>BSBM01001179.1:622500-1222500 GCA_027924585.1 Larix kaempferi
GATGAAGATGATGATGATGATGATCATTATCATCATCATCATCATCCTCATCGTCCTCCTCTTCATCATCATTGTCATCTCCCCCTTCCCCATCAACATCTCCATCATCATCGTCTTCTTCATCACCATCATTATCATCCTCATCACCCGCATCATCATCACCATCATCTTCATATTCATCAACATCATCATCTTTATCATCTTAATCTTCATCATGATCATCTTCATTGTCATCACCCTCCTCATCATCATCATCTTGTGCACTTATCCACTGAGGGATTAATGTTTAGAAGATGGCCTAAAAGCCTTTATGGGGGAGGGGATATAGGAACAAACCGAAACATATCAATTTATTTGGCAGTAAATGGCGTAAACGTTACCCACCAAACTATTTAATGTTCAATAGGAGTGCGCACACGCTAGGAGCGTGCACGTGCATCTAGCATGCACACGCTACTAGCGCGTGTGCATCCTTGTTGAGCATAAAATTTAGAAAATAACTCGCGCTTTTCTCCCGCATTTTTTCTCTTATTCCACGCATGTTTTGTAACATCCCCTCCTACCATACCAGCATGATAGAGAGGACGTGATGCTAAAACCGGGAATCTAGCCCCATAAACTCTTAACCAAGCATTCACATAATTGAAAGAACATATGGAAATGTATAATATATGAAAAAAACAGCGGAAGTAGTATCAATTACACATTCATCATACATTCAAGATATTCATCAAATAAATAATTGCAAGTTAACATAAGAGAATACTCATCTTATAACCAAGTAGTCCCAAGCAACTGGCTATGCAACTGCAACATTCCACCCAACCATAGGCCAGTTGTGCTTATCAACCTCTTGATAAAACTGCCACCCCCGAGCTGGGCATGATTACTACAAGGAACCAGGGAACAACAGACTCACACATAGCCAAGCATACACCAAAATGAGCCAAGCCAATCTACAATTGGGTTTATGAGGCTGCTAGGAACTGGAAAGGAATAAATGCTAAGCTAGTGTGCTCAACCACAGAGCTATGGATACCTCTACAAGATCTATTCAGCTTGGCACTCACAATGCCTACACAACCAACACAAGGAAGTATTCTCTTCACTGCCACACAGTCCCTCAAGCCATACCTTCCTTTCTAGTGCTCTCAGGGTGTGCATAGAAAAGTAGCCAAAGCCCTCTTGTTCTTCTTGAGAGGTTACTCTCTCCACTAGGTTTATCAAGCCAATTTTGTCCACTACCAGTCCAAGTTTCTTGCTCACAGGCTCAAATCAAAACCGGGATGCACATAACAGCAGAGCCACACTTATTGGGCATGATAAAATGTTTTTTCCAGTGAGGTGCCCAGAGATGGGGTTTTCATTTACTTCCGAAAAACGTGGGAAACCCAAGAACAAAACTAGAAGATGGGGAACAACCCTGGGAAGCCAAATCCGTTTTTAGAAAAACATCCATGGACATTCTGGGGAAAAAATGGCCTCCATAACAGTCCCAAATCGTGGCCCTTCTCTCCCAGCTGCTGTCCAATGCAAAAACGAGCTCCCAGGCATGGAAAATGCAGGAAAAATGGTGAAAAACATGATGGGAAAACGCCCAGTAGTTCAGACTGCGTGAGAGGGCAAAGACTATGGGTTCAGAATGGCTTTGGGCACCATTTCGTGGGTGTTTTCTTGCCCAAGAAGCAAAAACACAAATTTCTAGGTTGATGGCCTACCCATACACGAAATTGGCTGCCATACCTCTTCATTACCAAGGCATTAACTGCCTCAACCAATTTCTGGAAGAATTAAATGATTGGGTCCATAACCCAAAATGGGTAGTTAGTAGTTTATGGGTTTTCTCATTGACACATGGAGTACACCATTGGATCAAGGGTTTGAATAATTTCCCTCCCTATTCCTTGTAGAATCATGGCCCCATCTCTTTGTTGCATTGCATAACTAGTTGTGGGTATTTTTCATTAAAATTCGTATTTACATGATGTCTCATTTACATTGTGCCCACCTAGCACAAAAACCATAGGCATCTATTTTTAATTGCCGATACATAAAACTTTAAATCAATGGTGGGGCCTTGGCCTTGAGCTCCTCACCATGATTAAATTACAATATTTACATCATTTACGATTTAATGCAAAGGGGGTCAAAATGGGGACATTACATTGCCCTCCCCTTACATTAGCACTGTCCTCAGTGCTCATCAAAATTGACAAAAATGGATATGCCGCCCTCATGGCATCCTCCAGCTCCCTTGTAGCCTCATCGGGACTGTAGTGATTCCATTGCACCTCTACCTGTCCGATGGCTCGGTTCCGGAGCAACATTACCTTCTTGTGTAGGATGCGCAATGGATCGGTTTGGAATTCTACCTCGGGTTCCACCTGGATCACATCCCAATTAATTACATGGTTAGGATCATGTACATATTTCTTAAGCAAAGAGACATGAAAAACTATTATGAGCTCTAGTGCTAGCAGGCAATCCAAGTCTATATGCAACTGGCCCTATTCTTTCAAGCACTTCAAATGGCCCACAATATCTAGGCGATAGCTTGGCACAACTCCCAAGCTTCAAGGAACTCTTCCTTGATCTCACCCTAAGATACAGATGATCCCCAACATTGAATTCCCTATGGATCTTATGCTTATCTGCATAGCTTTTCTGTCTATCCTGGGTTGTTTTTAAATTCTGTTTGGTCTTTGCAACCTCTTGTTCCATTTCCTTAAGCAATTCTGGCCCAAGTACAATTCTGTTCACTGGATTGTCCAAAGTCACTAGTGTCCTACACCTTCTGCCGTACAAATCCTCATAAGGACTCATTCCCAACGATGCTTGTTGCCCATTGTTATATGCAAATTCTACCAAGTGTAGATAATCCTCCCACTTGGATGGTTTGTCCATTACATACATGCGGAGCATGTCTTCAAGCACCCGATTTACTCTTTTTGTTTGCCCGTCTGTTTGAGGATGGTATGCGGTACTAAAGCTTAGCTGTGTACCCAAATCTGCAAAGAGACCTTTCCAAAAATTGGAAGTGAACTTGGTATCCCTATCAGAAATTATTGCCTTTAGCAACCCATGTAATCTGAAAATTTCCTTCATGAAAATATTTGCAATGGCATCGGCTTTGTGTGTGGACTTAACTAGTATAAAATGTGCTGCCTTTTTTAACTTGTCCACCACAACCATGATGGAATCATGTTGTCTCACAGTCATTGGCACTCCTGTAATAAAGTCCATGGATATTACCTCCCATTTCCATTCTGGAATTGGAACTAGGAGCAATAAACCTGTTGGATGTTGGTGTTCACTGTTCACTTGCTGACATTCCATGCACTTAGAAATGTATTTAGCGATGTCCTTCTTCATCCCTGGCCAGAAATAATATTTTCTTGCTGTAGCAATTGTTTTCTGATATCCTGGGTGTCCAGAGTATGGAGCTTTATGGATTTCATCCATAACAATCCTCCTCAAATCTGCCGCATTTGGAATATAGACTCTATTCTTATAAGTAATAAGTCCTCCTTCTTCCAAATGATAGACTTCATACTTCTTGCCAAGGTCTTGCTGCTGCAATTTGTCCTTTATATGCACGTACACTTCATCGTCAACAATATGGTTAACAATTTGCTGCCTCAAATCTAGTTGGAAAGTACTAAGTGCTGCCACATACATTTCACGTACCTTCTTGCTGAGTGCATTAGCCACCTTGTTTTCTTTCCCTTTTATGTGTTTGATTTCAAAATCAAATTCACACAAAAATTCCAACCATCTAGCTTGCCTAGCATTTAAAGTTGGCTGATCAAACAAGTATTTCAGACCACAATGGTCTGTCCTTAACTCAAATTTTCTTCCCATTAAGTAATGCCTTCACATATTTAAGGCATGTACTATGGCTGCAAGTTCTATATCATGAGTAGCATAGTTCTTCTCATGCTCTTTCAGCTTTCTTGACTCATAGCATATCACGTGGTTGTCTTGCATAAGAACTCCTCCAAGTCCTTGATTGCATGCATCGGTACACACCACAAAGTCTTTTCCTGGGTCTACAATTTTCAAAATTGGTGTACTTGTAAGAAGATTCTTCAACCGTTGAAAAATTTCCTCACATCTTGGTGACCATTCAAACTTTATCCCCTTCTTTTGCAAAGAAGTGATCAGGTTTGCAACCTTGGAGAATCCTTCGATAAACCTTCTGTAGTAACCAGCAAGGCCCATAAAAGATCTCACATCAATCACATTCCTTGGATTTGGCCAATACATAATGGCTTCAATCTTCTCACGGTCTACAGATATTCCTTCGTCAGAGATGATGTGACCCAAATAATGAATTCTATCTTTATAAAAGTCACATTTTCTCAACTTTGCATACAACTTATGCTCCCTTAGTAATTGCATTGTCATTCTCAAATGTTCTTCATGCTCTTCTTCATTCTTAGAATAGATGAGAATGTTCAGTCTAGGATTACAAGAACAAACTTGTCCAAATACTTGCTAAAAACATTATTCATAAGACACATGAATGTAGCTGGTGCATTTGTGAGACCGAATGGTACCACTACAAACTCATAGTGCCCATAACTTGTTCTAAAGGCTGTCTTATGAATATCTTCTTCTTTGATTCTTACCTGATGGTAACCAAACCTCAAGTCAATCTTTGAAAATATCTTTTCTCCTCTCATTTGGTCAAAAAGGTCATCAATTCGGGGCAATGGGTATTTGTTCTTCACAGTGACTTTGTTCAACTTCCTGTAGTCAATACATAACTTGAGTGTTCCATCTTTCTTTTTCACAAATAGAACAGGTGCTCCCCACGGGGACAAACTTGGCCTAATATATTTCTTTTCTAGCAAATCTTGTAATTGCATTTTCAATTCTAGCCATTCTGGTGTACTCATCTTGTAGGGTGTCTTAGACACTGGTGCTGCTCCTGGCACAAGTTCAATTGTAAAGTCAATGTCTCTCTTTGGAGGGAGTCCTGGAATATCATCAGGAAAAACATCCCTGAATTCTGGCAATACCTGATAGTCCTCCAATTTAAGAGTTTCATTCTCTGCTGCCTCTAAAATGTGGGCTGCATAAAATTGACATCCCTTCCTACATAACTTCTTCAGCTGCATGGCTGAAACCTGTCTAACAGAAGTCACCTTTGGAATCCCTTTTACAACCCTCGAGTTTCCTCCTTCGTCCATGCATTCAAATGTCTTATTGTAGCAGTCAAGTTTAACCTTGTGTGCTTCTAACCAATCCATTCCAATGAGAATATCATAGGAACCCAGTGGCAAAATATTCAGATCTGCATGAGTGAATAGCCTATCCATCTCAAGTGGACATTTCTCTACTATTTCACTAACTTTTCTCTTGGTTCCAGTGGCTAGTTGAACTAACCATGACTTACTATGCTTTAATTTCTTGAAGGCACAAATTTCAACAATCCTAGGAGTGACATAACTGTGAGTAGATCCAGGATCAATCAAAATAGAAACAGATTGCTTAGCAATCTTACCTTCAACTTCAACCACAGTTGACTGATGATCTGCTTGGTGGTCATCTAGAGCTGCATAGATTCTAGGGATTGTCCTCGCCACTTGACCCACAGTTCCATCTCCTTGGATGTTGTGAACTTGATTTGCATTCCCATTCCGATGTGGACAGTTCCTAAGCATGTGGTCTCCTCCACAAACCCAACATTAAAGTGGTTCTCTTAGTTCCTTTGGATCTCTTGGCTTGTCTGTCATCATCCTAGTTGGCTTAGTCACAACCTGTGATGGTTTCCTTTGCTGATTCCGGAATTGAGGAGGCTTGAACCCCTTCTTCCTTTTATCAAACTTTTTATTTTTATTATCCTTCCATGCCTTATGGAATTCTGGTTTGCTTCTGTTTTGATCAAAGCAATACTTGGCCTTTCTTATGGCATCCTCTAGAGTTCGAGGTTCATCGAACTCAATTATGTCTTTA
Source organism: Larix kaempferi (assembly GCA_027924585.1). Lineage (NCBI taxonomy): Eukaryota > Viridiplantae > Streptophyta > Pinopsida > Pinales > Pinaceae > Larix > Larix kaempferi. The sequence goes on from BSBM01001179.1 coordinate 628,462, forward strand.
TATGACTGGGGGAGTCCACTCAGGAAACGCTGAATTTTCACCTTATCATCTCGAATGTACTTGACATACCTCAGCAGCTCCAAGAACTTGTTTTCATATTCTTCCATGGTCAACTGTCCCAATCTCAGCTCATGGAACTCTTTGATCTTATCATCATAGTACCTATTAGAGAGGTACTTCTGCTTGAAGTATTTATTGAACTGCTTCCACACAATCTTCCTTTCGTTGATCTTCTTCACTTGCCTGATGTGTTCCCACCATATAGATGCTCTTCCATTCAAGTTGAAGATGGCAACCCTTGCCTTCATATTTCCCAAGTAGTCTTGGACTTGGATATACTTTCTCATCCCAAGAAGCCAAGCTTCAGCTTCTTGACCAGACTTTATCTCTCCATCAAATGTAGGAGGTTTTGCCTTCTTAAATTCCCCATGTGAATTGTTCTTGTAGTGCTTCTTCCTCTTACTTCTGCGAGATGAAGAGATTGAACCCTCAATGGATTCTTCAGAGTTGGATGATTCATTAGAAGAGATTTCCGGAGTATATGTTTTGTCTATAGAAACTCTTCTTGAGCTACTGGCCCTCTTACGGGAATTCCTTCTAGAACTACTCCCACCCCTTTCTGGATTTGATGTCTGATGCCCAGAGTTTATCTGCCTTTGGATGTGTGTTAAACTTTGTAGCATGGCTGCATTCAACTGATTTTGTTCTTCCTGAGCTTTAATCATCCTTTCATTATCTTCTCTGCAACTTTGCAATTCCACCCTTAGGCTTCTCATGGTGGCTGCAATACCTGGAGGAGTCTCTTGATTTCTTCTCCCATTAGATTCCGTTTCAGCATTTTCAACATGTATGTTCTCCCTCATGGCATCTATCTCAGGCTCATAGGGATCCTGTGCATCATCCATGATGTTAATTTTCTTGGCCCAACCAAGATTCAAAACTTTCCAACTGTACTATCTAGAGTGCTGCTCTGATGTAACTGTGATTCTGTAAAATGTGTTCATCAATGCAATGGTTAGCTGCATTATATTCTCGAAAATTCATAAATTACTTCATGCACGTGGAAAAATATTATGTTGACAATTTGTCGAATCATCGAATTTTCTCACGATCAATGACATATGAGGGGGGGGGGGAAACGGGGGGGTCAAGGGGGCTTTCCCCCTTGTGGATTCCCTGCGCCACTGCAGGGCAGGTCGAGGGCAGCGCCCTCTTTTTTTTTTTTTTTTACGAATCTCTCCGCAGCCGTGGGGCGTTTCGCCGAACGCTTCCACAATTGCGGGGTGATTCGACGAATGCTCCTGCAATTGCGGAGCCATTCGCGGAATGCTTCTGCAGTTGCGAAGCGATTCAGTGAATGCTTCCGCAGTTGCGGAGCCATTCGCAGAACCCTTCTGCAATTTTGGAAGACATTCTAGAATTCTTTCCGTAGTTGCGGAAGACTTTCCGGAATTCTTTCTGCAGTTGCGGGGCAGTTCGTGGAACCCTTCCGCAATTTCAGAAGACATTCCGGGATTCTTTTCGCAGTTACGGAAGACTTTCCGAAATTCTTTCTGCAGTTGCGAGGCGGTTCAGCGAATGCTTCCGCAAAATTTCGGGCCCACTCGCCGAACTCTTCCGCATTGTAGAACGATTCGCGGAATCCTTCCGCAATTTTGGAAGAGAATTCCTTCCGCAATTTCGGAAGAGAATTCCTTCTGAAAATTTCCTTTCGACGCGAAACACTTAGAAATTTTTTTCGCTAATTCGGAGCAGTTTGCCGAATTCTTCCGCATTGCGGAACAACTCGCAGAATCCTTCCGCAATTTCGGAAGAGAATTCCTTCCGCAGTTTTGGAGCGGTTCGCGGAACTCTTCCGTAAATTTCGGGATGATTTCCCGAACTCTTCCGCGTTGTGGAACGATTTGCGGAATCTTTCCACAGTTTCGGGACAACTTCCCGAATTCTTCCCGAAATAGACTTAAACAAAATTTCCAAAAACTCTTAAGAAAATTTTTGAAATCTTCCCTTCTTTAAGTGATGACTGCTGCTTAGCAGGAGGTGATCTCACCTCTGTAATCTACCCAACTTAGCCTGTTTAGGCCCAATGCTGAGACCTGTGGTGATCAGGAAGGGACCTTCCCAAGTGGTTGTGATTGGATTTGGCCCATAGAGGTCCAATGCTGCAACCAGCAGCTATGATACCAAATTTAATGTCCCCTCCTACCATACCAGCATGATATAGAGGACGTGATGCTAAAACCGGGCATCTAGCCCCATAAACTTTTAACCAAGCATTCACATAATTGAAAGAACATATGGAAATGTATAATATATGAAAAACACAATAGAAGTAGTATCAATTACACATTCATCATACATTCAAGATATTCATCAAATAAATAATTGCAAGTTAACACAAGAGAATACTCATCTTATAACCAAGTAGTCCCAAGCAACTGGCTATGCAACTGCAACGTTCCACCCAACCATAGGCCAGTTGTGCTTATCAACCTCTTGATAAAACTGCTACCCCCGAGCTACGCATGATTACTATAAGGAACCAGGGAATAGCAAACTCACACATAGCCAAGCATACACCAAAATGAGCCAAGCCAATCTACAATTGGGTTAATCAGGCTGCTAGGAACTGGAAAGGAGGAAATGCTAAGCTAGTGTGCTCAACCACAGAGCTATGGATACCTCTACAAGATCTATTCAGCTTGGCACTCACAATGCCTACACACCCAACACAAGGAAGTATTCTCTTCATTGCCACACAGTCCCTCAAGCCATACCTTCCTTTCTAGTGCTCTCAGGGTGTGCATAGAAAAGTAGCCAAAGCCCTCTTGCTTTTCTTGAGAGGTTACTCCCTCCACTAGGTTTATCAAGCCAATTCTGTCCACTACCAGTCCAAGTTTCTTGCTCACAGGCTCAAATCAAAACCGGAATGCACATAACAGCAGAGCCACACTTATTGGGCATGATAAAATGTTTTTTTCAGTGAGGTGCCCAGAGATGGGGTTTTCATTTACTTCCGAAAAATGTGGGAAACCCAAGAATGAAACTAGAACATGGGGAACAACCCCGGGAAGCAAATCCATTTTTAGAAAAATGTCCATGGACATTCTGGGGCAAAAACAACCTCCATAACAATCTCAAATTGTGGCCCTTCTCTCCCAGCTACTGTCCAATGCAAAAACGAGCTCCCAGGCATGGAAAATGCAGAAAAAATGGTGAAAAACGTGATGGGAAAAGGCCCAGTAGTTCAGACTGCGTGAGAGGGAAAAGACTATGGGTTCAGAATGGCTTTGGGCACCATTTTGTGGGTGTTTTCTTGCCCAAGAAGCAAAAACATGAATTTCCAGGTTGATGGCCTGCCCATACACGAAATTGGCTGCCATACCTCTTCATTCCCAAGGCAATAACTGCCTCAACCAATTTCTGGAAGAATTAAATGATTGGGTCCATAACCCAAAATGGGTAGTTGGTAGTTTATGGGTTTTCTCATTGACACATGGATTACACCATTGGCTCAAGGGTTTGAATAATTTTCCTCCCTATTCCTTGTATAATCATGCCCCCATCTCTTTGTTGTATTGCATAGCTAGTTGTGGGTATTTTTCATTAAAATTCGTATTTACATGATGTCTCATTTACATTGTGCCCATCTAGCACAAGAACCATAGGCATCTATTTTTAATTACCGATACATGAAATGCTAAATCAATGGTGGGGCCTTGGCCTTGAGCTCCTCACCATGATTAAATTACAATATTTACATCATTTATGATTTAATACAAAGGGGGTCAAAATGGGGACATTACATTTTTTCGTTGTTTTCACGCACAGTTCGACATCCATTTGAATTTTGGAGTGAATTCAAACAGCATTTGGTGTTTCTTTGACAATTTGGATAGGATACACAAGAGTTGGGGCTCTAGTTGTCTCTTTGGATTGAATACACACCATTTGGGCTCTATTTGGCTCCTTTTATTGAATACACAATAGTTGGACTCTATTTGGTTCCTTCGATTGAATTCTCATGTTGCTTGGACACACCTGAACTCTTCTTACATATAGTGGATACATCAAAAGAGAATTTTACATTTGAAGCAAAGAGCAATCATAATCCTTGAGGTATGGTGACCTCTTCCTCTTGTTAAATGTATTTTAGTCTTCATTCACTTTGTTTTAATTGTATCTATTTTAGTTTTTCTTCATGAATTGTACGATAGATTTATTTTAGTCTTCTTAATCTTCAACATAGACAATAAAAACATCTTACCACAAAAAACTACAACATGCACCAAGCAATGCTTTGAACCTTTCATGAAGATAATAAAAAAAACTTGCTTGCATCACCACCAATAAGCTTTCATAATCACATAACTCCATCTAGTACACAAACATTTGTTGAATTCCTCATGATTTTAGTACAGGGACTCACACAAACACCTAAAGAATCAAACTCAAGTAATCTTTTGGGGCTCCAAAACATGAAAATGAAGTGAGTAGGAGCTTCTCCTTTTGTAGGAAATGTGCTCCTACTAACATCCCATACTACCATCCAATTGAGTTCCTAGAGGTGATGTTGTTGTTATATATATGTCATTCTCAATAGATTTTAAGATTATATGAAAACATTCTCACTAGATGTTGTTGTACATAATCAATTGCTACATCGAGTTTTAATAATCATGCACATCGAGTTTTAATATCTTATTTCTCGTTCATTCTTGTAGGGGTGATATTTTTGTTTTGTTAACATGCATGAATCACTAAAACAAGTCGTCCAGTGCAATACATCTACTTCTCTTCTTCTTATTTATAAAATGCACCTAGGCATTCATAAAAAAACCCTAATCATAAACCTCCAAGGGATGTAACAATATAATATCTGAAGGATCAAGCTCAAGCCAAGGTTCCCTCCCTAGACTTCAGATATCCTCCTAGGGGTCTTTTCATGAACCATAGTGAATTCCTCCATGAAGCTAATTACAAATAAAACAATGTGATATTGATGGTATGAGAAGGAATAAATCCTTATTCTATATATCATTGCAATTAGAGGTCTCCTCTAGTGTTAACATCCAAAATCATGTTAGGTGTTAGCTCCGCTCTCCATGTGTTCTACTAGGGAAATGGCCTGAGTGTTAGAACAAGGTATTAGTAACCTTAGTGATCACAGGTATTCACAAATGTGAAAGAGAGGTGATCCAAATTTTCTCAAGGGGTCCATTTCTCATCTGAAGGCTCCTGGGTGTGCATGGCCACCATGGACGCATCCACAATGGCCACGTGCACCTGTGGGATCCAACGAAATCCAAGTCCGGTCGCTGGTTTGGATTCCGTGGCCGTAGAGAAAATTCTCAAAGTGACCCTGAACGGCCTCGGGGCACCTGACAAAAATGCCCATAGCACCCAAACCGTGGATTCAATCACGAATTCGTCGATTCCAATGGATCTAGGATGTCGGGTTTCAGCTAGGGGACCCCCACACCGTGCCTCCAAGTCCCGAAAACATTACCAATGTGCCTAATCCGGATCTAGGGTTTTTCTCGATGAGGGCCATTCCAAATTTGCTCAAAGGGGCCATTTCTCATCTGGAGGCTCCCGACCATGCGTAGCCACCGTGGATGTGTCCACAATGGCCATGTGCACCTGTGGGAGCTGACGGAACCCAATTCCGGTCACCGGTTTAGGTTCCGTGCCCATGAAGCAAATCCTGAAAGTGTCCCTAAATGGCCCCGGAGTGTCTGACCAATATGCCCGCAACACCCAAACCATGGCTCAAGTCACGAATCCATCAATTCTAATGGGTCTGGGACATCGGGTTTCAACTAGGGGACTCCCCGTAGCATGCCGCCAACCCCCAGAAACAGTGTTATTGTGCCCTCTTCAAAGCTAGGGTTTTGCTCAGTGAGGGCCATTCCAAATTCGCTCAAGGGGTCCAATTCTCATCCGAAGGCTCCCGAGCATCGATGGCCACCATTGACACATCCACAATGGCCACGTGCACCTGTGGGAGCCGACGGAATCCAAGTCCGCTCGCCATTTTGGGTTCCGTGGCCCCAGAGAAAATCCTCAAAGTGTCCCTGAATGGCTCCGGGGTGCTCGACGAAAATTCCCGTAGCACCCAAACCGTGGCTCTGGTCACGAATCCTTCAATTTCGATGGATCTGGGAGATCGGGTTTCAGCTAGGGGACCCCCTGCAGCATTCCACTAACCCCCGAAAATGGTTTTATTGTGCCATCTTTGGAGGTAGGGTTTTGCTTAGTGAGGGCCATTCCAAATTCGTTCAAGGGGGGCATTTCTCATTCGAAGGCTCACGGGCATGCGTGGCCACCATGGACACTTCCACAATGGAAATATGCACCTGTGGAATCCAATGCAATCCAATTATGCTCGTCAGTTTGGGTTTCGTGCCCCTAGAGCAAATCCTCAAAGTGTCCCTGAATGACCCTGGGGTGCTCGACAAAAATTCTTGCAGCACCCAAACTATGGCTCTGGTCGCGAATCTGTCAAATCCGATGGGTCCTGGATACGAGGTTTCAACTAGGGGTCCCCCACAACATGTCGCTAAGCCCTGAAAACGGTGTTATTGTGCCATCTCTGGAGCTATGGTTTTGCACAGCGAGGGCCATTCCAAATTCGCTCAAGGGGGAAATTTCTCATCCGAAGACTCCTGGGCATGCGTGGCCACCGTGGATATGTCCATAATGGAAATATGCACCTGTGGCAGCCGACGGAATCAAAGTCCGCTCGCTGGTTTGGGTTCCGTGGCCTCAGAGCAAATCCTCAAAGTGTTCCTGAATGGTCACGGGGTGCCCGATCAAAATGCCCGTAGCACCCAAACCGTGGCTTTGATCGTGTATTCTTCAATTCTGATGGATCTGGGATGCTGATTTTCAGCTAGGGGACCTCCCACACCATGCCTTGAAGTCCTAGAAACGGTGCCAATGTGCCATCTCCAAAGCTAGGGTTTTGCTTAGTGAGGGTCATTCCAAATTCGCTCAAGGGGGCCATTTCTCATCCGAAGGCTCCTGGGCGTGTGTGGCCACCGTGGATACATCCACAATGATACAAATTACGATTGTGGATGTGCACATGATGGCCACGCACGCTCGGGAGGCTTCAAATGATAAATGCCCCCCTTGAGCGAATTTGGAATGGCCCTCACTGAGCAAAACCCTAGCTCCGGAGATGGGACATTAGCACCGTTTCCGATACTTCAAGGCACGATGTTTGGAGACCCCTAGCTTAAACATGACATCCCGGATCCATCGGATTCACGATTGGAGCCACAGTTTGTGTGCTACGGGCATTTTCGTCGGGCACCCCAAGGCCATTTAGGGACACTTTGAGGATTGGCTTCGGGGCCATGGAACCCAAACCAGTGAGCGGACTTGGATTCCGTCAACTTGCACATGTGCACGTGGACATTGTCGATGCGTACATAGTGGCTACACACTCCTGAGAGCCTTCGGATGAGAAATGACCTCCTTGAGTGAATTTGGAATGGGTCTCATTGAACAAAACCCTAGCTCCGGAGATGGCACATTGGCATCGTTTTTGGGACTTTGAGGAAGGGTGTGGGGGGGGGGCCTAGCTGAAATAGGCATCCCAGATCCATCAAAATCGACTGATTTACGACCAAAGCAATGGTATGGGTGCTACGGGCATTTTCGTCAGGCACCCTGGGGCCATTCAGGTATAGTTTGAGGATTTGCTATAGGGCCATGGAACCCAAACCAACGAGTAGACTTGAATTCCATTGGCTCCCACAGGTGCACGTGACCATTGTGGATGCGTCCATGGTGGCCGCACACGCCCGAGAGCCTTCAGATGAGAAATGCCCCCCTTGAACGAATTTGGAATGGCCCTTACTAAGCAAAACCCTAGCTCCGGCGATGGCACATTGGCACTATTTCTGAAACTTCGAAGCACGGTGTGGGGAGTCCCCTAGATGAAACCCGGTGTCTCGGATCCATTAGAATCGATAGATTCAAAATCAAAGCCACAGTTTGGGTGCTACGAGAATTTTTGTCGGGCACCCCAGAGCCATTCAGGGACACTTTGAGGATTTGCTCCGGGGCCATGGAAGCCAAATCGGGGACCAGCCTTGGATTCCGTCAGCTCTCACAAGTGTACATGGCCATTGTGGACGCATCCACAGTGGCCATGCACACCTGGGAGCCTTCAGATGAGAAATTCCCCCCTTGAGCGAATTTGGAATGGCCCTCACTGAGCAAAACCCTAGCTCCGGAGATGGCACATTGGCACCATTTCTGAGACTTTGAGGCCCGGTGTGGGGGGGGGGGCTAGATGAAACTCGATATCCTGGATCCATTAGAATCTACAAATTCATGACTGGAGCCATGGTTTGGGTGCTACAGGCATTTTCGTCAGGCACCCCAGGGCCATTGAGTGACACTTTGAGGATTTTCTATGTGGCCACAGAACCCAAACCGGAGAGCGAACTTGGATTCCGTCAGCTCTCACATGTGCAAATTGCCATTTTGGATGTGTGCACGATGTCCACGTCTGTGTGGGAGCCTTCAGATGAGAAATATCCCGCTTGAGCGAATTTGGAATGGCCCTCACTAAGCAAAACCCTTGCTCGGGAGATGGCACATTGGCACCATTTTCGAGGCTTTGAGGCATGGTTTGAGGAGTCCCCTAGTTGAAACACGATGTCCCAAATCCATCGGAATCGAGGGATGCATGATGAGATCTACATTTTGGGTTCTATAGGAATTTTCGTCAGGTACCCCAAGGCCATTCAGGGACACTTTGAGGATTTGCTCCGGGGCCACGAAACCCAAACCAGCGAGCGAACATGGATTCTGTCGGCTCCCACAGGTGCACATGGCCATTGTGGACACATCTAAGGTGGCCACACTATTAGTTTTTCATCATTTAATTCCATATGATCTAGGATCTTATCTGACGGAATAAAAAGCACAACATAATCAATCACAAGAGACAATAGGTACAAATCATTTCACCGGTGAAGCCATAAAGGAGAAAACCCTGCAACTTCCTCAAAGATAGAATGAGCAATGATACAAAACCCCCAAAAAGGAGATAGTATCCTAGTAGTTTCTCCTCCTCCACTTGTGTGGACTACTCACTTGTTAGAATGAGTGAGTGAATGAGTGGATAAATAGAGAGGTGCTCCTATCTATTTATACTTTAATTTTACTTTCCTTTTCCCTAACTGGGCCGACCTCCCTTAGGAGAGTCTAATAACCCATTACCACTTGACACTGGGCTGACCCCACTAGGGGAGTTTAATAACACATGAAAGAAACAACTCCGGGGTCTAATGCCCCGTCATACATGGGAGGATGGACCTCAATGACTTTACATGACCCAAGTACAATAATGACTTATCCTACCGGAGTAATAAACATCTATGTCGGAGGTACAACAATAAAATAAAAATACAATATAAAGTATAGAAGTGAATACATTCCGAAGTTACAAATACATCAACACTCCCTCTTAACTATGAAGGTATTCTCTTAACACAAGCATCAATACATATAGGCACAAGTCTTCAATACTGGAGCTGGATCATCAATACTGGATCACTGGAGCATCGTCGTCACTGCTGCTGTACTCGTCATCTTGATCACGAGTGCTATCCCTCAATTCTACTCGTCATAGGAAGTTCTACAGAGCCATCCCTTTTTCATGCTGGATGTAGGCCTAGACTTAATGTAGGTCTTCAACATTTCTGCGAGCAGGCCATTCGGTGGAATCTCAGAACTGATTATGTGCATCTACAAACCTGAAAAGAGTATCCCAGGACTCATTACATGCCAAGCACAACATGCAAGATCTCCTAGGGCTGATTACATGCGAACAAGAAAAACCTCGAAAGAGCATCCCAGGAGTGATTACGTGCCAAGCACAACCTGCAAGATCTCCCAGGGATGATTACAGGCTAACAAGAAAAACCTAAAAAGAGCATCCCATGACTGATTACATGCCAAGCACAACTTGCAAGATCTCCCAAGGCTGATTACATGCTATTTCACAACTTGCAAGATATCCACGGCCACAGACCATCATCTGGATGCTCATGATCATACGGAGGCTCATCATTGTAATGTCCCCATCTTGACCCTATTGCATTAATATTGTAAATGATGTAAATATTGTTATTTAGTCATGGTGAGGAGCTCAAGGCTAAGGCCCCACCATTGATTTATCGTTCTATGTATCGGCAATTAGAATAGATGCATAGAGTTCTTGTGCTAGCGGTGCACAATGTAAAATCAGACATCATGTAAATATGCAACTTTTAATGAAAAACCCCCAACCAGCTACGCAATGCAACAAAGAGATGGGGGGCATGATCTTTACAAGGAATAGGGAGGAAAAATAACCAAACCCTTGAGCCATGGTGCTAAGCCATTTCATTGAGGGAACCCATGAACTCTCAACTACCCATTTGGTCTCATGCACCCAATCATTTAATTCTTCCAAGAATTGGTTGAGACAATTAATGCCTTGGGATGGGAGAGGTATGGCTGTCAATTTTCATGTATGGGCAAGACAACAACCTAGGAAATCAAGTTTTGGCTTGTTGGGCAAGAAAACCCCCACGAAATTGGCTCAAAGCCATTCTTCACCCATGGCATTCTTCCTCTCACGCAGTCTGAGCCTGTTGGGGTTTTATCCTTCACGTTTTCTTCACCATTTCCTGCATTATTCCATGCCTGCAAACTCATTTTTGGTTAGCTCATTGGATGGGAGAAGAGAGCCATGATTTTTGGGGTTAGGGAGGCCGTTTCTTCCCACGAAATGCCCATGAGCATCCTTCTGAAAAACAATTCTGCTCTCCTGGGGTTGATTTCCCATTTTCTCCTTTTCATTTTGGTTGCCCTCGTTTTTCTGGAACTATTGGAACCCATTGTTGGGAACTTCACTATAGAAGCATTTTTCTCATGCCCAGCACTTACACTTTTGCTGTTATATGCATCCATCTCCTAGCAGCCTCAGAAAACCAACTGCTGGTTGGTACGGATGATTCTGGGGTATCTATGGCTATGTGAGACCCTGTTGTTCCCTAGTTCCTTGTGGATATCATGCCCAGCTTGGGGGTGACAGTGGTGCTGAGAGATTGAGGAGCACACTGGCCTACGGTTGGGTGGAACATTGCAGAAGCGTAGCTGGTTTCCCAGGGGCTACTTTGGTTTAAGATAAGTATTCTCATTTGATGATTTGATATTGCTTAATTGAGGAATGACATGAAAATCTGAAATGTATGATGAATGTGAAATTAATAGTACTTCCATTGTGTTTTTCTTGTATTATACATTTCCATATGTTAGCTGAATGCTTACTTAGTAAGTTCATGGGATAGATGCCCGTTTTAGCATCATGATCCTCTCTATCATGCTGGTATGATAGGAGGGGACATGACAATCATCATATGTATCATCGTCATATGGAGCATCATACAGATGCTCATGATCATACAGATCATCGTCATACTAAGAATCATACGAATGCTCATGATCATACGGATCATTGTCATACAAAACATCATCCGGATGTTCATGACAAAGCATCATCCGAATGATCATCACACAACACTTACATCCACAGCTATGGGGAGGACCCACCTGCCACCATGCTTGGAAGGGTTCCTACATCTATGTCTTGTCACTTCCTCTTGGAAGTATCTTCGATCTGAAGAACACCAAGCCTCTCTCTGAAGTACTCAAACTTCACCTTGGCTAGTGGCTTAGTCAGCAAATCTGCTATCTTCTCGTTTATCGCAACATACAAGAGCTTCACTGCTCCTCTCTGCACCATATCCCTGATATAGTGATACCTGATCTCGATATGCTTCGACTTGTCACGGAACACCGGGTTCTCATACAACTTCACACAACTCTGGTTGCCAAAGAATATACAAGTAGCTTCCAACTGGAGATTAAATAAATATGACAGTAGCTTACTTAGCCATCCTACCTCACAACTGGACGAACAAGCTGCGACATAATCTACTTCGGCTGTACTCAGTGCTACGTAGGATTGCTTCCTGCTAAACCAAGAGATCACCCATGATCCCTTACTAAAGCACCACCCCGAATTGCTCTTCCTATATATAGCACTGCTTTCCCAATTTGAATCAACATAACCCTCCAGGTTAACCTTTTGATTCTCATCATACTTGAGCCCATAATCAATAGTACCCTTCAGGTACCTTAGAATATGCTTTGTAGCAATCAAGTGAACATGTCTCGAATCTGTCAAGAACTGGTTCAATGTGTTCACAGCAAAGAAGATATCTGGTCTCATGTTCATTGGGTACATCAAGGACACAATCATCTGACGATACATCGTGGGATAAACCGACTCTGATGAAGCATCACTCAATAGCTTCAAGTTCGATGCCATACGTGTGGACATGGCCTTGCAGTCCATCATCCCAAAATGCCTCAAGATCTCTACTGCATACTTCCCTTGTCCAAGGAAGATTCCATCTGCACTCTGCCACACCTCCATGCCTATAAAGTAATGCATCATACACAAGTCCTTCATCTCGAACTCGACAGCAAGATTCCCTTTCGTATTAACAATCAACCCATCCTCACTTGTCACAAACAGGTCATCTACATACAATAGGTTTATCACTGGATTTCCTTCCTCAAACTTGTAGTAAAGGTTGGAATCTGCTTTACTCTTGGTAAAGCCCAAACTAGTCAGGAAGCTGTCAATACTGTCGTGTTGTGGGGAAAATGCACCTATAGTTCAGGGGAGAAACTACCAACTTACAGTGATAAAGATAGACTTCCAAATATTATGCAAGTACAACAAATAAATGAAGAGATTAGGGTTTAGAGATATAGGCACCTTATTCAGAATGTTGATCCTAGCTTCGCCTTCCTTGCTCTTCAATGCTATCTAGTATCGCAATGCCCAGACCTGCAAAATAACTTGATACCCTTCTCAAACACATTGTATTACATATATAAAACTGATATCCATAACAGAATAAGACATCAAACTATAAGCAAACTGTAATCAAATCTAAGACACACATGAATAAGTCATATTTGGAAAGAGAAGAACGTCTGATCTTTATTAATGAATGAAGTAAGTACATAAAGTTATACCTTCCTTCAAGCTTGGCACTTCACGAAACCTAGATTCAAGGTATCCTGCTTCTGTTCTCCAAGGATCCCAACCTCTAATCAGTTGTGCTAGGGTTTATCAAAAACTGAGGCACAAGAGGGAGATGAAGGACTCCATTCCTTCAGCATAACTTGTTATGGTCTTGGTCCCCTCACATGACCCTTGTACCCTCCTTATATAGTTGTTGGCTTGGTTTTGCAACCAAGCTTAGTGCTATGGGCACCTGCTAACTAGTAGCAAGAGTTTCAATATTAAGCAAAAACAATAAACTAAATCTAAACTAAAACTAAACTAGCATGTGCATTTTTGAATTAAAAAAAAAAACAAGAACAAGAAAATATAGAAAATAAATTTGTATTGAAAATGGGGGCAAGCAAGTGCTTGCAATAATAATACCTCCAAGTGATGAAGATAGTTGAGAAGCTCCAAGGATGAGCAGCTCCAAACTCCAATGGGTCCTTTCTCCAAGGTTGCTACAATGGCCAAAAACTCAAGGGAGATTTTGGCAGCATGAGGATAGGAAGATGGATGGATGTGAAATGAGGAGCCCTTACCACCTTTTTATAGGTTTTGGTGGTGGGGAATACCATTGTGGTTTTGTGGAAACCAATGGTATTTACCAACATGGTTTAGGTACTTTTCCCTCCTTTTTCCTTTTTTGAATATTTTTATTATTTTTATTCCCTTTTTAATATTTTGGGAATTTTGGACCCTTTTTTAGGGTTTTTTATGCTTTTTTAGGAAAAATACTCATTTTGAGTGGAAAAAGGGGTGTATTAAGGCCTTTTGGTGACCTTTTGTTGGCTTCAAAGGCTCAAATGGTGAAAAAGTGGACAAATGGGTCATGTGAATAGGGAAATGAGCTAGTGAGCACTTTTTGGGTGTTAACAGATTGCCCCCTGATGTGTGAGGGCAGGAGCTCATCGTATGGCCGATAGACATCATAGTTCTTTTGTCTTTTTTCTGGGGTTTGGGGAGGAGAAGAGATCGTTTGGATTTTGGATCCACGGACCTTGGAAGCTGCAAAAATAAACAAATGTTACATGGCCTCAATATGAATGAGGAATAATCTCTGATAATGGACGAGGTGGGCATACCCATGCTCGTATCAAGACATATACATAACAATTAGTCCCAAGAAGGGGGATCTAATACATAAAGAATCTACTGGTACATCATAATGGTCCAGAGGGGACATTATTTTGGGATAAAATCATGATCATAACATGACTAATCTCAATAACTGATACACTGGAATAACTGTTGAACTGTTGAAACTGAAGGTGTCCAACATCTGTAGGGACTCAATGACTGAGAGTCTCTCTGAGAAGTATTTGTAACTGTGTACTCGAGGGAGTAAATAAATGGGGTACATCTGAATACTGTCGCCATACGCAACCCGGATATCTATAGAAAAAATGTAACTCGTTGTTTCCATAAGTAGACTCTCAAATGTGGAAGAGTCAGGAGGTATCTGGGGTCTTCGACTAATAACTGAAAGGGCCAATACCCTGTGCGAGTCTCAACAATGCGATCAAGGTGTTGAAGTCGAGCATGTGAGAAACAACCATTTGGAGAGGCACTGAGGACTCTTCTCAAAATGATTCATAGGCATTCATCATAAATGGTGATGAGTCCAAGACACAGGGACCTCTAGGTCTATCCTCTAGAATAAATTTGGTTGTCGTCGATAGAGGGTGACCAGCAACTAACAAGGCAATGATGTTTCCTTGATAGGAGCGTGAGGTGTAGAACTGAAGTGTGGTAGTACTGATGGCAGGACTGACATACTTGTGGGGATGGGAAGTAACTGGGGTCATAATGGGAAGACTCAAACTTCCTTTGTCAGAGCATGATGGCATGGTTGACCTGGCAGCGTAAGGAACTGACTTATAGGTGTGGGTATCACTGCTTTGAAGGACTGAAGGGTATGTTTGACTCTGGGGGGGTCAAGCTGATGGGTGATGTCAAGGGATTCTCAGGGTGACATACTGCAGAATACTCTGAACAAAGGCGACCAAAATGGGGAAGCTGCCCTGTGAGTAGTTGTGATCTGTTGTGGCATCGAGAAGCACCATTGGGTCCTTCTTCGTAGTTTTAATGAGCTCCAATAAGGAATAAAAGTGTGCTCTGAAATGGTACTGTTCTGTGGATTTGTGAGCCCAGTACTGTTCGTGCTCATTGGTGCTTTCATTTTTAAGGAGTCTGAAAACGATAAGAAGACTCTGCAGTGGTTATGACTACTGTCCTGTTGGTTTTACGAGCCCAGGATGGTGATTGCTCATGGTTTCTTTCATGTTTAGAGAGTCTGAAAGCGGTAAGGGGACTCCATTGGTGTTCTTTTTCGTAAGTTTAGTCTCCAAGGCTTGAAAAAGCATAAAATGATGCAAATGGAGAACTCTTCTAGCCGATGTGACTAGAGTATTCCTTTTTCGTAATTAGTCTACGAGGTCCGGAAAATGAGTAAACTTATACCAGGTAGACTCCCTTTCAGATACGTTTAACGAGCATGAAAGGAAGTAAGGTTGCTCGGCAATCTTTTCATTGTTTTAGGAGTCAGAAAAGAGCTTAACAGAAACTCCCTAAGTGCCTTTTTCGTAAAAGGGATTGCTCAGCCCGAAAAAGGGATAAAATCATACCGAACATCAAGGGATTGATGGGAGCGAGAAAAGGTCTCAAGCGTCATCATGTGTGCGCGATAATGGATCCGGTGACATAAAGATTGTCCAAAGGGGGCTACGGCCAATGTGGCACGCAAACCGAGGCAATGAGAGGGCATTTTGAAAAAGTGGCCGAAAAGTATGGGTGTGAGAGCGAGAAATGATCTCAAGCATCGTCACAAGTGCGGAAAACTGAATCCGGCGATATAAAGATTGTCAAAAATGGAGAACGGCAGATGTGGCGCGCAAACCGAGGTGACGAGGGGGCGTGGAAAAAATGCCCAAAAAATCTGACCGTGAGGGCGAGAAATGATCTCAAGCATCATCACGAGCGCGAAAAAATGAATCCGACGATATAAGACTCATAAAAAATGGGCGACGGTCGATGTGGCACGCAAATCGAGGCGATAAGGGCATCCAAAAAATGGTCAAAAAATGGACCTGATGAAAACAGGAAAAGGAAAGATCTATTGTGAATTTTTCGCTGTGTTGATTCCAATGGTACCAACGGTTTGAGAAACGGACGTCGTATGAGACCGGAATAGCTGTTTGAAAAATGGTGGAATTTCTATAAATAGGGCGTGGGGCCCATATGACGTGTCATTGTTACGCGCGAGTTTGGCAGAGCAGTCAGAGCTCTTTCTCGATTTCTGGGAGATTTGACCATTGGTTTTCGATTCTACGAGTTTCAGGTAACTCTATTTGCCTTAGCCTTTTCAATTATGTCTTTTTTGTTTAGCGACGGGCGCCCGAAGGCCATGAAATTCCACGTTGACCTTCCAACGTGGAATATCGCGGGTTTCGGGTCTCTTCCCGCGATGAACCGCGCGGGTTTTAGGCTGACAGTCACGATGTTCATCGCGACTGTGAGGTTGGAACCCGCGATGTTCATCGCAGTTCATGGGAGATAGTCGCGATGTTCATCGCGACTGTCTGGCAAATACCCGCGATGTTCATCACAGGTTTTTGCATGGAGGCCGCGATGATCATCGCGGCTTTTGGTGGAAAAGTCGCGATGTTGTATTTTGAAAATTTTGCCCAGGTGGTAAAAATTTCTTTGTTTTTTGGCAGGATGTTGAGGAGACCATTGACTTCATGGTGAGAGTAGGAGATAGATGATGATCTGATGGAGAAGATTCAGACTAATCCGGGGGTCCGGTAGACTCTAGCGGTGAGTGGACTTTTGAAGTTCGCTCAGATCCCACCAATGCGTTCAGTGAGACGGCTCCTGAACAAGTTGGTGAGTTGGTGGGTGCCCGTAGAGGGTGCTTTTATGATTGGGGGACAGAGGTTGGAGATCACCCTCACAGACGTATATTTTCTCACTGGGTTTCCTCGTTTAGGGGAGGTGGGAGATCTTCTGCCGAGGATCCCGCCAGGTGTTGATATGGAGGATTTGCTTTAGACCTTTTGTGTTGATGGGGCCATTTTGCAGAACAGCGCTTTGAGTGTGCGATCACTACGGGAGTGGGACATGAGTGTTGTTGGGGCATGTGTGCTGCAAGTGGTGGGTGCTGCGGCACCACATCATTTTTCTGGGGGACAAACGATGATGGGGGACTCTGTGCTTCGGGGGAATTATTATGCATGGGCTCAGATGTTTCTAGCTGGTGTCCGGAGAGATATGGACAAGTGCTGTCGAGAGGGAGGAGAGTTCTGTTATGCCTCCTTTCTATGTTGCTTTTTCTTCGAGCGGGTGCCGACCTTGCGACCACGGGTGCCCATTCGTGATGGTCTGGTGAGTGAGCCGCGCATGGTGCGATGGGGGCATATGATGCCTCGTGGCGGTGGTGGTTTCCGCGGGTTTTTTATGGAGGAGGTATATGAGCAGTGGGAGCAAATGCCCCTGGTGATTGAGGATTACCCATATGCTGGCATGGAGTACCGAGGCGACCCAAAGATGCCTCGAGCCCAGGGACAGGCCTGGGGTTTAAACGGTATGTTTTGTGGTTTCCTTTCTACTATATCATGTGATTTGTTTATGATTATAGTTATATATGTATATGATGGTTTACTTGCATTGTGCAGATGTTGGGCCTGTACCACCGGCAGACTACGTGGCTTGTCGGGGGCGGGCGATGGTGGTTGCTCAACCTCCTGCAGCGGTACCACCTCCACATGGTGGAGGGTTTGCGGCTCGTGGGCGAGGGGTTGGCCCTCGAGATGATGCCATAGAGGGTGTCAGGCAGACATTTGACATGATTCTAGCTGGAATCCCCGAGGATTGATGGAGAGACTTGGACCGGGATATCGTGGAGCGTTGCTTCGGTGCGTCGCGTGAGTGGTGGTCGATCTTGTTGAGGACAGTGGTGTTTGTGGCAGAGCACAGGGATGGTGCTCAGGATGACCCGGAAGGGCCAGCTGAGAGGAGGATCCGTCTACGGGGTGATCCAGCGGGACCAGCAGAGCGGAGAGTTCGGGCTCGCCATGATCCGGCAGGCCCGGTGGAGGAGGCGCCAGAGGAGCTTAGGGATCCTGATGACTAGATGATATTGTATCTGCCCCCAAATGCTGATGAGCATATGGGTAAGCACTATTTTGTACGGCTGATGTATTTTTTGTATATTTGATGTTGAGGGCACCTATGACATGTTGACTATCATGGTTTATATATATATATGTATATATATGTTTGTATTTATGGTCGTGTATGCACGTGGATGCACTTGTTGTCTTTATGTTTGCTCGTGGAGGCACATATTATGCACGTGGATGCACATTTTGTTTTTTGTATATGCCCGTGGAGGCACATGTTATGCACGTGGATGCACATTTTCATTTTTTGTATATGCCTGTGGAGGCACATGTTATGCATGTGGATGCACATTTTGATTTTTTGTATATGCCCGTGGAGGCACATGTTATGCACGTGGATGCACATTTTGTTTTGGTATAATGCAATTAGTGTGCCAGTCTAGAATGTTGTTGGCCATATGGTCTACTACACTATTGAGGTTTCTTGGGACATCTGTGAATGAAATGGATTCAAACTGTCTAACCATTTGTTTAGTGCGCAGGAATTTTCTGAAAAGACAGGGATCACGTACCTGGTAATCGTTGTTGAGTTGGGAAACAAGGAGTTGTGAGTCCAAGAAAATGTTAAGCTGACGTATGCTCATTTGGAGAGCTGCGACCAGAAGACCGGTCACAGCATCATATTCATCCTGGTTGTTGGTTGCGGCTCCTAAACACACTCCATCAATGTGGATCAACTCATGTGAAGGGGAATATATTACCCAAGCTGCGGAGGCCAGATTGGGGGACCAACGGCTTGCACCATCAGCAAAACCGACGTAGCAGAGTGGAACATGTGTGTGAATGGGCTCAATGGAAGGGGCCGACCGGATAGAGGGGTATCCAGTGGAGATCGTATAAATGGCGGGGTCGAGGCCAGGCATTTTGGTATTTTACCAAGTAAAGACATCAGTGAATTCTTGGAACAGTTTTTTGTATTCTCCAATCTCATGCTCACTGTGGGAGGCTCCTAGTGTAATCGTATGAAGGGCACCAGGCGGGTCAGAGATGTCGATATGGGTGATGGGAGAAATATTGGCCTTATTTTTCGCAGAGGCATCAGACGTAGGAATAGGATCCTTGGACTAGTCGACTTTAGTAGGAAGGAAATCTTTGGACTCAACCGCGGATTGGGTAGCGGTGGTGGATGAAGTCTCTTCCGGGGGGAAGTATGGATGATGGTGCATGTCTTCCCAGGGATAATTAAGGGCAGTAGGAGCCTCTAGAATATCTTCATCATTGCGGGAGCTTTGAGTGGTCAAATCAAGTGATGAGGTAGTGGTAGTCGAAGAGATCATGTAGATGGTGTTAATCTCTCCGAATGAGGATGATGGGGGAGGGTAGATCTCCTCGATGAGGGGAGGAGATATTTCTAAGTCGACGTTATTCAACTCATACAATGCTGCTCTGTAATCTGGGATATCAGGACAGTGATGTGAGTAATTGCTGTAAACACTGCATATGGCACAAGGGTGGTTAGTGCGCAGTGACTTATCACAAGGCTTAGGATTTGGGTCGAGTTTGACAACCGGGATGTTGGGGTCGTCGTCCAGCATTTGCATGTGTTCCTGTAATGCAGGTAACTGTGGACACTGATGAGTTGGATGGCCTAACTCATCACACAACGATAATTTGGGAGGAGCACGAAACACAGGGGGAGGTTTAACTGCTTTCGGTGGGGGTACCGCAGTGTATGGTTGTGGGCCTCTGCCCCCAATGGGCCTGATGAGAGGAGGGGGATTCGTAGATGACGAAGGAGTCATGATACCGGGAGGTGGTTGGGTAGAAGTGACAATGGGTTGCACCGGTTGTAGGATGACATTTGGTGTCGGCGGGGGAATGGGAGGCGAAATATACCACACGGGTAATCCCAATGTTAACCCGGGGAGACTAAGGGTAGCCATAACCGGAGCGCTTACTATGCCCGAAGGAGGGAATAGAAAGGGGATTGTGTGGATGGGTGTAACACCAATGTGACTAGGAACCAATGGTGGTTTAGGTAACAAGGGCTGTTGATTGTTGGGTGCTTGTGTATTGTGGGAAAGAGTACAGAGGTTAGCGACGTGTGTCTCCGGTGATGGTGGTGGAATGGCTTGGAGTGTAGAAGTCATCGGCGCGTCGAAGTACAGTCCGGGTCCCACTGAGGAAATAAACGAGGTATTTGCACCACAAACAGGTTGTTCAACCATGGGGGAGAACATTTTCGGGTGCAGCGGGGGCCTTGGGATCATAATAGGTGAGTTGGACCTTGACCACGCGTCCCTCATGGGGGAACTACATGGTACGAAAAATGGATGAGGCAACAGCCCGCATGGCATACATGTAGCCGCGGCCAAGTAAAAGGTTATAGTCAATTTGGGCATTGATGACCTCAATGTCAATGAGTACGGTTTTACCAGCCAGCTGGACGGGGACATTAGGTAAGAGACCCTGGGGTTGAGCCGAACGGTCGTCGTAGGCTCGCAAAGCGGTGGTGGACTACTGGAGAGTAGGGGATCCCAACTTCTGCCAAATGAATGTGGACATGACGCATGTAGAGGCCCCTTCATCGATAATGCACCGATGGATGATAAGATTCCGAACAGAAATGGAAACTTGGAATGCTAAAGAGGAAGGAAGGCATGGTTCAGACTGGTCTGAATCGAATGCGATTAGTTGTGAATCATTGGGGTCAATAGCGCCAATGGCAGAGAGAAAAGTCTTGCGCTGCGAAGGACAGTTTTTTGAAACTTCCAAAGCAGACATGGCTGCAGGAGACTGGGCTAAGTCGTCTACAATGTTGTAATTCGACATAGCACGAGCATTGGGATTATTGTTGATGCGACGAAGTGGGAAGCGAGGCGCTTTAGAAGCGCCATCGAGTGGAGCCGGAGGTATACGTAACGTCTAATCTGTGGGATGAACGTTAGTGTTCTTGTCGGCAGGAGGGGCTTCAGAGGTGGATCCATATTGGTTCCGACGGGTTTGGAGGTTGGCATCGGCTGTTGACATCATCAACAAGTGGTGAGTACCTGAATCAAACATGGGTTGATCAGGGGCTGCATAAGTGATCTGTTGTGGTGGCACGTTGCCCTGAGGGGGATCTAACGGCTGAGTGTTCACTACACCTTGGTTTGGAAAGGGGTTTTGTAGCACCAAAGGTTGATGTTGAGGTGGTGGAGGGTTGGGTGGCGACTGAGGAGCCGCTTACCCTTGACGATGGGCATCGTCAGTCCAAAGTTGCCGAGCTCGCTCCAAATGTGGGAAAGCATGCGTGTAATGACCATAAACCCCGCAAATAGAACAAGGATGGTTTGTTCTGAGGTTACTGTTTTTTGGTTGCCCGGGTATTATGATTTGGATTCTGGTTGGGAGGAGAAGCATTGTTATTTTGCGGAGGATTGGGAGGTGGAGGACCTTGTTGTTGTTGTTGGTTGTTACCGCGGTTACGTCCTCTTCCACGGTTCTATTTCCCACCCTGGTTTCGCTGGTTGTTTTGGTGCTGGGGCTGGTTGTGCTGTGTGTACACTTGCCCTTGAGCAGTAGGAGGATTTTGGTTCGCTGCAGGTGCGGGAGCAGGTTGTGGGGGATAATAAGCCGGTGGGGCTGGAGGTGGACCAATTACCTGCTGGGGTTGTTGGTAACCCTGAGCTATTGGAGGTGTTGGGTTAGCTGTCGCAGCTAGCTGTGGGTAGTACATAGGTTGAGGTGCGACTGGAGGGGTGTATGCAGGTGGTGCATGACCAAAGCACTGAGGTGGACATGAAGGTCCGTGGGTATGGTGGTGATGTGCCATGGGAGCATATGAATTGGTTGCTCTAGATTGAGATGTAGCACACGAAAGGTCGGGACCATGGCTAGGATGTGCAACGGAAAAGGGTTGGGGATGCGGGGTAATATGACCAATGATGCCATCTGTGGCATGGGATGCCCCCAGTGCATCATGTTGGGATGAATCAGCTCGAGGTGCGTCCGGTATAATGGTATACAGATAACCCGACTAGGCGTAAATGAGGTCAAACTGCTGGGCTTTGAGGATGGCCTCTTCTTCAGACTGGGGTCATTCGGATGCCACATCCTTCGCAATGAGAGGGACGAGGGATTTTAGAAACCAATCTAAGAAGATACGGTCATCTAACTTGATTTTGCAGAGGCTTCAGTGTCGACGCCACTCATGAATGTGGTCAGTGATGTGGGTGGCCGTGTTCTATCTGCAAGACAGTAGGATCTCAACTCCTGCATCATAGCGGATAGGTAACTAGAAGAACTGCAGGAAGTTCGAGGCCAGGGAGGTAAAGGTGGCATGTGTCCCATGGGGCCGCTCGATATACCACTTAGCTGCAGAGCAAGTGAAGGTGCACTGTAATAGACGGAGGCGGACAGAGTCGTCCACTATAGAGTTGGAGGAACACCATAGATGGAAGGACATGATATGGTTCTGGGGGTCCTCACCTGCCTTGCCCTCGAACTTAGGGATGTCGGAGGGGAGTTTGGTGGGAATGAGAGGCCATGCAGGATCGTGTCTGATAGGGTCATTGGTGAGCCTAGCTAAGTCTGGTAAGTTCAGACTCGCCATGTACGGTAAGCTAGCAGATGTAGTGACTGGGACTGGGACATGCCTAGTCATGGTGGTATGATGTAGGGGTCCAATAGTGCCTAAAGGTATGCTAGGTATTGAAGGTATGTGTCCTCCAATAGGTGTGGTCTGGTATGGGCCAGTGCTTCCGAGTGCAACATGGGTTACACCGGGGTTAGGAATAGTAGTGGTGATTCCTGGAATCTGGGTTGTGGAACCGAGAGGGGGTGTGATCCCTATGTTTGGCATACCCATGATAGGTGGTGGCCCTATGTTGGGGATTCCTATAACAGGAGGTGGCCCTGTGTTGGGCATTCCTAAATGTGGAGTGTCCGCCATATTAGGCATACCTAAGGGGGTGGTGGTTGCCATGGATGGCACTGCAGTAGAAGGGTTGATGGATGTCTCTCCTATGGTGCTAGTTAAAAGTGGGTCGAATGGTGTTCCAGCCATAAGGTTAGTTGGAAATAACTCTGTGGGGTTTTCGGATTCTACCTCAGAATCGGATGTGAAGCGAGGCGTGTCAGAATCGGATGACTGTATGGTTGGCCAACGATGTGTCGAGTCAAGGGATAAGGCTCTACGTCAGTGACGTGGAGAGCCAAGTAGACTGAACTCTGGGAGTTCTCCCTGAAGACGATGAGAGCGTCTAAAATTCTCAATGGTGAGAAATAAGTTTTTGTAAAAAATCTGTCTGTGTAAAAATGGTAATGTATAAAAAACTCAAAACCCTAATGCAACCAAGGGTGCAAGAAGGGGAGTGAAAGTGAAGGCTCTCAGGCCAAAAAATCAACCTCAAAAAGGCACTTATTATAGCAGTTGTGCTATAATAAGTGGAGGGATGCAAAAAATGGTCAGAATACCAACATGCAAACAGCTTCTAGAAAAAAGAGGTGTATCTAGACCAAAGGTGGATTGTATCATGCAAACACCTAACTAAAAGTATTGTGAATCAACAAATGATATTCTCTGCAAGGTGATGAAATACAAGTCAGACAATATGAGTGTTGAGTCAACGGCTAGATATCCCCCTACCGAGAGGGACACCGGGTAATCAATCCTAAAGAATGGCAACTAGGATACTCCGTTCATGACACGTCGAGAAAAGGTAAATCTGCCATTTGGTCCTTTTACCGCAATACCCCCATACAGGGATATCCCGAGAACTACGAATGGTAGCCCTTCGGTTACTGAATGGATTTCGGTATTCCACTCAGGCTTCCGGAACCATCCTCACGACTTCAGCCCTCCTAGGGGAGAGGCCTTTCCATAAACCGGTTGTGACCGTGCCAAAAAATACTAGGAGATTTTGGTTCCCTAATGGACAACTTCTATGTCTCAGATGTAATAATTGAGGGCTGTTATTGGAACACCTATCCCCTCAATACTACCTAGTTACAAAGTTCTTTTAAGTGTTCCCCAAGTGGGGTTAAAAGTTGGTTTGAAGTTAGGGTACTTTTTAAGGCTTAGTTTAAATTAAGTGTTTGAGTGGGTGCACGTGTGGTATTTAAACTGAAATTGAAAAAAGTAAATGCTTTGCAGAAAATGTTCAAAAAACAAAGGATCTTTTGAAATAAAAAAGCAAATATTATGACTTTTTTCAATAAATGGAAATTAAATGCTTTGCACAGACTATTCAAAAAACAAAGGATCTTTTGAAATAGAAAATCAAATAATATGACTTCTTTAAAAAATAAATGGATTTCTTTTTCAAAAATTGCTAAGGGAAAAATATTAAAGAAGTAAACAGCAAAATTTTTTAATCTAGATAAAATGCAAAAATAAATCCTTCTTTCACTTTCTAAAATTTTTTAAAAAGACTATTTTAAATGTGCATTCTAAATAGTAAAAAGATTAAATGGTTGTAATAATGCAGATTTTTTGATACTGTAAAATAGCTTAGTGGGCAGAAAATATAGTAAAAAATTAATTTTTTAAACGGATCGGCCGAATGAAAAAATTAGCATCGCGGGTTTTGACAGAACAGCCACGATGGACCGCGCGGGTTTCTGTCGCACAGTCACGATGGGCAGCGCGGGTTTCAGCTGCGAAGCCGCGATGTGCAGCGTGGGATTTCGTCACACAGTCGCGATGTGCAGCGCGAAAATTGTCCGTGAAGCCGCGATGTGCAGCGCGCAAATAGGCCGCGAAGCCACGGGGAACCACGCGGAAAAGAGCCGTGCGATTGTCAGGAAAAAAGCCGCGAGGCGAAAGCCGTACGGCGACGCTGAAAAACGAACCCAAAAATTGAGAATTTCGGGCTGTTAATGGCAATAAAATGGGCCAAGATCTAGAACAGCAATGGATCTGCTGTCTAGGGTGGCAGATCTATGAATTAAACTAACTAATACAATCAAAAACTAAGATCTAAAGCAAAAGTTAGATCTAAAGATTCGAAAGCAGCGGAGTCACCAAGAACTGTTGGCTTGGTTTTGCAACCAAGCTTAGTGCTATGGGCACCTGCTAACTAGTAGCAACAGTTTCAATATTAAGCAAAAACAATAAACTAAATCTAAACTAAAACTAAACTAGCATGTGCATTTTTGAATTAAAAAAAAAAAACAAGAACAAGAAAATATAGAAAATAAATTTGTATTGAAAATGGGGGCAAGCAAGTGCTTGCAATAATAATACCTCCAAGTGATGAAGATAGTTGAGAAGCTCCAAGGATGAGCAGCTCCAAACTCCAATGGGTCCTTTCTCTAAGGTTGCTACAATGGCCAAAAACTCAAGGGACATTTTGGCAGCATGAGGATAGGAAGATGGATGGATGTGAAATGAGGAGCCCCTACCACCTTTTTATAGGTTTTGGTGGTGGGGAATACCATTGTGGTTTTGTGGAAACCAATGGTATTGACCAACATGGTTTAGGTACTTTTCCCTCCTTTTTCCTTTTTTGAATATTTTTATTATTTTTATTCCCTTTTTAATATTTTGGGAATTTTGGACTCTTTTTGAAGGTTTTTTTGCTTTTTTAGAAAAAATACTCATTTTGAGTGGAAAAAGGGGTGTATTAAGGCCTTTTGGTGACCTTTTGTTGGCTTGAGAGGCTCAAATGGTGAAAAAGTGGACAAATGGGTCATGTAAATAGGGAAATGAGCTAGTGAGCACTTTTTGGGTGTTAACAATAGTCAGTAAAGGAGAGGAAAATAATTTATAACCTACTAGGAGGTACCCCACCCAACTTAACTTACCAAAATTTTGAGATTTTGCCTAAAACAGGGGTGTACACTACTCTGCAAGAGACAAACTAGCGTACATGAGGAGATGGGCGCTACTCTAGTGAAGCAAAGCAGGGTATGGGCGCTACTATCATGCCTGTGTACCGGCGCTCATGTGAAAAAATGGCCAAAAATAGGCATTTATGCTCATTTTCAAGAGATGGTTGGTTCTGTAAAAATGTTCCCAAGGGTCATAAACATCAAATGGGTCAAGAATGAGGTAATTTCAACCATTTTTAGTGTCCCAAATGACCCCTCAATCCACAAGTGTCCTGTTGTGTGATTAAACATGATCTCAAAAAATGTCGTCATGCCACCAAGGGAAACAAGTGTCGTCACGGACGGAGAGGTGTCATTTTAAGATATAATAGATGGCCCCTAATGTATGAGGTCAGAGGGAGTGCGGGAAACGATCGCCGAAATACATTACAAATAACAAATAGTTGAATCATGGGGAACGGAGAAACCAAGAATCATAGGCTCAAATGAAGTACCTGAAAGTAAAGGAAATGTCAGACAAACTCATCCTTGGTGTAACTGTCCATGTTCAAATAGTGGAACATGACCTCCAAGAAGATACAATAATGATCCAAATGTTGATGCATATATCATGCCCACTAGAATACAAGCATGGATCCATGAGGAACATAAGTGTAAACATAGCCACATAAATACAAGGTGGATCTATGTCAAAACTGGAGAACATAGCCATAAAGAAGAAGCTGGATCTATGTCTCATCAAGAGCCAAAAAAGATTGTGGCTCAGTCTTGCGCAACTTGGGTGATAACATAAAGGAGGTGATGCTATTGAGGATCCCAAGGTCTTCATCCAAAAATAACCCAAGGTACAAACCTATCCATGCGAATAAATGAGTTGATGTCGAACATGGGAGGAATCCTTTGATTACCGGTCATTAATGTATACCATTAAGAAACGCGAGGGTGTCCACCAATAATGAAAATGGAACCCAAGGTACCTAGTACATTCAAGCAAGTGCGAATAAATGGTCTTGCCATTGAACACTTGAAGAATCTATCGGATAGGAGACATTGATGTATTTCCATCTATCCAATAATGAGGGAATCTGCCACTAATGACTGCAATCCCCAAGGTACTAACCGAAACTCTAAACTTCATTCCAAGACCATAATGAGTTGAAGTCGATGGGAAGAAGTCCATTGGAAGGGAGGCCTTAATGCATCCTCCATCATCCAACACGAGGGACACTCAACAAGTATGAGCTGATTTGGAGTAGGACTGAACACATGATGAAACATACTGACACCAAGGAATGGCCGACACATGAGGTCAAGGCAACTGTAGAATGGCTAACACGGGTTATATCCTTGAACAGTGAGCAGGACAAAAGAGTGACTTACACATCTTTTAACACAAAGAGACCATGATGCAAATCTGCAATGTAGGAGACATTAACAGATTCTCCATATGATTGGAAGACTAACCGAAAGGAGGAGTAAGAACTCTGAGATTAGGTTTACCCTAAGGCCAATGCTAGAACCCAACTTGTTTGATAGACTCAAAACAGGTACTTTGTTGAAGGACATAGTGGACTTGCTACCATCATATTGAAAGATACTTTAACATTCTTCCCTTCCCTTTCCTTTTTCATTTTTTAACGAGCTTGACAAAGAACTAAAGCATGCTCGACGGTATTTTCAATATTTAAGGAGTCTGAGAAACCTAGAAGAAAACTCCATACACTTATCCGTGGATTTTATATCGAGCCCAGATTGGTTTGTGCTCGGCGGTGTTTTCTTGTTTATCGAGTTGAAAAACCTAAACAGTGCTCTATTTACCTTCTCGTGGATTTCACATCGAGCCTTAGTAGGTGAATGCTCACTTGGTGTTCTCATATTTAGAGAACCTAAAAACCCTAAAGAAAACTCCAAAAGGTCCTTTTCGTAAAATTAGTATCCTCCCCCGAAAAGTGTAAAACAAAGGAAGAAGAACTCTTCTAGCGCATACTAGAGTATACCTAGAGTGTACCTTTTCCATAAATTATCCACCAAGGCCCTGGAAAGGGGTAATTCTATACCTAAGTGGATGTTGGTCATTTATTTTAATGAGCCCGAAAAGACAACTATGCTCAGCAAACTTTTCCTATTTAAGGAGTCTGAAAAGGGCTTAAAAGAACTCCATAGGGATCTTTTCTGTAAAGGTTTAACGAGTCCGAAAAAGTAAACTCATGACCTCCTTATTGTTTTTAACGAGCTCAAAGGAGATAGGAAAATGCTCATAACTTCTTTACTGTTTTTAACGAGCTCGAAGTGAAGATGAAATAAATGCTCATAGCCTCCTTACTGCTTTTAACGAGCTCGAAGTGAGGGTGGAATATATGCTCGACAACGGGAGGAGACAAGTGTTAGGGACATGCGAAACTAGCTCCAGGCGCATGGAACAAAGCTATGCCTAATTCAAGGAACATGTGCAAGATAAGGACACTCAGGCTGTGTCTCCTCTAGGTAAAAGGTGTCAAATTGCGAAGTCAAAATGATACAAGGCTTAGCGGAAATGAGATCAGAGATGGAGGCTACTCTAGTAAAGCAAAGTAGGGTATGGGCACTACTATCATGCCTGTGTACTAGTGCTCATGTGAAAAAATGGCCAAAAATAGGCATTTCTACTCATTTTCAGGAGATGGCTTGTTCTGGAAAAATGTTCCCAAGGGTCATAAACATCAAATGGGTCAAGAATGAGGTAATTTCAACCATTTTTAGTGTCCCAAATGACCCCTCAATCCACAAGTGTTCTGTTGTGTGATTAAACTTGATCTCAAGAAGTGTTGTCATGTGACCAAGGGAAACAAGTGTCGTCACAGACGAAGAGGTGTCATTTTAGGCTATAACATGTCATACCCCGTCCTGGGTGCTTGTTTCAAACCGTACAAGGATTTCTTTAGTTTGCTCACATGGTTGTCCCTATGATGTGTCTCAAACCCGAGTGGCTGCTCCACATACACTTCCTTTTCAACTTTATTACTGCATCCATAGAAAATACGAATCTGATGGAAGTGTATCTGGCTACAGGTGCAAATTTTTCCTCATAATCTATCCCTTCTTTCTAGGAGAATCCACGTGCCACAAATCTTGCCTTGTATTTTTCTATGCTACCGTATGAAGCATGCTTGACCTTGCAGATACATTGGAAGTCACAACAGACTTCCCCACTAGTCTCAGGACCACATCCCAGACATCCTTCTTCATGATCGACTAGTATTGCTCGATCATCACATCCTTCCATTACTGCATCCCTGATCGTGGGAACTTCAGATTCTTCAATAGATATTCAATAGGTAGTTTTCTTGAACTTCGTCATTGGAACAAATGTCATTGTCCTTCTTTTGTAGGTGATTGTACACGATCTTTCCTACAAGTCAAATTCAATTGCATGATTAGAAACACCTCATATTTTTCAGAACAAATTCTTACGCATAAAGACATAGGTCATACAGTCATGCAATTATCCTAGCCAATGCTTCAATACAACATTTATCCATATCCTGTAACTTTCTAGATGCCTTCCATCTCTACCAGAACATTGTTAAGAGTGTGCACTACTCCCAACATGTCAGCAAAGAGGTTTCAATCTAGATAAGTAGCAATGGAGTGTTGTACAGTACCATAGGCCACTTACCTATTACTATATTAGTAGTATCTTGTTCATTAATGCAACTTTTCTAAAATGCATAATGTACATCCTAAATCTAGGAACATAAGTATGTACATGATTGAACAACATCATTTAAGTAATCATATATACAAGACATGACAATTCAAATACTTATCTTTTTTTGGTTGTTGGGTGGACTCCCTCTCAATCGTTGCTTCCTTGTAGGAGCTACAGGAGTCTCTGATAGTGTGCACCTTAACCAATGCTAAAAATGGATGAGAGATTCTTTCATAGATTATTTGTTTTCTAGAGTCCAAATCTGCAGTAGCTTCTTCTACCCCTTTCATGTAAAACTGAAAGTCATCTTTAGCTTCACCTTATGAGGTGGAACCTATGTAGCTGGTTAACTTCATTACAATACATATTCTTCATCACTTGAAGAATCTTTCATGGTTCTCTTTCTTGGAGGTTCATCATCCTCTATAGTGTGAGCATGATGTCTTCTCTTGTTCTTCTTCTTCTTGTGGGAGCTGCTTTTGTTCCGAGGACAATCTCTGGAATAGTGTCCCTTCTCATCATAAGTATAACTACGAATGTCAGAAATAACTCCCATGGATTCTCCAAATTTCTCCCACCAATTTTGGTGGTGGTGTTTACCCTTTTTGTGTTGAGGATGCTCCCTCTTGTGGTTATTCTTCCTGGTGTGTGTTGTGAGAGCCTGGTCTTCATTATCCATCCTTTCTTCTCAAGCTACAATTCGAGCTTCTTCCTGTGAGCATTCCTCCCACAGCCTACGAAATGTGATGAGCTTCTTTCTAGCACAAATTCCTTGAATGAAGGAATCCCATGACCTAGCAAGACCATTCAAGGTGGTCATCACAATTTGACCATTCTCTATATATTCTCCCACAGCTTCAAGTTGTTCTTTTATTTGAGAGACCCTTGTAAAGTAGGACTGCATGGTCTCTGCATTTTGTATCTTGACATTCTTTAATTGATTCCTCAAAGTCATCTTCTGATTTATGTTCTTCCCTTCAAATAGCTTGGTCAAGGAATCAAACATCTCCTTGGGTTTCTTTAGAGAAGACACATGAGGTATGAGATGGTATTTGATAGAATCTGCAATGATTCTCTTTTCCTTGATCAATTTCTTCTTATGTAATGCCTTAGCCTCATCTCCCTCTAGAACTAGAACCTCTTCACTTATGTAGGTGTCCAATTCATTCTCTTCTA
Organism: Larix kaempferi; assembly: GCA_027924585.1. Classification (NCBI taxonomy): domain Eukaryota; kingdom Viridiplantae; phylum Streptophyta; class Pinopsida; order Pinales; family Pinaceae; genus Larix; species Larix kaempferi. Next base: position 659,417 of record BSBM01001179.1, read on the forward strand.
GGATTAACCCAGTCATGTACTTCCATGCTCAGAATTTATCAGCCCCTTCAAGATTATCCTCAAGCTTGGTGTGGCGAGACATCTTAATGAGAAACTTAAATGGAAATAAAAGATTTAGGTCTTACCACTTGATTTGCTGAAACTAGATTTGGAGTTGGCTAGGGTTTGACAGAGAAACCCTAAAAATCCAAACTTGGAATTTCAAACTTTTGTCTAGATAGGGAGATGCAATTGAATGAGGTGAGCAAGCTGGTGTGTTCAAATTTTGAAAAATTCCAAAAATTGACCCTTCAAAAATGACCTACGAATTTCGGATCTGCAACTTTTGTCAAAATCTGGTTTTCTAGTTTTTCTGGTCCAAAAGTCAAATTAGGGTTTGACTTTCCCGGAGATTCACCCAACAAAAAAGTTCGAACTCGGTCTCTAAATTTCAATTTTGCTGAGGAGAGAAATCCTATGTTGAGAGCACTCCAAAATTTCACTTCTGTCAAAAGCCCTAATTTCCCGTAGCAGTGACAAGCCAAAAATGAAAATGCTTAGAATCCAGCTCTGTTTTGATAGAAAGATATGCCATATTTTTCCTGGTGAATCTATGAAATTTCAGATCCTCAAGGTCTAAAACTTCAGCCTATGGTCGACTCACCTGTCATATTTCCATCCCCATAGATATGAGCTTCAATGGATTCTCCATGAGAGAGATATACTAAGTGTCGCAACATGACCTATTTATGGGATGAAACAACATAGCGAACTTGTACGAAGTGCCACGCGTGACTATTTCAACTTCATCCTCTGAAACTCAGACCTATGAAACTAAAGTCCATGCCTAAAATGTCACTTTTTATGGAATTCCATTTGGATCTTCCTAGCCCAAGATGTGACCTTTGTTCCTATCTCGCCTGTTTAGGGTTGCATTATGGAAGATGTAGAAACCCTAACTTGTACGGATCATATCTCACAAAGTACAACAAATATGAGGCTGAAAGTTTTACACAGGGTACATCTGTGTCTAATATTCGTCCTCTAAAAAATTCAGATCCTGAACCTTCACCAAAATGGATTTATAGTGAAAGTGCCACGATGACTAGTTTTTACTATACCAAGCCCTAGCTTCCAATTTGTCGCAAGTCCAACAAGTGTCGTAAATGCCATACAATGCCTTCCTTCAGGCTATCTCTGATAACATGTTATTTTTTCATAATTTAATTCAATATGATATAGGATCTTATCTGAGGGAATAACAAGCACGGCATAATCAATCACAAGAGACAATAGACACAAAGCATTTCATCGGGGCAACCATAAAGGAGAAAACCCCGCAACTTCCTCAGAGATAGAATGAGTAATGATACAAAACCCCAAAATAAGAGATATTATCCTAGCAGCTTCTCCTCCTCCACTTGTGCTCACTACTCACTTGTTAGAATGAGTGAGTGAATGAGTGGATAAATAGAGAGGTGCTCCTCTTTATTTATACTTTACTTTTACCCTAACTGGGCCGACCTCCCTTAGGGGAGTCTAATAACCCATTACCACTTGACACTGGGCCGACCCCACTAGGGGAGTCTAATAACCCATGAAAGAAACAACTCCAGGGTCTAATGCCCCGTCATACATGGGAGGATGGACGTCAATGACTTTACATGACCCAAGTACAATAATGACTTCTCCGACTGGAGGAATAAACATCTTCATCGGAGGTACAACAATAAAATACAAATACAATATAACGTATACAAGTGAATACATTCTGAAGATACAAATACATCAACACACGCATGCCCGGGAGCCTTCGGATGAGAAATGCCCCCCTTGAGCGAATTTGGAATGGCCCTCACTGAGCAAAACCCTAGCTCCGGAGATGGCACATTGGAACCATTTCCGGGACTTCGAGGTACGGTGTGGGGGGTCCCCTAGCTGAAACCCGTCATCCTGGATCCATCGGAATTGATAGATTTGTGACCGGAGCTACGGTTTGGGTTCTACAGTAATTTTCACCAGGAACCCCAAGGCCATTTAAGGACACTTTGAGGATTTTCTCTAGGGCCACGGAACCCAAACCGACGAGCGGACTTGGATTCCATCAACTCTCGCACGTGCGTATGGCCATTGTCGATGTGTCCATGGTGGCCATGCACATCTACGAGCCTTCGAACGAGAAATGACTCCCTTGAGCAATATTCGAAAGCCCTTCACTGATCAAGACCCTAGCTCTAGAGATGGCACAATAACATCGTTTCGCGGGGTTGGAGGCACGCTGTGGGGGGTCCCCTAGTTGAAACCCAGCCTCCCGAATCCATCGAAATTAATGGATTCGTGACCATAGCCAGGGTTTGGGTTCTGTGGGAATCTTGGTACGACATCCCGAGGCCATTCAAGGACACTTTGAGGATTTGGTTTGGGGGCATGGAACCCAAACCGGCAAGCGGACTTGGGTTCTATCAGCTCCCGCACATGCATAAAGGAGATTTCAAACTACCATATAGGACATGTCTTAGGTTTGGTTGGATCCTTGTTCGCAGGCAGTTTGGCAAGATGGTATCGCAGCATCAGCATCTCGGATGCTGCGACAAGACAAAAGGTGGCGCGAAAGGCAACGAGTGGAAGATTATTTTATGCATGTATGGGTCAATTGTACCACAGATTGCGGGTTTTGGGTCATTTGGACCACATATTATGTGACTCTGGCATCGTGTTGTTCCAAGCCCGACTGATAGGGCTTCAACCTATGACCATTCACCAATTTTAGGAGCATCGTCTCGTCCAGCTCCTATAGCTGAACCGCGCCCCCTGAAGTAATACTACTGATGCGATACAGACAAAGCCAATGCATCTACAACTTCCCTAGATGTTTCATAAACTTGTTGTCATATAACAGCACCAAGTCGCCCTGCTGAAACTATTTGTTTTTTATGTGTCGATCATGCCATGCCTTCTAGCGATCCTTCTCTACCCCCTGGTGGAACCCAGCGATGAACCGATCTTCCTCCAACTTCACCAACTGCTCTAGACGTTCATCTAGTGCCACTGCATCATCCAGGCCTGTTGCGGCCGCGATACGTAGACTAGGGACAATATACTCCATGGGCATAGTTGCTTCTTGTCCATATACTAACCTGAATGGTGTTTGACCTGTCAACCTTTTATAGGTGGTGCAATTGGCCCACAACACTGCTGGGATTTTCAGATCCCAGTCGTCGCAGTTCGTATTGCACCCCTTTGTCAGTGCATGCTTCAATACCTTATTGAAGGCTTCCTATCACCCACCCAAATTCTGAAAATATTATTTTATTGGAAAAATACTTTATGTTAAGTTTTAATTACAAAGTTTTGTAATTATGACCAAGTTTGGTCAAGGATGAATATAATTACTGATTACTATTATTTAATAAATTAAAATAGGATACAAACTCCCAAGGGAACTGTTAAATGAGTGTTCACTGACCCACTAGGAGGAATGGAAGCTGTTAGAAGGCATGGGAAAGATGACAACAATTGCACTTCACCACTAGTTGTTGGTTATGGGACAACTACCCCTGAAAATATGGCATTATCCCCCAGGTGGTGGGAGTGAGCAGGCAGCTCATTTAATGATCAGTTAACAACTGAAAGGCCTAGGCATCCTACGTAAGGAAAATTTGAATTGAGCTGGCAACTCTTACACAATATTTTCTGTAGAAATATCCCTCAAGTGCATCAGGTGATCACTAAGAGATTCGAATAGGGAGGCTATGTGAGAGTGTAACTGTAAGTCTGAAAATTATTCTAAGGAGGAGAACCAGAGGTGCTGGTGCTGGTCCCTTTGACTGCTAAGTCTTAAGACTGCATAACTATTGTTACTACAAGTGGAGGTCCTAAGCTTCTAAGTTTCTTCCTCCTGGTGTTTCAGTGAACATGCTCAAGGGTCCTAAGGCAAGTAACTTGGTTGTCTTCAGAAATTGGTTGGGTGGAACAGGCTCCTTGGGCTATTTGTTTCCCTACAGTTAACCAGGTTTTGTTGTTCCTATTTGTTTACAGTTTCGATGTTTTCTGTTTAGTAGAATTATCAAACTCTGTTTTGAAAAGGATTTTTTTTTAGTTCTGATCTATGTTTGATTTTGAATGATAAAGTTTGTGAATTTTTTATTAGATAATCATCTCTGTATTTTTCCCATGTTGTTATCTGCATAGTACTCTAGTATAGAGAAGCTAATTAAATGAAAAATGAGAGATAGGCAGATTGCCATTGATTGGACAAATAATTACAATAAGTGTTCTGTTTACAACTCTGTCCCATATTTGCACATAAAAAAAAAACTGTATAACATCGACAGTGAAATGAAATTCTTTTGTTATTACCTGAAAGAAAACATAATCTATTTTTTTGTTTAGTCATATATTTTTCTCTTATCTCTATACATTTAAGATAGCAAGTAAATGCAATTGGAATCATACATATCATGTTTTCCAAGTAATAGTATTGCCAAGGATTTTCAACAGCTGCAATAACTAATCAGTATATGGTTTTCTTATCATTATACATACTTTATTTCTTCAGTGGTTTCCTATGATTTCATGTATCAATTGTTTATATCGGTAGTATCAAAACCTAATACATTACAGACCCTAACTTTGTATATAAACATCATATATTCTATCTCAAATACAAACTGTAAACATTATTTCAAAGAATGATATCATTTATGACTTTTTAAAACCTAGTCATTTCTTTCCAGAACTATATTATCTTTTATATATAAGTTACTATCTAAGAATCATCTACCAATTAGTCGAAGGCATAAATTACATGTTCATGTCTAAACCTTAGCTCACAACCCTAGTATCTAAACAAACACATTATCGAGATTTTCATTACAACGATTAAGTCTGGGATACAAACACTAGCACAAACCCGATAACATTTGGAAATCACAGGTAGGGTATCCATTGTAAAATGAAACTAGAACATTGAGGCATAATCCTCTCCAAAAACTTTTAACAGTCAAGACTACTTCGGTTATTTTTCCAATTATGATTATCAACAACGAGAACGAAGTACAGGCATATAAATATGCAAACTTTAAATCCTTGGCCAAAAGACCACCATTGTGGATTGACAAAACTTAAAATTCATTTACACAGTGTTTTCAACGACTTAATCAAAATATATCATTTTATTTCAAAGAAAAACGAACCATAATTTTCAAACATAGAAAGAACCCTCGGTTCTGTTTTCCCATTTCAAACTTTGATAGAAATTTTCAAGAGTCATCCTTGACAGTAAACATTAAGCCGATATCATGATATCATGAAGACTTCACAAGTTTTTACCCAACTTAGCAACTCTCGACACAAAAACCAACTTGAAGGCGGTTCCATAGTTTCAGCAAAAACACCACTAAGCTGAACATCAATTACAACGATTGAGGATCAACTTTTTTTTATCGTAATATCAAAACATTACAAGCATTCAGCCATCACTGTTACAAGTCGAAAATTTCCAACTCCCGGCACACAGAACACACATCAAAGGCACTTATGAGGCTTTGTAAGAACCACCAAAGCTTACCAGGAAACCGTAGTAGCTTTCCCTTCCAAAACCGTTGCATGAAACCTTCAAACGAAGAAAGCACCTGCCAAAGCACAATGCAAGTGGTCAAAGACTGTTAACACAATTAGAATGCAAAATCTAGGATATCAACATTCATTCATTTACTTACTTACTTACCCTGTAGAGTGTTATTCCATTTATCAACGTCGGAACCAGCGGTCGGCTGCAATCTTTCATACATGCAGGAAAAACCAGAAGGCATTACCACTTTTCGAAAGAGCCGAAGGACAAACGACCAACTACTCTCAACAGCGGATGAATATCTATCCTTCATACTACAACATAACGTCTCTATGGCACAAATCCAAGCCTACAACATTTAAACTTTTTCTCTCATAAGTCACAAAGTCGAAACCTTGGAAGAGCATCTCCTCTAACCCTAAAAATTTGGCAGCGTGTCGGCCTCATTACAACATAACAATGAACGGCCCAGAAACCCTCTACCAATACTTACAACATGGATTAGGGTTACACAAACCAACGACCAAGATCTGGAGCGATCAACGGATGGAAAGGAGCCAACGGTGCTACCTTGAAAGCTGAGCACTCCGCATTGATATCTCATTAAATTACAACAACAACGGAGTTGCCAACCTTGCATGCCAAGAAATGTTCCTATGAACAACGTGGAGGAGAGACGACATGGAAACCTTGCCAGCTAGAATTCCCGATTACGTTGGCAATTAGAGTTCATGTGGATAGACTGCGTGGTATGACAGCCACCCATTCCACATGGAGTTTATTTAATACACAACAGTAACCCTGTCAACCTGCACTAGAAAGTTAATACACATCATTTCATCGCTTTAATGTTAAGACTTGGGTGATTACATTGACATGATATTAACACTTACGATAAGAGCTTTTACATGCAACATAGTCCAAATTACCACTAAAGCCATAATCTTTATAAGGTAATGTTCATGGTTACATTGGATATTATCCTATGGTGTTAAAACAATAGCTAGGATTACTTTTGGAAATGCATATTAATGTTTTGTTTATCATATTTTTGTATAGTAACACCATATCATATTACATGGAATATGTAGTGTAGGTATTATATAATTTCAAAGTTTAAATTAGTATCGAAATAATCGAATATTATGCCATGCATTATGTAAATAAATAGTAGCTATAATATATATAGCTATTTCATTTCTATAGTATGTTTGTGTATTGAAATGATAAATGCAGGATATAGAGTAGTATAAGATTTGTTGACGCCAACTATAATGTTAGTTCGAAAGTGTAAATTCCTACAAGCTTCGTAATTGCATACTAAATAGATAGTATTATCGTTGTTTTAATATTAATGACCGTAGTCTCATAATGATAAATGTAGCATCATAACAAAACTTTTGGATGGCATGGATTAATGGCATTGAAGATCTTCGTAAGACAGTACTTAAACTAGGATTAAAATCCTTGTATCCATACCTTCAGTAATTGATTCGCAAAGAAGTACTTAACATTTTACATTGAAGATGAATTGAAAAACACAAGTATTCTTATTTTTATGTTGTCTTGTAGACTTCTTACCTGCAGTCTGCACTTGGAAACCAGATTCAAATGCCTTAGCTAAACGTAGCTAAGTAAGCTCCAGGGTGCCTCATAGGACCCCTTCTTCAACAAACAAACAAACTATCAGCACTCCATTAAGAATATCAAAGCGGTACAAACTGTAACAGCATGTAATAATAATAACCAAGAACTTAGACAAATTTGTAAAGTGTAAGTAGTCTACATAATCATACAAAGATCTTTCGTTGAGTAGTCTAACATCCATTTATATCTGAAGTAGCAATTATAACTATATTTATTTGAGCTTTATGATGTGTCATCGTCATTAATTTATCTTAGTTAAGAATGCAAATTAGTTTATATGTTTCCGCATTAAATGACTTTGATAATTATTGCTATTATAATTTTTATTTTTTTTGGTATGTTCGGGATGTTACATGTGGTATGAGATCTCATGTTTGAACTCTAGGCCTGAAAAAGGTCCAAGAACACGCGGCAAAAAATTTATTTACAACAGAAATTTTACTAATTCAAAAATTTAAACTATTGTGTTATACAGAAATTAATTGAGTTACAGGTATGGAAAACTCAGCTAAACATTTAGAGGATAGATTTCAACTGAACAACCATAGTACGGGACAACATTATGCAGAAGAAGGCCATGATGAATTGAATGACAATTCATCAGAATTGTTACGTACGTTTCAGGAGTTGAAGGCAGAAAATAAATCTGTAAAACAAGATAATGAAAGAATTCTAGAGGCACAAGAGGAGTTAAATCAAGTGTTGTTTGAATAGTGCCCAATTGATGAGCAAGGGAGAGAAAATGAAGATATCTCCAAGGCTGAAGATCTGCCTCATGGTAACAAAAGTAAGAAAATGAAAACCGATGATGGGAACAGTAGTTCAACATCATCAGGATATGTTATTGAAGTACACAAAAAGAAACGTAACTATTCAAGTGATAACAGTGAAGTAGATTACAAACCTAGAAGGAAAATCCATAAAGAGTATGAGAATATTTATGGGGAGTTCAAAAATATTAAACCTCCAACTTTCAATGGAGAAACTGAGAAGGGTGAGACAGCTGAAGCATGGTTGTCCGGCATGAAGAAATATTTTCAGATTTATAAATATTTAGAATCCTTGAAAGCAAAAATCGTTATATATAACTTGACCAAAAAAGTGGACATTTGGTTGCTGGACAACAAAAGAGTAAAGGGCATCAAGGATAAGTATGTAAATTGGAGTACTTTTAAATGATACTTCAAGAAGAAGTTTTTATCTGAATAGTACTATGAAGAAAAATCCAAAGAATTATACAATTTAAAGCTGGGAAGTATGAACATGAAGGAAATGAACAATAAATTTCTCAACTTACTGAGATATGTACCATACCTCGTAGAAGAAGAACCAAAGATCCAAAGATACTTGAACTGTTTACCTTTCAATATTAAGGACATAATCTAGTATGACAATCCAAAGACCTTGGAAGAGGCTATGAGGAAGGAATTTTTATGTTATGACACTAATCGAAAAAGAGAAGGGATGCCAAACTGGAAAAGTCATAAACCCAACAATTTTGAACTGAAAAAGAAAAATTTGAGGTTCAGTGGAGATTCCGATTTCCCAGCGAAAAATTTTCAGAACCGGAATTTTCAAGCAAATAATTTCTGAAACAGTCAGCAACAGAATTTTACAGCATCCAAAAATCATCCCAATAATACTAGGACCAATGAACAAAATGAACCTATCAAATCTTTTGAGTGTCAAGGTCCTCACTATACATCAGAATGTCCCAAGAGGAAGCGGACAGCTAACAACATTCACTATATTCAGACTGAACCTACTGTTGGAGACTTGGCGTGGGAGATGCCTAGAATCAATGCAGCACTCGACAACAAATAAGCAGATCACCAAATATCTATGGTAGATATTGAATGTGGGATAAGACGACGATTTTCAAATGGAACTGGACTGTGGCCTCGAAAGGAGGGAAACTATGCTCCGAAATCGCACCATTGGGCAAGTGAAGGTGCAATGGAAGCACCTTAGCCCAGAAGAGGCAACCTGGGAGTTGGAGAGTAGTATGAACTTTGTTTTAGGAACACTTAGAAGAGTGATTAACCAAGATCGAGGATGATGTTGAGACTTAAGGGGGGGTGTATGTCACCTACCCAAATTATGAAAGTATTATTTTATTGGAAAAATACTTTATGTTAAGTTTTAATTAAAAAGTTTTGTAATTATGACCAAGTTTGGTCACGGATGAATGTAATTACTGATTATTATTATTTAATAAATTAAAATAGGAGACAAACACCCAAGGGAACTGTTAAATGAGTGTTCAATGACCCACTAGGAGGAATGGAAGATGTTAGAAGGCATGGGACAGATGGCAGCAATTGCACTTCACAACTAGTTGTTGGTTATGGGACAATTACCCCTAAAAATATGGAATTATCCCCCAGGTGGTGGGAGTGCACAGGCAGCTCATTTAATGACCAGTTAACAACTGAAATGCCTAGGAAGGCTACATAAGGCAAATTCGAATAGAGCAGGAAGCTCTTACATAATATTTTCTGTAGAAATATTCCTCAAGTGCATCAGGTGATCACTGAGAGATTCGAATAGGGAGGCTATGTGAGAGTGTAATTGTAAGTCTGCAAATTATTCTAAGGAGGAGAACCAGAGGAGCTGGTGTAGGTCCCTTTGACTGCTAAGTCTTAAGACTGGATAACTGTTGTTACTACAAGTGGAGGTCCTAAGATTCTAAGTTTCTTCCTCCTGGTGGTTCAGTGAATAGGCTCGGGGGTCCTAAGGCAAGTAACTTGGTTGTCTTCAGGAATTGGTTGGGTGGAACAGGCTCCTTGGGTTGTTTGTTTCCATATAGTTAATCAAGTTTTGCTATTCCTATTTTGTTTACAGTTTCAATGTTTTCTTTTTAGTAGAATTATCAAACTCTGTTTTGAAAAAGAATTTTTTTTAGTTCTGATATATGTTTGATTTTGAATGATAAAGTTTGTGAATTTTTTATTAGATAATCATCTCTATATTTTTCCCATGTTGTTATCTGCATAGTACTCTAGTATAGAGAAGCTAATTAAATGAAAGATGAGAGATAGGCAGATTTCCATTGATTGGACAAATAATTACAGTAAGTGTTCTGCTTACAACTTTGTCCCATATTTGCACAAAAAAAAAATATTGTATAACATCGACAGTGGAATGGAATTCTTTTGTTATTACATGAAATAAAACAGTCTATTTTTTTGTTTAGTCATATATTTTTTGTTTTATCTCTATACATTTAAGATAGCAAGCAAATGCAATTAAATCCATACATATCATGTTTTCCAAGTAATAGTATTTCCAAGGATTTTTAAGAGCTACAAGAACTAATCAGTATATAGTTTTCTTATCATTATACATACTTTATTTCTTCACTGGTTTCCTGTTTGATTTCATGTATCAATTTTTTATATCGGTAGTATCAAAAACTTATACATTACAGACCCTAACTCTGTATATAAGCATCATATCTTCTATCTCAAAGACAAATTGTAAACATTATTTCAAAGAATGATATCATTTATGACTTTTTAAAACCTAGTCATTTCTTTCCAGAACTATATTATCTTTTATATTTAAATTACTATCTAAGAATTATCTACCAGTTAGACGAAGGAATAAATTACATGTTCATGTCTAAACCGTAGCTCACAACCCTAGTATCTAAACAAACACATTATCGAGATTTTCATCACAACGATTAAGTCTGGGATACAAACCCTAGCACAAAACTAATAACATTTGGAAATCACAAGTAGGGTATCCATCGTAAAACGAAACTAGAACATGGAGGCATAATCCTCTCCAAAAACATTTAACAGTCAAGATTACTTCAGCAATTTTTCCAGTTATGATTATCAACAACGAGAAAGAAGTACAGGCATATAAATATGCAAACTTTAAATCCTCGGCCAAAAGACCACCATTGTGGATTGAAAAAACTTAACATTCATTTACATAGTGTTTTCAACGACTTAATCAAAATATATCATTTTATTTCAAAGAAAAACAAACCATAGTTTTCAAACATAAAAAGAACCCTCGGTTCTGTTTTTTCCATTTCAAACTTTGACAGAAATTTTCAAGAGTCATCCTCGACAGTAAACATTAAGCCGATATCGTGATATCATGAAGACTACACAAGGTGTTACCCAACTTAGCAACTCTCGGCACAAAAACCAACTCGAAGGAGGTTCCATAGTTTCAGCAAAAACACCACTAAGCCGAACACCAATTACAACGGTTGAGGATCAACCTTTTTTTAGCATAATATCAAAACATTACAAGCATTCATCCATCATTGTTACAAGTCAAATATTTCCAACTCTCGACACACATAACACATATCAAAGGCACCTATGAGGCTTTGTAAGAACTACTGGAGCTTACAAGGAAGCCGTAGTAGCTTTCCCTTCCAAAACCATTGCATAGAAACCTTCAAATGAAGAAAGCACCTGCCAAAGCACAATGTGAGTGGTCAAATACTGTTAACACAATTAGAATGCAAAATATACAATATCAACATTCATTCATTTACTTACTTACTTACCCTGTAGAGTGTTATTCCATTTATCAATGGCAGAACCAGAGGTCGGCTGCAATCTTTCATACACGCAAGAAAAACCAGAAGGCGTTACCACTTTTCGAAAGAGCCGAAGGACAAACTACCAACTACTCTCAACAGCTGATAAATATGTATCCTTCATACTACGACATCACAGCTCTATGGCACAAAGCCAAGCCTGCAAATTTAAACTTTTTCTCTCATAAGTCACAGGGTCGAAACCCTGGAAGACCACCTCCTAAAACCCTAAAACTTTGGCATCCTGTCGGCCTCATTACAACATAACAATGAAGGGATGAGAAACTTGCTACCAATACTTACAACACAGATTAGGGTTACACAAACCAACGACCAAGATCTGGAGCGATAAACAGATGCAAAGGAACCAACGGTGCTACATTGAAAGCCGAGCAATCCACATTAATATCTCATTAAATTACAACAACTACGGAGTTGCCAACCTTGCATGCCAAGAAGCATTACTATGAACAACGTGGAGGAGAGACGACATGCCAACCCTGCCAGCTAGAATTCCCGGTTACATTGGCAATCAGAGTTCACGTTAATAGACTGCGTGGTATGACAGCCACCCATTCCACATGGAGATTATTTAATACACAACCGTAACCCTGTCAACCTGCACTAGAAAGTTAATACCCGTCATTTCATCACTTTAATGTTAAGACTTGGGTGATTACATTGACATGATATTAACACTTAGGATAAGAGCTTTTACATGCAACATAGTCCAAATTACCACTAAATCCATAATCTTTATAAGGTAATGTTCGTGGTTACATAGGATATTATCCTATGGTGTTAAAACAATAGCTAGGATTACTTTTGGAAACGCATATTAATGTTTTGTTTATCATATTTTTGTATAGTAACACCATATCATATTACATGGAATATGTAGTGTAGGTATTATATAATTTCAAATTTTAAATTAGTATCGAAATAATCGAATATTATGCCATGCATTATGTAAATAAATAGTAGCTATAATATATATAGCTATTTCATTTATATAGTATGTTTGTGTATTGAAATGATAAATACAGGATATATAGTAGTCTAAGATTTGTTGACGCCAACTATAATGTTAGTTCGAAAGTGTACATGCCTACAAGCTTCGTAATTGCATACTAAATAGATAGTATTATTGTTGTTTTAATATTAATGGCAGTAGTCTCATAACAATAAATGTAGCATCATAACAGAACTTTTGGACGACATGGATTGATGGCATTGAAGAGCTTCGTAAGACAGTACTTAAACTAGGATTAAAATTTTTGTATCCATAACTTCAGTAATTGATGTCGCAAAGAAGTACTTAACATTTTACATTGAAGATAAATTGAAAAACACAACTACTCTTATTTTTATGTTGTCTTGTAGACTTCTTACCTGCGGTCTGCACTTGGAAACCAGATTCAAATGCCTTAGCTAAACGTAGCTAAGTAAGCTCCAGGGTGCCTCATAGGACCCCTTCTTCAAAAAACAAACAAACTATCAGCACTCCATCAAGAATATCAAAGTGGTACAAACTGTAACAGCATGCAATAATAATAACCAAGAACTTAGACAAATTTGTAAAGTGTAAGTAGTCTACATAATCATACAAAGTTCTTTCGTTAAGTAGTCTAGCATCCGTTTATATCTGAAGTAGCAATTATAACTATATTTGTTTGAGATTTATGACGTGTCATCGTCATTAATTTATCTTAGTTAAGAACGCAAATTAGTTTATATCTTTCTGCATTAAATGACTTTGATAATTATTGCTATTATAATTTTTTTTTTTAATTTTTTTTATTTTGGTATTTTTGGGATGTTACACTTCCACCGCCCTATTTGCTTGCGGATGATATGGTGTACTCTTCTTGTGCTGCATCTGCAGTTCCTCCGTCAATGTGCTGATGGTGCGATTGAGAAAGTGGCTTCTCTGGTCACTCAACAGTATCTTAGGGCAGCCGAAACAAGTGATGATGTTATCAAACAAAAATCGTGTCGCCATTGCTGCGGAACAATCAACTACTGGTGCCGCCTCTTCCCATTGAGTCAAATACTCTGTCGCTGTGATAATGTAGCACACACCCATGCATTTCCATGGTGTATTGATCGGTCCTACAAAATCCACTGCCCATTTTTTGAACGGCTGCAATGTCAACTGAGGCATGAGTGGCATCTCAACGCGTCGGGATGGTTTTCCAGTCTGCTGACAAACATCACAGGACCACGCATAGTCTGTCGCATCAATATGCAGTGTGGGCCAACATAGCCTAGCACGCAGCACTTTCCTTGCAGTTTCCCGACCTCCATAGTGTCCTCTGGCGACTCCTCCATGTGCTTCTGCTAATATCCATGCTTGCTCATGCAGCAAGACACACCTATGCAATATTTCGTTGGCACCCATTTTGTATAACTCTCCTGCGATTAGCTGGAAGTCTGCAACCTTGACTACCAACTGCTTCTTCATACTAGTGGTGAACTTGTTTGGTGTAGTACCCGTTGTTAGAAACTGAATGATTTCTGTAAAGTAGTCATCTCCAACCTCAACCCGAAACAATTGAGCATCTGGTAAACCATATTCAATGTTGGTCGGCTCCTGTCCTGTATTGATCCACGAGAGATGATTAGGACCGGCATTCAACCGGCCAGGCTTCATAATGACTTCAAAATCGAACTCCTAAAAAAGAAGTAGCTAGCGGCATATATTCCCCCCCAACACAGGATTATTGACTAGGTATTTCAACATAGAATGGTCAGAGAACATTTTAAAGTGTCCACTCAACAAATAGTTTCTGAACTTCTGTAGCGCATAGACCATTTCCAGACCTTCCCACTCAATAGTAGTGTAGTTCCTTTCGGCAGAGGACAGCTTCCAGCTTGCAAAAGCAATGGGATGATCAAGGTCGCCTTCTCCTGGTTGAGCCAACACGATGCCCAACACAATCGATGAGGGATAAACATGGACATGGAATTCCTTACTCCAGTCGCGAAATACCAATATCGGTGTCGACGCCATCCTCGCCTTCAGTGTTTCAAAGCTAGCCTAACATTCTAGGCTCCATTGGAATGCTGCATCCTTCTTCAACAACTTATCCATAGGGGCAGTAATCACAGCATAACCCCTGATGAACTTGCGATAATACCCCATGTGTCCCAACGTTGCCCGTAACTGCTTAACAGTCATCGGTGGTGTCAAACTCAAAATAAGCACAATATTTGTTGGGTCCACCAACAATCCTTGCTTACACACAATATGACCCAACAGTATGCCAAACGGTGCACATAAGATACATTTCTTTAATTTCAACGATATCTGGTGCTGCCGACATCGCTCCAGCATCAAACGCAGATTCACCAGATGATCGCGAACCAACCCGTAGACCGTCCAATCATCCATGTATACCTGTAAAAACTTCTGAATGAAATCTTTGAATACAGCAATGACGACCTGCGAAAATATCGCAGGTGCATTCTTCAAGCCAAACGACATCACGGTGTACTGAAAGCAACCCCATTCGGTAACAAAAGTTGTCTTATGGCGGTCTTCCTTTGCAATGTGAATTTGATGGTAGCTAGAGACCCCATCTATGAATGAGTACATCTCCTGACCACCCACACCTTTGAGCACTTCGTTGGTAAACGGGGTTGGGAACGGATCGTGCAAACATGCATCATTTAGCTTCCTGAGGTCGACGCAAATGCACACCTCACCAGTCTTCTTATCTTGTACCACCATAGGACTAATCCATTCCAACTTCTCGACCGGTTCGATGATACCAACATCTAGCATGCGATCAAGTTCTTCCTTGACCCTCTCCTTATGTCGTGGATTTAGCCGATAGGGTTACTGCCGAACCGGCTTAGCATCTGGTTTTAATGGAATCTTCATATCCCCTAAATCACCCAAAATCCCCTTCATGTCAGAAAATTTTGTCGAAAATACATCTTGAAACTCGTGGAGCATAACAGTGAGCTTGCTTATCAGCTCATCATCCCAGTAATCCTCGACATTTGTGAACTTCGGAGTGTCCTCTATCCCAATGTTAATCTTGCGGATCTTCAGGGGTTGACTGATAGGATCGCTTAGCACTTCAAGTGGTACCACATCACGACTACCTTCTGATTCCGGGATATTCACATTCCATGGATCATCACCATATTCGGGCCCACCACTCATATTAAAACATTCCATGAGAGACTACATATGGCAATGCATATGTGAATCCGCGGGATAGGCCATCGAGACAACCTACAAAATTACATCATGGATGAGATATAATGCATTATTGACCTCTGGATCGGCATCCGCAAAACTGAATGTATGGGTAAAACACACAGTGAGCTCCAACCAAGTAGAAATTTCCCCTCACAACTCAGTGGCAGTATACCATGAGCGTGGAATCTCATCCAAAGTATGGATAAAAGCATGGACCCACTCATCTTTTGGTCACAATACCCATAACCACTGACACTCCATCAAATGACCACCAGGGTCCTCCCGACCATTGTACCTCCCGGTGTAGTAGACCTCAGTATCGCCAAAGCGTACCATCATCAATATTCTGCATTTTGACCATCCATCAATTGATGCCTTGTGTGTTTCCCACTAGCATGCTGGAGCATCCTTCAATGCTTCGTTCAACTCTAGCAATCAGTGAGGTTCTGAAACTCTAGCTTCGAACTCCATTAAAAAGGTAGATAAACGAGGAAGCCCTTCATATATTGGTAGTGTAATCATTTCAGTTGAGACATGGAAAAATGATTGTGTGATCAACCCG
This sequence comes from Larix kaempferi, assembly GCA_027924585.1. Lineage (NCBI taxonomy): Eukaryota > Viridiplantae > Streptophyta > Pinopsida > Pinales > Pinaceae > Larix > Larix kaempferi. The sequence continues at coordinate 675,960 of BSBM01001179.1, forward strand.
CACTTACAGAGCGATACCTCATGCAAGCAGTTCTACCAATATGCTAGCTCATCATCAGAGTCGGAAGACACAGAGCTGTCGCTGTGCCATCCTAGCTCACTGTTGACAGTCGGATGGATATAATCTTCAGAAATATTGAATGCATGGTCCCATCCACTAATATCGTCGTCCTTCACTGGCTCTATGTAGTGGCGTCCTTCAGCCGGATCCAATGGGGCGATAACTCTGAGATCGCGACTTTCAAAAGTCATCATTCGTCACTTGAAGTTGATTACAGCTCCACTATCATTAGCCCATCCGATCCCTAGTAATGTTGGATAAGAGATTCCTCCCTCAACTACTTCTATTACATCAAAGTCGGCATATGTTTTCATTCCCTCAATGTCCATCACCATTCGTGGAACTCTCCCAATTGGTGTTACTTTAGCGTGATTAGCTAATCGGAGTTGTACATGAGACCAGCTCAATGGGGGGCTCCCCATCTTTTGCCAAGCCTGCTTGGTCAAGATGTTGGCATTCGAACCAACGTCCAGATTAACTGAATCAACATCGTAGTCGCCAATTTGAATATTCATTTGCATTTCCTTACCCGTCTTCCATCGTTGCAAGCAATTAACGTGAGCTCTTGTCGGTCCTGGGTTGGTCGTCGCAACAAGGATTCAATTGCAGCAAGAGAGTCGGGATCTCTTGCTAGGGACAAACAATGTTCCAAAAGTGCTCGAAGTGTGTTGGACCGTTGTGACGGGGCGGCCTCTGAAGTAGCATCAAAAGTAGAGGGCATGTCATACACAACAGCTTTACCTCGGTCATTTTCCAGTGCACGTCGTGTTTGAAGAAAGGTTGTTAATTTTTCAAAATTTAATTCAATCTGATCTAGGATCTTAACTGAGAGAACAACATGTATAGCATATCAATCATGGACATAATAATGCAAGCACAAGTAAACACATGAGACAATAGACACATAGAGTTTCCTTGGGGAAAACCATAAAGGTGAAAAACTCCAATAACTTCCTCAGAGATAGATAGAGCAATGATACAACCCAAGCATAAGAGATAGACATCTCTTAGCAGCAGCTTCTCCTCCTCCACAAGTGCGCCACTCTCCAAAGAGTGCATGAGAATAGAATGATCAAATAGAGTGCCTCCCGCACTCTATTTATACTTGACTTGACTTGCCTTTTACATAAATCATGTAGGCTCCAACTTAACCACATAACATAATGTTGACTGGGCCGACCCCCAATAGGGTGGTCTAATAACCCTTTGACCCACATGACTCATATAGGGCCGACCCCAACAAAGTGGTCTAATAACCCATCAAGTATAAGTTATGATACAATATAAATGACGACACTTCCGTATAGAGGAATAATAACATCTCTATAGGAATACAAACACTTCCGTATAGAGGAATAATACCATCTCTATAGGAGTACAATATACATAGATGAAATACATTCCAAGGTTACATATACATCAACAAAGGTCTCTCGCTCTGCATCAATGTCAAATGATACCTTCTTTTGTCCGGCTAACTGGATCATTGAGTTGTCTGCTCCAGTTGTCTTTTGTCCTCGAGTGACCACGGCAACAGAAGCATCTTGCAGTCTTGGCTCTGCAAAAATTGTCGTGATATTCGCACCCTGGGTCGGGTTCAGCGGTGGATTCCCGGGTGGATTCACGTTCTGATTTTGATTCTGCCACATATTCTGGTTTTGTACCGGTTGCTGCACTTGGTTCTGGGCAGGCTGCTGTTCCTGGGATTGGTTTGGAAACTGGGTAGTATTTCCTGCTTTCCATCGCGCAATCAACTGTGGACAATTCTCAACCATGTGATTGTTAACAAAGCAGAATGTACACTAGTTCTACAGTAGCTGATAGTCTCGCTGGTAGTGTCCCCATACGGCACAATGATAGAATTGAACAGGTCCACGACCACCTCGTCCTCCTCCATGACCAAATACACCGCCACAGCCTCCCCGGTATCCTCCCTAGAATCCTCCCTGCTATTGGTACTGTGGTTGATTAAATTGTTGATGCACTGGTGTTGGTTGCATTCCTTGTCCTTGTGGTGCATACTGCAGTTGCTGTACATACTATGGATATTGTGGAGCCATCTGCATCGGAGCATATTGCGGCATGAACTTCGGCGATTGTTGCTGCTACAGTACAAACTACATCTACGGTTGAGGTAGCGGCTGGGCTACCTATGGTTGTGGATGTTGTATGATACGCTGGTCGTCTTTACATAGAACGCATCACACATTCTTTCTTGTAGCAACCCATATGCACGGCAATCCTTGTTGTCATGACCCATCGATTTGCAGAATGTGCAATAAAGATTCCTCCGGGTGGTGACCATTTTCTGCATATATGGACAATTGTTGTGACTGTGCCCATACACCTGGCAGACACGACACCACGGCATGCTACCACCATTCAATGGATTTGGTGCTCCTGAAACCAATTAATTGTGAAAGTCTGGGCAATTGTCCTTCGTATTCCCTTCTCCTCGACATCACGTACACCAAACATATTCGTGTTGTTCCTTTCCCTTTTTCAAATCTTGCAGCTATATAGTTAAGTTAGCAATCTATGTTCGTATCTGTGACATGCCGACTGCATTTTCTCCAATTGGCGATGCCTCCAATCACATTGCAATCTCCAAAGCTTCATTAGGCATTGAGATGTTTTGTTGCATCAATGGTAGCTGAATATGTGGTAGCAGTGCCGCGATGAACTATTCTTTATGTTGGACAGTGCTCATATCAAAACTAACCTTTGCCATCAGTTTCTTGAATCGCTAGTCGAAATCCCATACCGTCTCATTGGGATACTGCTTAATTTCTTTCAATTCTGTAATATATTGAGCCTTAGACTTGGGATTTCTAAATTCGACAATCATCCCATCCCGAATCTCATCCAATGACTTATCTGGGGCTCCTATAGGGAATAGAACAAACTTCATAAACCAATCTAATGCAAGACCTCGCAGAGTCGTCGCTAACTGTCCTTTTTTAGCAACATCATCAGTGATCTGTTTTATGGTCCACACTGCTTCACACAAAAACCAATATTGTTCTGGGTTGTCTGTACCACTTCCGTGGAACAACGGTAACTTAGCATCATCGCCCGCCATTCTGGGCTTCCTTCCTCCTTTCGTTGTACTACTACCAATTAACTTCTGTGGGATTGACGAGCTTGGCGGTGTCAAAGTGGTATTTCTTGCTGTCTGAAAGATAGTGAGCGGAGGTGTGGGTACATTGGTGCCGGGGTTTGGTCCTACTTCTATCCTAGGTGTAGCCTGGTTGTCCTTTTCAAGATTGTGAGTTCGCTTCATCCCATGTGGCCTTCCTTCGCGGTCTTGGGGTTCAATCGCAGCAGGACCTTCCCCTATCCTATGCCTTTTCTTCTGTCGAAACCTCGCTCCTCCTCTTGTAAGACCACTCTCTTCCTCAGCTTCACGCATAGTCTCATCATGACCTGCACCCATCTACCCCTTGTTGATGTATATGTAACTTCAGAATGTATTTCATCTATGTATTTCATATATGTATATTGTACTCTTATAGAGATGGTAGTATTCCTCTATACGGAAGTGTTTGTATTCCTATAGAGATGTTATTATTCCTCTATACGGAAGTGTCGTCATTTATATTGTGTCATAAATTATACTTGATGGGTTATTAGACCACCTTGTTGGGTCGGCCCTGTATAAGTCATGTGGTTCAAATGGTTATTAGACCACCCTATTGGGGGTCGGCCCAGTTAGCATTATGTTATGTGGTTAAGTTAAGGCCGACCTAGTTAAAGTTTATTAGGCAAGTCAAGTCAAGTATAAATAGAGTGCGGGAGCCACTTTGTTTGATCACTCACTTCTCACACTTGCACTCATGAGGGAGTGGTGCACTTATGGAGGAGGAGGAGTTGTTGCTAAGAGTCTATCTCTTATACTTGGGTTGTATCATTTCTCTATCTATCTCTGAGGAAGTTATTGCGGTTTTTCACCTTTATGGTTTTCCCCAAGTAAACTTTGTGTCTCTTGTGTGCTTGCACTATTGTGTCCATGATTGATATGTTGTTGATATGCTGTACATGTTTCTCTCTCAATTAAGATCCTAGATCATATTGAATTAAATTTTGAAAAATTAACATGGTATTAGAGCTATCCTGAGAAGAAGACATTGTGCACTTACGAAGCTAGGGCTTGATATAGCAAAAACCAGTCATTGTAGCACTTTCGCTATAAATATATTTCGGCAAGGTTTTAGGATCTGAAAAGTTTATAAGTCGAAGATAAGATCCCCATGTACCTTGTGTGAAAAGGACAACTTCTAATTCGTTGTACTTTGTGAGTTATGATCAGTACAAGTTAGGGTTTCTGCCTCTTCCAGATCTCAATCATAAACAGGTGACCTTGGAAAAAAGGTCATAACTTGGGCTAGGAAGCTCCAAATGAAATTTTGTAAATAGTGACAGGTCGTGCACGGAATTTAAATTCTTAGGTAACTTTTTCAGGGGCCGAAGGTTTACCAGTGACACGTGGCAGGCCGTACAAGTTTGCTCTCTTGTTTTATCCCATAAACAGGTCACGTTGTGACACTTGGCATAAATATCTCTCACAGAATCCATTTGAGGTTAGACCTGTGGGGTTGGAAAGATGATAGGTCAGGATATGACTCAAAAAATGTTCAGGCCCTGTGGATCGAAAAGTTCAGAGTTACACTAGAAACAATTAGGGACATATTTCTGTCAAAACAAAATTATTTTTGAGCACCGTCATTCATGGCTTCCAAAATTTAGGGTTTCAGAGAAAGTTGGGATTTTCGTAATCGGAGACCACGGCTAGATGCTACTCATCAAAATTGAAATTTAGAGACCAAGACCAGAATTTTTGGTTGGCCAGAAGGCCGGGCTTGATCAAACCCCAGTTCGAGACTTTCATTGGAAAGATGGAAAATTAGGGCTTCTGCAAAAGTTGGAATTTTGGAAATATGTGACCACGGCTGGAAGCTTCTCAAAAAAATCAAATCTTAGAGCCTTGAATCAAACCTTTTGGTTGGGTGAAGCTCTAGGAAACTCAAACCCTAATTCAAGGTCCTCCTAATGAATCCAAAAATCTAAAAGGCAATTTTGAGGGGTGAAACTTTGCAGTTTTCAAATTCTGAGTATACTAGGTTGATCAGCTCTTCAAGGAGCATCTTTCTATCATTTCAGAAGTTTGAAATTCAAAGTTTGAATTTTTAGGGTTTCTCTGACAAACCCTAATCCAGCTCTAGATCCAGTTTCTGCAATACAAAGTGGATTGGGTTAATCCTAGAAGAGAATGGATTGATGACCTGCATAAGTGAAGAAGTTCCTGTTTCAGAGGGAGATGAGGCTAAGGCCTTACATAAGAAGATTACAAGCAATCTCGACAGGTACGACTTACAGGTATGTTTCAAAATCTATTCATGATTAAGTTTATGGTATGTTTGTCTTCATTAAGGTTAGTATAATCTTGATTAATTTTTAGACTTGTCATATCACCTTGATAAAATTATGAATGCATGATAGAAGTCATTCATTGATTAGGGTTATGAAACTTATGTTTATGATTGTACTAAGGCATTGTGATGTTTTATGAGGTTGTTGTTGTCTGCTAACATGAAAGGTACATCAAGAAAGACAAATCATGTTCTAGTTCAAGAACATATGACCATGGTGACATGAAGACAAAGATTCATCCATTGTTATGGATCACATAAGAGATCTACTTACGAGGTATGTATAACTTGGTTCTACAATGGTTAACTTATGAGACATGGAGGTTACTAGCACAAGTCATTGAAGAGAACCAGAAGACATCATGCGGGTATGTTAGACATAACTAGCTAACATAGTAATCCAGGTATGTTTTTCCTATATCAAGTTAGAATCTTACCTTGTGTTAGGATCCCTTATATAAGTATACTTGGTATGATTGGTTATGTTTATTCATAAAGTTAGAAATGTAAGTAATCAAGGGTTTATGCATATTATGTTTCTTATCTTGATTGATGATTTGACTAACCAGAAGAGTCCTATGATCAAATAAGAATATGCATGAGTAAAAAGAAGTCTTCCCTGAAACCTTGAATACTAATGTTTATTATTTTTGTTTGAAATGATCATGACTATACATGTTTAATATTATTGTGTTTTGATAGTGTTAAGATTATACTAAGGAATGTGTGATTATGTATGAGACCTCGAGGATAACACAATGATGATACTAATAAGCATGCATAGTGATTAAGGATGGATATAAGTTCAAGGGCAGGTAATCCGGGAAGCAAAGATCAAGAGGGAACACACTCCATTTGTTCCTGCAAAGAAGCAAAGATCAAGCGGGAGCACACTTCAGTAATTTCTGCAAGGATGCAGATATTCAGAGGGAGTTGACCACTTCTCACAATCCACACCAGAATAGAGTTACAGAAAGGAAGCAAAGACTGAGAGGAGTCAACCCTACAATGAAACAAAGATAGGTATTTTAATTGTCATTTCTTGCATACTTGTTTGTTTAAATAATATTGCTCAATGATGTATATACTGATGTTCCTAATATTAGGTTGTGTATTATGCATATTAGAATAATTGCATTGATGAACAGTATACTACTAATATACATGGGTAAGTGGCCTATGGCACTGTACAACATTCCATTGCTACTTATCTAGAATGAAACCTCTTTGCTGACATGTTGGGAGTTGTGCACACTCTTAACAATGTTCTGGTAGAGATTGGAAGGCATCTAGAAAATTACGGAATATGGATAAATGTTGTATTGAAGCATTGGCTAAGATAATTGCATGACTGTATGATATATTTCTGTATGTGTAAGAATTTGTTCTGAAAACTATGAGATGTTTCTAATCATGCAATTTAACTTGTTTTGTAGGAAAGATCGTATATGAGCACCTACAAAAGAAGGACTACAACATTTGGTCCAGCAAAAAACTATCTAAATATTGAAATTCCCAGGATCTGGGAAGAATGCCATGATTGAGGAATACTAGTCGATCATAAAGATGTTTGGGATGCAGTCCCAAGACCTGAAGGGAAGTCTGTCGTGACTTCCATGTGGATCTATAAAGATCAAGTATGTTCTAGATAGTAGCATAGAGACTTTTTCTCCTGTAGCCAGATCCACTTCCATCGGATCAGTACTTGCTCTGGCTACAGTGATGAAATGGAAGATACACCAAATGGATTTCAAGACAGATTTCTTGAATGGTGTAGTCGAGGAGGAAGTGTATGTGGAGCAGCCACTTGGTTCTGAGACACATGACAGGGAGTCATATATGTGCAAAACTTGGTATGGTAGGATAGACAACTTTCTATCTAGTTTGGACTTTACCAAGAGTAAAGCAGATTCCAACCTTTACTACAAGGTTGAGGAAGGCAATCCAGTGATACTACTTTTGTATGTGGATGACCTATTTATTACAGGTGAAGATAGATTGATTTTCGACACGCAGTGGAAGCTTGCTTCCAAGTTCGAGATAAATAACTTAGGGATGATGCACTATTTTCTAGGCATGGAGGTGTGGCAGAGTGTAGATGGAATCTTCCTTGGACAAGGGAAGTATTCAGTAGAGATCCTGAAGAGGTTTGGGATGATGGACTACAAGGCCATGGCCACACCTATGACATTGAACTTGAAGCTTCTATGTGATGTTTCATCTGAGCCAGTTGATGTCACTGTGTATTGTCAGATGATTGGGTCCTTGATGTACCTGACAAACACGAGACCATATATTTGATTTGTGGTGAACACATTGAGCCAGTTCCTGACGGATCCGATAGGTGTTCACTTGGTTGCTGTAAAGGATATTCTGAGGTACCTGGAGGGTACGGTTGATTATGGGCTCAAGTATGATGCGAATCAAAAGTTTAACCTGCAGGGTTATGTTGATTCAGATTGGGCAGGAAATGCTGCAGATAAGAAGAGCACTATTGGGTGCTGCTTCAGTATGGGATCAGGTGTGATCTCTTGGTTCAGCAGGAAGCAGTCCTGTGTAGCACTAAGTACAGCCGAAGCAGAGTATTTTGCAGCTTGTTCGGCTAGTTGTGAGGTAGTATGGCTTAGGAAGCTACTGTCTGAGTTATTTGAGCTCCTGTATGTTGCGATGGATGAGCAAGTTGCAGATGTATTAACCAAGCCGTTGGCCAGAGTACAGTTTGAGTACTTCAGAAAGAGGCTTGGTGCACTTCAGATCGAGGTTCCTTCCAAAGGGGAGTGATGAGTCCGGAAGATGCAGACGCACATGAGCATTTCCGACATGATTGATGTGTTCTCCCATGTTCGCGATGTAATTGCTGAGCCATTCTCACATGGTGGTAGATATGTTCTCCCATGGTGTAGATGTAAGGGCTGAAGCTATTTTTCACATGGTGCTATATGTGTTCTCCCATGGTGAAAAAGTAAGTGTTGGAGCCTTCCCCGATTGGTGGCAGATGTGTTCTCCCATATCGATGGTGTAAGTGTTGGATGATGTGCATCTGGGCTGTGCTTTGTGGACGATGAGATGATCTGAAGAGAACGATGCTCGAGTTACTTCTCTGAGTATGCATCATGTTGGATGCTGGATATGATCAGTTGGATCATTTATGTATGTATGCATCATGTTGGATGTTGGATATGATCAGTTGGATCATTTATGTATGTATGCATCATGTTGGATGCTAGATATGATCAGTTGGATCATTTGTATGTATTTTGTATATGCATCATGTTGGATGCCAGGACCTTGTATCTGTATATGTATTAGGTGGATACTTTGTATGATTAGGTAGATCACGTATGTTGATATGTATCAGGTAAATACATTGTGTGATTAGGTGGATAATGCATCGATGTATGTATCAGGTGGGTACATTGTATGATCAAGTGGATCATGTATGATGATATGTATCAAGTAGATACTTGGCATGCATCAGGTAGATGCATTGTATGATCAGGATGATCATGGATGACGAGATTTAGGATGTTTCTCTAGATGACATGCATCAGGACGATGCAGTAATGATGATCAGGATGATCATGTGTACATCAGGATGATGTATGGTGAGTATCAGGATGATACTCTGTGGTAGTGGAAAAGGTTGTGCACATGAGCATGTCTGGGAGATCCTATAGGTTGGATTTGTGTACCCGTAACACCCTGGCATGCTCTTTCGAGACATTGCTTTGGGAGGACATATAATAGCGCCCTGGGAGATCCTTCAGGTCGGAGTTGTGTACCCGTAACATCCTGGGATGCTCTTTCGAGGTTTTGTCCTATGGCATATAATTTGGCCCTGGGAGATCCTTCAGGTCGGATTTGTGTACCTGTAACATCCTGGGATGCTCTTGCGAGTTTTTGCCATGACCACATGTAATTTGTGCCCTGGGAGATCCTACAGGTCGGAGTTGTGTACCTGTAACATCTTGGGATGCTCTTGCGAGTTTTTGCCATGACCGCATGTAATTTGTGCCCTGGGAGATCCTACAGGTCGGAGTTGTGTACTCGTAACATCCTGGGATGCTCTTTCGAGTTTTTGTGGTGGGAGTCACATGTAATAAGTCCTGGAGTTCTGGACAGGATGAAAAAGGCCTCAGATGCTCTTTAGGGTTCTTGCTAGTCAAGAGACTCTTTTAAGGTTTTGTGACAGTCACATGTAATTTGTGCCCTGGGAGATCTGACAGGTCGGAGCTGTGTACCTGTAACATCCTGGGATGCTCTTTCGAGGTTTTGTGATGCACGTAATAAGTCCTGAGATTTTCACAGTATGGCCAGTGATGATGAAGACCTGTAGGTGGTGGGCCTACATCTAGTATGAAAATGGACTGGCTCTGTATAACTTTCTATGATGAGTAGATTCAGAGATTGATTGAGATAGCAGCAACAATGACGATGACGATGACTCGATGACAATTATCCAGTGACGATGATCCAAAGAAGAAAACTTGTGATAGAAGACCTGTGTCGAGAAATACCTACCTAGTTAAGAGGGAGTGTTGATGTATATGTAACTTCGGAATGTATTTCATCTCTTTATTTCATATATGTATATTGTACTCTTATAGAGATTGTATTATTCCTCTATACGGAAGTGTTTGTATTCCTATAGAGATGTTATTTTTCCTCTATACGGAAGTGTCGTCATTTATATTGTAAGTGTCGTAACTTATACTTGATGGGTTATTAGACCACCTTGTTGGGTTGGCCCTGTATAAGTCATGTGGGTCAAAGGGTTATTAGACCACCCTATTGGGGTTCGGCCATGTGGGTCGAAGGGTTATTAGACCACCCTATTGGGGGTCGGCCCAGTCAGCATTATGTTATGTGGTTAAGTTAAGGCCGACCTAGTTAAAGTTTATTAGGCAAGTCAAGTCAAGTATAAATAGAGTGCGGGAGGCACTCTATTTGATCACTCACTTCTCACACTTGCACTCATGAGCGAGTGGCGCACTTATGGAGGAGGAGGAGCTGTTACTAACAGTCTATCTCTTATGCTTGGGTTGTATCATTTCTCTATCTATCTCTGAGGAAGTTATTGGGGTTTTTCACCTTTATGGTTTTCCCCAAGTAAACTTTGTGTCTCTTGTGTGCTTGGATTATTGTGTCCATGATTGATATGTTGTAGATATGTTGTACATGTTCTTCTCTCAGCTAAGATCCTAGATCAGATTGAATTAAATTCTGAAAAATTAACACCCTTAACATCCCATGTACCACCCCCCAACTATCGCAGTACCCACGGTCTCCACGCACCAAGCTGTCTACTGATCAAGATGCATCTTCAATATACCTTTTCCACAAATAAGCATCTTGATTGAAAGTTGAAGCGACAACATAAACTTGCCCTGAGGTTTGCAGAAAAAATATCTTTTGGCTTCACTGCAGGAATTCTGAGTGTCAACTGCGAACTCTGAGATATAGCCTTCTAGGATGCTATCTAACCACACTTCGATAGCCCGCGATGCTATATTATCAACTTCCTGCAGTTCCTAAATCAATTCGGGGGTCCAAGTCGTCGGTTCACCACCTTGGAAATTTTTCTTTTGGAAGGTCAACTTTTCCAACCATTCGAACAGTAGGACCGGGAACTCACAGAAGAACCATTCATGCAGACTGTCATGAATGTATCTATCTACCCATTTTCCTACTGTCAATCGAGTGTTCCATCTTTCTTCTTCAGCGAATTCCTACAACTTCTGATCAAACCATTCTTGGATCTCCAGTTTCATCGGGTGCCACAACATATCCTCCTTTCACTTCGTACACTATAGCTAATGTTGTCGACCAAATCTAATGGTTAAAACCCTAGTTCATAAAACTTAGGTCTAGATAAGAACATGTTGATATTTGCAACGAGAAGCTTGAAATAATAATGCATGCATGGCCATATAAAGTTGTTTGCAACATAAATTTCATGTTTGATATTTTCATACAATCATGAATTGAGACATGGATCAATTGTAGTGGTCTTGAATTTATGAGTTGAAAGAAAAAAACACATTAAGACACCTTAGTGCAAGAATATTTACTATACTGGATATTAATCTTAGAACATAGTAGAAGAATTCATTATTTATCCCATAACTAGTGTAAAGTGGTACATTTATAATCTTATGGAGGAATATAAGTGTTCATTGACATGTAATTATCACTTTCCCCCCATATTTGACTAATACATTATTTTAGTGGTTAAGGTGGTCAAAACACATCCATGCTTATGCTAATTTGGTTGCATCAATTACAACACCAATACATTAGTTCTTTAGTTCAATGAGATGTTGTATGTGTTTCTTTTTCCTCCACCTAGACCAATAGGAACACCATTTATGTCTAGGAATTGTCACTACATTGTGAAAAACTCTGAGGAAAAATAGAAACATTGTGGACAAGCTTCCAAAAATTCAAGAACCTCATGCATCTCATGTCCTTCTCACCATAATTTTATCATGGGCTTCCCAATTACTCTCATATTTGAGACTGGTTGTACTCATACTACTACTCTTAGAACATGATATTAGATCAAACATATAAATAAACTAAAAAAAACTTATGAAATGTACACAATGGTTTTCTTAAGCATGATTTATAGTATCCCATCCTTGAAATCTTCTAACAACTCCCTAAGAGAATATGCACTTTTTGCATGATTGGGTCAAGTACTAAAACCCATAAACCTTGGAATTGTGGGTGGTGTGTCCATGTCGAGCATGCAAAAACACACATGTGGGATCTTACAGAACTCAATTTTGATGCTTGGTTTAGTTTTTATCCCCTAATGACAAAATCACCAAGTGTCCCTGAAAGGATTTAGGATGTGACCTACAACTCACCATAAAATGATGATTGTGGCTCATATTAATGAACCATTGACTCCATTGGGTCTTTGATAATGCATTCCATCTAGGGGAACCTTTCTCCCATCGGTCCATCACCTAGTGCTTGCCTTTTTTATTGATCTTAGGAACTAGGGTTTTTCTCAATAAGTGACTATGCACTTTTTCCATGATTGGATCAAGTACTAAAAACCCTAAATATCGGGACCTTGGGTGGTGTTCCCATGTGAATCATGGAAAAACACACATGCACCATCTTATAGGATTCAATTTAGATTCCCATATCTATTTTTATGCCCTAATGGCATAATCACCAAGTGTCCTTGAGAGGATTTCAGAGGTGACTTGCAACTCGCCATAAAATGATCTGATCGTCATTCGGGTCAACAAAACATCAAATCCATTAGGTCTATGATAATGCATTCCATATAACGGCACCTCTATCCCATGGGTCCATCACCCTGTGCTCATCTTCTTCATTGACCTTAGGAACTAGGGTTTTGTTCAATAACTCACTATGCACATTTTGGATGATTGGGTCAAGTACTAAGCCCCTCAACCTTGGGACTATGGGTTTTGTTATCATGTTGGTAATGGCCAATCACACATGTACTATCTTATAGAATTCAATTTTTATGCCCTAGTGCCAGAATCACCAAGTGTCCCTCAAAGCCTTTAGGTGCCGGCCTGCAACTTGCCGTAAAATTATAACCGTGGCTCAGATCGACGAACCCTAAACTACATTAGGTCCATGACAATGCATTCCATTAAGAGGAACTTCTCTCCCACGGGTCCATCACCTAATGTTTTTCTTGTTTGATTGATCTTAGGAACTAGAGTGTTTCTATGTAAGTGACTATACACTTTTTTGATGATTTGTTGAAGTATTGAAACCCATTGACCTTTGGAGTGTTCCTGGTGTGTCCATGTCGAGGATGTCCAAACACACATGCAGGAGTTTATGAAACTCAATTCCAATGCCTGGTTCAATTTGTATTCCCTAATGACAGAATCACCAATGTGTCCCTAAAAGGATTTAGAAGGCGACCTACAAGTTTCCATAAAATAATGACAGTGGATCATATCGATGACCCATCAAATCCGTTGGGTCCATAACAATGCATTTTATCTAGGGGAACCTCTCTCATGTGGTTCCATTTCATAATGATCATCTTGATCATGGATATAAAGAACTAGGATTTTTCTTAGTAAGTGACTATGCACGTATGCATGATTGGGTCAAGTACTGAAACCCATTGAACTTGGGACTATGACGTCTTCTTCAATGATATGAGAAACTATTTTTTTTTCTTAGTTTCTCTTGAAAGGACAAACTAGGATTAGCCTTATGTGACACGATGTTTGTTTGGAGACAGAATGAACCATAGAATAACGACCATAGCTCGGATCGAAAAACCATCGAATCTATTGGATTCAGGACATCAGGATAGTGCTAGGGGTTCCCCTTTCCTCTGATCCGATGGCCTAGGTGTCATATTGTAGGTCCATTTTGGAAATTAGGGTTTTTCTCAGTAAGGGAGTCTGCAATTTTAGCACATTGGGGTCAAATTTGCAAAATCGTCGACCGGGAACTTATGGCTAGTGTTCCCAGGTGGAAACTTCCTAGACACACTTGCAGGACTCCTCGGAACCCATTTTTGTTGCACGGTTGGAATTCTATGCCCCCGGTAAGTATCCAGCAGGTGTCCTTGAAGGCCTTTTGGATGAGAGACGGAACGAGCCATAGAGTGACGACCGTGGCTCGGATCGACAAACGGTCGACTCCGTTGGTTTCAGGACATCGATATAGTGCTAGGGGTGCCCCTCTCCTCCGGTCCCATTGCCCAGGTGTCATCTTGTAGGTCCATTTTGGAAACTAGAGTTTTGCTCAGTAAGGGAGTGTGCAATTTTTGCACATTGGGGTCGAATTTGTAAAATCGTCGACCGGGCACCTATGGCTAGTGTTTCCAGCTAGAACCTTCCTAGAAACACTTGCATGACTCCCCAGAACCTGGTTTTGTTGCACAGTTGGAATTCTATGCCCCCGGTAAGTATTCAAAAGGTGTCCTTGAAGGCCTTTTGGATGTGATACGGAACGAGCCATAGAATGACGACCCTGGCTCGGATCGACAAACCGTTGACTCTGTTGGATTCAGGAAATCGGGATAGTTATATGGGTGCCCCTCTCCTCTGGTCCCATGTCCCAGGTGTAATCTTGTAGCTCCATTTTGGAAACTACAATTTTGCTTAGTAAGGCAGAGTTCAATTTTTGCACATTGGGTTCAAATTTGAAAAATCATCGATCGGGCACTTATGGCTAGCGTTCCTAGCTGGAACTTTCCTAGACACACTTGGAAGAATCCCCGGAACCTATTTTTGTTGCACGGTTGTAATCCTATCCCCCTGGTAGGTATCTAGCAGGTGTCCATGAAGGCCTTTTGGATGCAAGACAGAATGAGCCATAGAATGACGACCATGGCTCGGATCGAAAAACCGTTGACTCCGTTGGATTCAGGACATTAGGATAGTGATATGGGTGCCCCTCTCTTCTGTTCCCATGGCCCAGGTGTCATCTTGTAGGTCCATTTTGGAAACTAGGGTTTTTCTTAGTAAGGGAGTGTGCAATTTTTGCACATTAGGGTTAAATTTGCAAAATCATCGACCGGACACTTATGGCTAGCGTTCCCAGCTAGAACCTTCCTAGACACACTTGCCGGACTCCCCGGAACATATTTTTGTTGCAGGGTTGGAATTCTATGCCCCTGGTAGGTATCTAGTAGGTGTCCCTGAAGGCCTTTTGGATGCAAGACAGAACAAGCCATAGATCGACGACCATGGCTCCCCCCCCTTTTTTATTTGGTTTAATAGGAGCGCGTGCATGCCCTTGAGCGCATACATGTTAATAATGCACACGCATGCACCCTGGTTCAGGACTGAACCTGAAGGCGCATGCATGCTTCCTTAGGTGCATGCACATCCTCATTTTTTTCTGCTAGCACGATCCCATTACAATGGTTTTGGGGAGCAAATTTGTGCGCCCACCCATAAGTGATAAAAAAATAAAAGAAAAGAATGTAAACTTTTAATCTTCCTTATTTTCCTCTAGCTTTAATATATAAACAACATAGGTCCATCTTAAACCTCAATCTATCAAGTACCTTGATGGATACAATTTCTAGAGATGTAAATTTTTTTATCTTAAATTTTTTAACAGCTAAAAATATTACATCTCATTAATTTTTATCCCTCTCAGTGCTATGGGATGACATGGATTTTTTTAATTACTTTTCATTTGTTTTTCTTAATTGCATGATCCAATATTAATTTTTTTAATTACAATTTATTTTTGGTAAACATTACATTACATGACATCTCCCCCATACTAGGCTCTAGAGAACCTCACTAGTCTCAGTGTAATAATGGATTATTATTATATTTTTAAATAAATATTTAAAAATATATATTTTTCATTATTAAATATAAAAATTAATATATGTTTATGGTGGAAAATTCAAAGGTATATAGTATTTCAAATTTATAATTTTCAAGGGGGGAATATATGTTCTTAACCATTAGGGCCATTCAAGTTGTAATAATTATGTTATTAATCATTAGACCCACACAAATTGTAATAATTATGATAATAAATATCATTTAATAAGTCCAACTTTAATGTTTTAAACATTGAAATTTTTTTATCTTTATGATGTAAAATATTTAAAACCAGCCTTTTAGATTTTTTTGGTTTTTTGATTCATAGTTATACATATAATAGTGTTACAAATACTTTGAAATTGAAACTTAATGAGTCTATTCTTATATATCACAAAGATTACATATTCATTCTTCCCATGGTGTTTTAGATTTTGTGTAGCCCACTTCCATGAAGGTTGTGAGATTTTTCTTTTTACAATGATATTTGTGTTCTTTAAGCTAGTTATAACACACATATACTTTTGATTTTCTATGTTCCATTTTCATGTTAATGCTAACTTTAACTTTTCTTATTCTCTATTTTTAAAGCATGCCACAATTCTTTTTTAAATTTAACGGCCTTAATATACTTTTAATGGCAACACTTTTTTTAAAAATGTCTTCCGCTCTATTCTCCAACGGTTTAGTTAAGAATGGAAATTCTTATGCCACCCTATCTTAAGTCTCCCTTGAATTTTGAGGAATTTTAAGCAATGTTCAAAGCCTATTAATTTTAAGCTTATAGATTAAATAGCTTATCATTTGATTTTCCTCCAATCTTTTTCTAAAAATGTTGAAATCCCACACTTCACTCACATTCATATAAGCTGAACTTCAGTAGCAACTTTGTGAAAGAATGTTTTATTTTTTCCAAAAAAAACATAAATTTTTGGGTTAGAGTTATTCTTAAGAACAAATTCTCTTTTTATTCTTTACTAATTCTTTTAATAACAGTGTAGCAGCTAACTAATTTCCTCTAGGTTGTTATTGTTATACAAAAAGCTAAAGTAACCAGTGTTGTTAGATTTAATGATAAATGCCAACATCATAAACAAGGATGATGTCTATCTCAAAAAGAATAGTACCCAAATGTATGGAAATATAAATATGATAAACGATATAGGACAATAGGTAACCATGCCTTTCAAAAATTTATTTTCCCATCAACCTTAATACAAAAACACAAAACTAATGATTTCCACGTATTATTTATAATCATTCAGTCACTAATAACTTATAAAGAGAACTAGCTTATATATTTATTATATAAGCTAGTTCTCTTTATTAAGGGGTAATTATATACCATAGTTATGAACGCATCCTTACTATCTTACTTACTTGGGAACCTCAGACCTACTGGCTTGGTGGGCACTTGCCTTGGGAACTTCCTGAAACTATTCCTATCCCCTCCTTGGGAAATTTACTTTGCCTTGGGACCCTACATCCCGACACTCCTCCTTGGAACCTCTGCATCTTAACTCCGCCTTGGATAGGACTTGCCTTTTAAACCTATGTATCATCAGACCTACCGCCTTATAAATAAGCATGAACTCACCCTCTTTATAACTACAAGCTATAGCTCTTCCCCTAAAAAATTAGATTTATAACTACAAGCTATAGTAATGTGATTACCTAAAAATAGGGTACTTATAAACTATTACTCAGTGTTCTTTATAATAATAATAATAATGTGTAAATTATCTTAATTTCATAATATCATATAGTATGTACATAATATCAATATATACGACTATAGTAGAAGTATATATCTTATTACTGATCCATGGTAGTTTATACCTATTATAAACTGCTATAGCATTTCTATTGTAGTGCATTTACTTTTGCTAAAATTGCACTGAGTAGTTTTAATGATGTCCAGATGGAAAAGTACAGTATACATTGAATGTATTTGTTATTTATTTTTCCCCGTATGTCAGGGCCATAATACTAGATATGAGAATGAGAATAAAGAAAGGGGTTCCATCTGTTGAAGAGTATAAAGAACATAGTATCGTGAGGTTTTTTCCCATTCTAGTAAAAAGTTTATGGCACTGCTGGTTGTAGTAACTCATCTAGCTACAGATATTTGTATAAAGAAGCATTAGGGACTATTATTATATTATATTAACTCATATATCTTATTAGGGACTATTATTAACTCATAGTTAACTCATATTTAGGGTACCTTCATATTTATTATATAGCTTATATATTAGCTTATATATTTATATAGTTCTTCTTATAACTTATCTTCTTTATTAGATAAGTTATAAGAAGAACTAGCTTGACCTAACTTCTTGTATTTTATAATTATATATGAAAAATTAAGAGGCTTTTTTTTTCAAGGCAAAAAAAACATAACTTGTTATTCTTGGGGAATCAAAGTTACATCATATATTTAACATCTATCAAGTGTCATCTGGATCACATACTAAAAAAAAACAAAAAATCTCCCATACTAGGAAATCAGAATACCTCCACTTACAGTCATACAGACTGCCATGAAGGGCCGCCTAGGCATAGGACTCCCATGAAAGGGAACAAAATACAATATACATAGTGAAAAACTAAGACCGATCAAACTTAAAGCACGAACAAAAAAAGGAGAAACCAACTAGAACAAAAGGTGAATTCCAACATAAATAGAAACATCATCCACAAACTCTTCAAAATGAAGTGAACCGTCCATCAGTCCCACCGCCACCTTGTATAAGTGATAATCTTCCATGTTAAACTCTCGGTATACATGGCAGAAGGAGAGTTGAGTAAAAGACTTCTTTAATTCCAATATTCTAGCCATCCAATGATTAAGATGAACAACATTTAAAAAAGATTTTCCTGCAATCCAATTGATAACAACCAAAGAATCCTCGGCTACTTGAAACCTTTGAATACCCCGTTGCTTGGCAATCCACAACATGCCCCACAATGCCAACAATTCTTCCTTTATGTTAGTACCAGAACCAGCACACAACCAAAGCTTAATGGTATGCCCCATCTTGATATGTAACACCATACATGCTCCACAAAAACCTTTTTTATGAGCCCCATCAAAATAGCTCAAAGGGATTGAAGTGTTAAAAAGAGGAGGAATATTATTTCTCCGTTTCATCTGTACCTTCTTTTTACTGAGTTCCCTATACTGATCAATTGCTCCACAGGCCACCCGAAAACAATTACGTCTCTTATTCTTGAACACAAGGCAGTTCCTTTGTTTTCAAACTTCCTAGAAAATGAAAAATGGTAGCTCCAGATACCGAGGCTTTATAAGACACCAATACTGGACACTTTCCTGAAAATTAACTCGGGCCCAACAAAACTTGAAGTGTAATAAATCTTGACAAATATTCCAGGCATTCGAAAAAAAGGAGCACGATCCGAATATATGAGAAACTGGTTGAGAGTTACGAGAGTAAAGACAGCAAATACCCAGACCAACTAAGCCACGTCTTAGAAGATTATCCCACGTAAGCAATTTATTTTCTAGACATAACCATAAAAAGAAGATGATCTTCGTAGGGATTTTCAATTTCCATATCAGAGATGACCACCAAGCACGCTCCCTAACTGCGTGATCATAAACCAGCAAGTCATAAGAATACTTTGTAGATATTTTTCCATTCGAATCTACCCAGTCCCAAACAAGACAATCAGGATCATCTGTCAATCGAATACCAGCTGCACAAAGCTTTTGAACGTACCCTTACCATTCACAGGCCTCAATACCAATAAGACCCAAATCCTCAGATTGCAACCAACCGGTATCGAGCATTCCCGTTGGTCCAGGGAGATAAACATGTGCTAGGACATCTATATTCGTGGAATGAAGAGCCCTAACAAAATGGGATGAAAGACGGAAGTCCTCCTGCAAAACCACAATCGGGTCAATACTGTTGGTACCAGAATGTGTCCCTAATTTATTTTTTATATTCTGACAACATGCATGAAAAAAAGACTGTGATTCTCGCTGCTGAAAGTTCATAACCCAACATCTTTTCATCAAAGCACTCATCTTTTCACCAAAGCACTGAGTTTTGTGTCTTTTCATGACTACGTTTCCATAAAAGGATGAGTTTGTCTTTCTGAAAGTTATACCGTCTTCATCCATTTCAACGTTGAGTCTTCATTAAGGACGAGTCTCAACCTTACCGCTAACTCTCAAAGTACTAGCAACAAGCACCTTGTAATACGCCCACATGGAGTGTCAAACAAATGACAAGTCTTAAAGTGCTCAACACGTCAATAACATATGCAACTATTTTTGTATATCCAATATACTATTTCTCCTTGGAAACGTGGGATAAAGTTCCATATGCATCAAAATAAAGTGGGATGAGTATTGTCATTGTTAATTGCCAGGAAAGAACCCAACTTGTTAAACAAGTATCCAAGTGTCAGAACCATGTATCGAGGATCCAAGAGTTATGAGGAAATTTTACAAAGGATCTTCCTTTGAAGAAGCAGCGACAGATAGCTTACGCATTTGTTTGTTTATGCTTCTGATCGCCATGCTTTTTCTGTTCAAAGATTTGTTTGAACTTGTAATTGGGCGCAAACAAATTCGAAAATCTACGAGTTGACAAAGAATGGCATAATCTACAGCAAGGATTTGCGGAAAAGGGGTTTTCAATGTGTTGGTCCTATTGTCATATATTCATTCATGCCGGTAGCATGGATGAAAAATGATCATCACACTCATTGTTTTAGATGGAAGTAGTGTGTCCTGCTTTCAGAGGGACAACAGACAGAGACAGAGGAAGACATTCAAAGCCTCATTGCAAGGTTATATTCTATTGTGCGAGATTGAAGTTGTCAGGTATACAAGCAAGCTTCATGGAATTGACCAAAACCACCATCGGATGTTGTATCTAAAGGCTACAGTTTCACCTCCACTTGGGACTATAATGCACTATTAACGGAACAAAAACAAGCAGCAGCTGCAGCTCTTTCTTATACTATTGCAGAACGGCATCTCCCAATTAACGTGGTTCTAGAACCACTGTTAGGTATGAATTGAGTTTGGTTGTAACATCTATGGATGAACCATTGCAAGCTTCTTGATCCACAGAAGTGGTCTTGCAACCATATGCCAAAGAAGCCATAAAAGAGGAAGGTAGCCAAGCAATAGAACAAGTGTTTCAAATGTGAAATTGGAGTTAAAGGAAAACCATTAAAAGGACCAGAGAAGGTTCAAGATACAGGTCACATTGTGAAGTCGAAAGACTATTCGGTCTCATATTGTGGTATCTTTTATGTCAAACAGATTGATGATCGATCCTATGATAATAACAAGCTTAGAAATTGTTCCTGCATACATAGTGGGAAATTTTGTAGTCATTGTCTTAATGACTGTCATTGCAATTGACATTGCTTGGCCTTTGTTATTCTATTTGCTTATGGTTATTGTTGTGTTTGATCCGATGTTAAGGATTAGTGCCAAAGTATCTGGAGGAAGAGGATCATATCCATTTTTCTAGACAAACCATTAGCATTGGTTAGCAGGTCATCTCCATATCTCTAGGCCTAAAATTATCTAGTGGCAGAATATGTGGCAGAAAATCAGCAGCAAGTGTTATAAATAGCTAAAGGATCAAATCAAGCATCTTAGAAAACAATCAACACATCCATATTCCAAGGCAAAGAATCAATATAAATGCAATATGTCCCGAACTTTCAGGCAGAGAATTCATCAGCATATCAAACAGTTCAAGACACATTACAACTTTGTTTTATTATTCTTATGATTTAATTAGATCCTTGCCAGAAATTTTGGGCAGTTAGTTTATTGTAAATATTATTTAAGTTATCACTTGTAGGAGGTTGGGTGGAAGAAGCTCGAAGGAGCTAAGGAGAGTTTCCTGCCCGTAAAGCTGAGATTTGTATGTAGTCAATACCCATGTACTGAGTGTCGGAAGAGGTGTTCTGTATTTTAATCTTGGAGATTATTATCTGAAGGTGATTGTATCATTTTTTAGCCAAGTTCTAGTTATTTAATTCTGAATATACTATGCAGTTATGTTTTAACTGGTCTTAGTTATGGATTTCTAATTGATAATGGCTTTATTGTGATTTCCCATGCTGAGATTTAGTATTTCAGATTCCATCTTTGTAATGTTTTTCTGAAAATGTTTATTTATGATAGTGTGTGAAGGAGCTATTTGCTCCACACATTACCAATATTCTTTGAAACTTGGTTATCCTGATATGATTCGTCCTTTAGTCTAGTAATCCTTGTTTATCACATGGTCATCCTTGTTTATGAGATCTAGCTTGATGTTTTCAACTATCTTACACTTTGTCTACATATTCTCTTGACCCCTCTACATAATTAATGGAACCAATCAATCAACATTTGGCTTTGAGCATTAAGATGTGTTAAGCTTGGCTCTCTTGTAGTTGAGGGTTAACTTTAGCACTAACATCTTTTGGCACCGTTGCCGGGGACGGAAACGAAGATTATCTTCCCTGGGAGAACAGCAACGATCAGATCCAACTCTTGATGGTAGACAGGGGCAGGACATAAGTTTGACTGCAATTTTCTTCTTGGCGACTCCAACTTTATTACAGATGAATCTATGGGCAAATCCACTGGGGATATAATGGTGATTTCAGCTGCTAATCCAATTACTTCTTCACTCGAGATAGCAAATTTCGTGGCAGACCCAGCTTTTCTTAAAAATTTCAAAGAATGGATTTATTATGATGATGATGAATGGAATGAAGATTTATCTTCTTATTTACACTCTTATAACATCTCTAGTGAAGAAGATAAATTTTGTTTTTGAAGAAGCTTCTTAAAACACTCGAGTTAGAATATGAAATTTTGTTGACTCAGAAAAATTACCAGAATTTTTCTTATGAGATTAACGTTTCTAATGGTCAGTATGAAGATATGTGCGAGACCTTGAATAAAGAATTAAATCAGCATATCTTGGAAAGTGAAAAGTGATTTTCAGATTATTGTGAAAAAACTGCTTTTATGAAAACAGTGAGGTCACAGCTTATCCAAAGGCAGTTCACTTATCTTGAGCAAGAAACAGAGGTATCTAATCAAAACATGGTTTCTAATTGTTTTTATGATCGAGTAGCTATTTATCTGGAGGTTTTTATCAACTCAAGTCATTCATTTTTGTTCAGCGGTAAATATGGGTTTCAGTTTCATGATGAGTTCAATTGCTAAGTCAGTTTTTAACATGGTTTCATTGGAAATGGAATTACACTTGATCATCCAGAGTTCAGTTGACTAGATTAGTACCTGTTTATAAATAAGCTCATCTCAAGAGCATTTATTTTCTTCCAATATTCAAAAAGAGCAGTTGTTTGGCTTTTGGTTTTCAACAAAGAAAGTTGCAGTACATGGATTAGTTTCAGTATGCAGTTTGTTTGTAGTGGTTCAGATGCTAATAAGACTCTAGCTCAATGGAGCACTGGTACATGACAAAACATATTGCAATTTTCAGTTTGCAGAGCAATTATTGTGAATAGTGATGAATAGAAGGCACGAGGTCTACATGTTCTTGGAAGCTCACAGGGAGCATGCCATTCTCAAACGGAGCCAAATGTTGGTACCAGAATGTGTCCCTGATTTTTTTTATTCTGACAGCATGCATGAAAAGAAAGACTGTGATTCTCGCTGCTGAAAGTTCATAACCCAACATCTTTTCATCAAAGCACTCATCTTTTCACCAAAGCACTGATTTTGGTGTCTTTTCATGACTACGTTTCCATAAAAGGATGAGTTTGGCTTTGTGAAAGTTATAGGGTCTTCATCCATTTCAACATTGAGTCTTCATTAAAGACAAGTCTCAACCTTATTGCCAACTCTCAAAGTATTAGCAACAAGCACCTTGTAGTATGCCCACTTGGAGTGTCAAACAAATGACAAGTCTTAAAGTGCTCAACACGTCAATAACATATGCAACTATTTTTGTATATCCAATATACTATTTCTCCTTCGAAACGTGGGATAAAGTTCAATATGCAGCAAAATAAAGTGGGACGAGTGTTGTCATTGTTAATTGCCAGCAAAGAACCCAACTTGTTAAACAAGCATCCAAGTGTCAGAACCATGTATCAAGGATCCAAGAGTTATGAGGAAATTTTACAAAGGATATTCCTTAGAAGAAGCAGCGACAGATAGCTTATGCATTTGTTTGTTTATCCTTCTGATCGCCATGTTTTTTCTGTTCAAAGATTTTTTTGAACTTGTAATTGGGCGCAAACAAATTCGAAAATATACAATTTGACAAAGAATGGCATAATCTACAGCAAGGATTTGCAGAAAAGGGATTTTAGATGTGTTGGTCCTATTGTCATATATTCATTCATGCAGGTAGTAGGGATGACAAATGGTCATCACACTCATTGTTTTAGATGGAAGGAATGTGTTCTGCTTTTAGAGGGACGACAGACAGAGACAGAGGAAGACTTGTGATTCAGAGCCTCATTGCAAGGTTACATTCTATTGCGCGAGATTGAAGCTGTCAGGTATACAAGCAAGCTTCATGGCATTGGCCAAAACCACCATCAAATGTTGTATCTAAAGGCTACAATTTCACCTCCACTCGGAACTATAATGCACTATCAACATAACAACAATAAGCAGCAGTTGCAGCTCTTTCTTATACTATTGCAGAACGACCTCTCCCAATTAACGTTGTTCTAGAACAACTGTTAGGTATGAATTGAGTTTGGTTGTAACATCTATGGATGAACCATTGCAAGCTTCTTGATCCACATAAGTGGTGTTTCAACCATATGCCAAAGAATCCATAAAGGATAAAAGTAGCCAAGCAATAGAACAAGTGTTTCACATGTGAAATTGGAGCTAAAAGGAAAGCCATTAAAAGGACCAGAGAAGATTCAAGATACAGGTCACCTTGTGAAGTCAAAAGACAGTTCGGTCTCATATTGTGGTATCTTTTATGTCAAACATGGTGATGATTGATGATTGAGCCTATGATGATAACAAGCGTAGAAATTTTTCCTGCATTCATAGTGGGAAGTTTTGTAGTCATTGTCTTAATGAATGTCATTGCAATTGATATTGCTTGGCCTTTGTTATTCTATTTGCTTATGGTTATTGATGTGTTTGATCCGATGTTAAGATTTAGTGCCAAAGTATCCGGAGGCAAAGGATCATATCCATTTTTCTAGACAAACCATTAGCATTGGTCAAAAGGTCATCTCCATATCTCCAGGCCTAAGATTATCAAGTGGCAGAAAATTAGCAGCAAGTGTTATAAATAGCTAAAGGATCAAATCAAGCATCTCAGAAAACAATCAACATATCCAGATTCCAAGCAAAGAATCAATATAAATTCAATCTGTCCTGAACTTTCAGGCAGAGAATTCATCAGCATATCAAACAGTTTAAGACACATTACAACTTTGTTTTATTACTCTTATGATTTAATTAGATCCTTGCCAGAAATTCTGGGCAGTTAGTTTATTGGAAATATTATTTAAGTTATCATTTCTAGGAGGTTGGGTAGAAGAAGCTCGAAGGAGCTGAGGAGAGTTTCCAGCCCGTAAGGCTGAGAGTTGTATGTAGTCAATAACCATGTACTGAGAGTCTAAAGAGGTGTTTTGTATTTTAATCTTGGAGATTATTATCTGAAGGTGATTGTATCAGTTTTGAGCCAAGTTCTAGTTATTTTTTTCTGAATATACTATGGAGTCATGTTTTAACTGGTCTTAGTTATGGATTCTTGATTGATAATGTTTTTATTGTGATTTCCCATGCTGAGATTTAGTATTTCAAATTCCATCTTTGGAATTTTTTTATGAAAATGTTTATTTATGATAGTGTGTGAATGAGTTGTTTGCTCCACACATTACCAATCTTCTTTGAAGCTTGGTTATCCTGATATGATTCTTCCTTTAGTCTGGTCATCCTTGTTTATCACATGGTCATCCTTGTTTGTCATAGAGCTTGATGTTTTCAACTATCTTACACTTTGTCTACATATTTTCTTGACCCTTCTACATAATTAATGCAACCAATCAATAAACATTTTCCTTTGAGCATTAAGATGTGTTAAGTTTGCCTCTCTTGCAGTCGAGAGTTAACTTTAGTACTAACAGATACAAATATAAGCCCAAATACCGCATCCAATTTTCCAACTCAATCGTTCCTCCAATATAAAAAGCTTCTTGAAAAGACCTCTCCACATCGCCGACGAGTTTGATGAAATTTTAGGAGTATCCCGAATCCAAATAAAAGGCACAATTGACTTTAAATATTTCTTATGGATGATAATACTCCATAGGATATCACCAAAGAGCACCTGCCACAGAGTCTTTGCTCCCAAGGCCTCCTCGAACCATAAAATATTCTTCAACCCCCAACTGCCAGAATGCTTCGGGAGCGCTATATAGTGCGAAGCAGAAAGAAGGAATTTAGTGTGCGATAAGTTACCTTCCAATAAGAATTGAAACATTCCCTGCCGGATGCATTCCAACACCTTCATAGGCACCATCACCAAGGACATCCAGTAGACCGGGATGCTCTGCAAGACCGATTTAATTAAAATGTACCTTCCGCCTAAGGAAAGTAAGCGATAATCCTGGGTGTTTATTCTCTTTTCAATGCGGCAAATAAGCCAAAGCCAATCATCATTGTTGCAACATTTTGTCTTAAGAACAAAGCCCAAATAGTTGATACCTTGTTGTAGCTTTTTCCAAAGTAAAGGAAAAAAATATTTGATCTGGTTCTGGAAGAATTTATCTAGCTCCAAGCCCGCACTGATAAACATAATGGATTTCTAAGGGCTACACTTCATACCAGAAGGTTTACAAAAAAGATTCAGGATATCCGCAAAGTGAGACCATACAACTATAGATCCCCAACTAAAAATGAGAACATTATCCACAAAAAGCAGTGAGAGATATGCACTTCTAGAACCACCTTAATACCCGAAAATAAATTCTCCTCTTTAGCAGAGTTTAAGAGAAAACTTAAACCTTCAATCACCATCAGAAAAAGCAAGGGTTATAGAGGACACCCTTTCCTTAAACCTCTATACCCCTTAAAGAAAGTTGAAGGGTGGCCATTAAACATAACAACAAAGTTTGCACTTGTAACATAGCCCATAATCCATCAAGTAGCTTCATAGGGTAGTCCATATTGCAATAAAATAAACCCGAGGAGAGTCCAATTGACTTGGTCGTAAGCCTTTAAGAGATCCAACTTTAAAACCATGGCTTTCAACTTATTTTGTTTTATAGAGTGGATGCATTCTTGAGCCACTCCAATAGCATCAAGAATTTGTCAATTCGTAAGAAAACCAAACTGCTCCTTAGACAGACCAACATCTACAAAAGGTTTGATTTGATTTGATATAACCTTTGAAATAATATTATAGACCAGATTACAGAGGGAGATAGGTCTATAGTCGTTGTAACAAAAGGATTGTATTTTTTCGGAATAAGAGTGATAAAGGTCGAATTAAGCTTCTTTGGAACCTCATCTTTTAGCCGCGATTCTTCTACGACACAGTGCAAATATTCCCCTAAAAGATCGAAGAAGTGAATAAAGGATTCAATGGTCCATCTGTCGGGACCAAGGATTTTAGCCTTATCAAAATGACCAAGCATATCTCTGATTTCCTCCACAGCGACAGGAGCATTTATAGCTAAGCCAACTTCCAGAGAGAAGATATGAGGATACTTCCCCACCACTTTTAACTACTCAAGGAGGTTCCCACTTACATCTTGTCTGTAAACATCACTAAAAAATTCCACATCACCTTCTTCAAGATATGACTAATCCTTTAAAGGTTTACCACTAAGGTCATTAAGTTACCATATAGAGTTAACATTTCTTCTCATGTTAGCATAATTCTAGAAAAATTTTGTATTCATATACCCACTCTGAATCCGGATCGCCCTACTCTTCAAGTGCCAGACTTCCTCTTCTTGGAGCAGGATTTATTGTTTTCTAGATTCCAAGGGGACCTTGTGTGCCACCGAGTCTACAAAGAAAAGGTCATCTACCCTTCCACCCATAAAATAAGATGCTCTTCAATAGAAACCAATTCGGCCAATGACCATTCCTTCATCTCTTTAGCCTAAATAATGACATCAAATTTAAACTTATTCAACTTGTAAATAAATGTCTGTCTAGCAGAAGAACAACCATTAATGATGAAGTCCTTCCATTTAGAATGAACTAGAGAACATAAACCTTCATCCAATAGCCAATTGTGATTGAATTTGAAAGGGTAACTCACCTTGGGCCGACTTACTACAAATTAAAAAAAAATCGGTTTGTGGTCTGAACTGCCAGCTGAGATAGACCAGCTACGATACTTTCCAAGACAGTGACCCAACTCTTCAGCAATGAAAAACCTATCAATCCTTTTAGAAAAACCACTCTTACAAGTGTTGTTGTTACACCACATCGGGACCAACACTATAGGGGCAACATCAATGAGATTAGAAGTTTCGAAAGAGTCCCTGAAGAAACTGACCATAGGATCATCCTTTCTACCAGAACCCCAAACATCTAGGGGAGCGATTGTAAGGTTCAAATCACCCGCTTGGATTAAAGAGGGGTCATTAAAACATCCCCTCACAAACAAACCTTCCTAGAAGTCCATTTTGTTGTGGTATGGACCATATACATTAAGGAGATGTAATTTTCTATCAAAATTATTAAACCCGCCTTCCAATAGGATCCCAACATCCACCAAGAAAGAAGGAAAATGGGAAGAGAGAGGGTTCCACGCCGATAAGAGACCACCGGATAAACCATTGGAATCGAAGGCATAACAATTCCAAGAAGGGAAGATCTTAAGAAAAACCTCACATGCTTACTGAGACGAGACCATAGTTTCTTGAAGGAAAATAACATCGATTTTAGAGGACTGAACCAATCTCTTGAGGGAAGTTCATTTGGCAACACTTCCAAACCCTCTTATGTTAAGAGATAAAAGGATCATAAGGAACCAACATCCAGAGGGATCTTTTCTCTAAGGGCCTCAAGATAGGAGACATTAGGAGATAGATTCAACAGCAACTGACCAACGGAGGTGGTATCAGAGAGTTTAGGGTTCACGAAAGAAGGAATATTAT
Source organism: Larix kaempferi (assembly GCA_027924585.1). Taxonomy (NCBI): domain Eukaryota; kingdom Viridiplantae; phylum Streptophyta; class Pinopsida; order Pinales; family Pinaceae; genus Larix; species Larix kaempferi. The sequence goes on from BSBM01001179.1 coordinate 704,875, forward strand.
CATCAACTGGCAAGAACGAGTTCCCAAACTCACCCGTTTTCCCACTCTTTTTTCTTGTCGTAATGTTCTGTGAGAGGATCGAAGAAATGGGAAGGATATCCTCACTGCATGGTTTTCCCGAGAAAGAAAGAAGTTGGACCCTCTCTGAAAACCATCCAACCTTGTCTTGTGAATTGGGGGAAAACACTACACAACCGCAGGTTAGAGCCAGAACCCCATCACCCCTAGAAACAAGAGAGTCCGCAAGCCCCAAAACAAGATTGGACGGTGTAGAATTCCCTACAGGGTTCTCAACCCGAATACCAGGCCCTAGTCCAGTCCCACTAATAGCCTCAAATTCTGAACCATTACAACCAAAAATGGGAGAAAGAGCAAGGTCATCCTCCAAACCCTCTAAAAGCAAATGGACCAATTCCTGAGAAGAAATATTTTTTTAAAAAACAGGAATGTTACCCTTAAGTTTGCCAAGGCATGCGACCGCAGAAGTGTGGTCCAGAGGAACATCGTTTTCCAAAACCGGGTCAAAATCCTTTGAATGTACCGAATCATCCGAACAAACAAAGTCATCTTCTAGCCGGTCATCCAAACCCCTTGGGCATGAATCCTTGACATGGCCTGTCTTATGACACTTGAAACAATAAAAAGGCACTGTCCAGTAATCCAAATGTCGTGTAAAAAACCCATCATTCCAGAACACTTCAATCTCGTCCAGAAGCCCCTAAGAGGCCATCATTTCCACTAGGACCCTTGGAGATATTCTGTCACCTGATAGGAGAGTATATTCTTTGACCATAATAAAATTACCGATAGCATTAGTGACTATCATAAAACCCCAAAATGACCAGCACTGCAAGCGGAATCCCAAAAAAATAACTCACAAATGACGCTTGACAATCTTTTCAGTCCAAGGGTTGAAACCAAAATGCCACCTGGAGAAAGAAAGGGACCCTTCCCAATAACCCAAAACTGATTCTCAATCACATTCAAGCGAAACTCATTCAAAAAATGGAAATTGAACCAACCATTAACCAACACATTAACCCGCGGGATATACTGAATTAAGGGATTCCAAAATTTCCCCATCCACTCCACAATTTCTGATCTGGAAGGCGAATAAAATCGAATCGCCCCAGTAGGGTATGATTAGAAATCCCCAGAACCATATCGAAGGTCACGTCCCTCACCAAAACACAGGAGATCTTACCATGTTTAAATTTTTCCAACTTGAGCTTCCTCCGTCGACGAGCTTGAGCCCGCGACATAGTCTTACGAAGGATAAAATCGGAGTTCTCTACCTTTCTTAGCTCGTTACCACGAAAATGTGAAGATGAGATAGGATTTTGACAAAAACTATCACAACCTGTCGGCGTAGATGTAGGCACCTCCGAATGCACAGCCAAAAAATCTTTCCTATAGTGACTAGCAAAGTCCACAATGGCATTATGGTTAGAACGAATGTAATCCACCGAACACGTGAACTTGTCCAACTTCCTAGAAGAAGAGACAGGTGTTCGGAGCTCCTTCGGAGAGACAGATGGGAATACCGTACCCTCTGATGTAAGCTTAGTCGATGTCATGATGAAGTGGGATCCCAAAAACCGGTCACCAGAGAAGAAGCCTGAAAACCAGGAAACCACAAACCGAACAGAGAGAAACCAATAACGGACTACCACAATGAAACGGAGCCCAAACATGACAGAAACGTAAACAAATCCCAAACCAGACATATGGGGTAGAAAGCTTTCAAAATGGGGTTGAAGCCCATAGAAAAATTCCCCCTTTTTTTATAACTTGGTTGGTACTAAACTAATCTTCACGATTAGTGGACTCCAAGTAGACAACGAAAACAGACTAAGAGGGTTCAAGGTAGTCTGCTGAGCAGAAAACCCATGACGGTAAACCTACAAGCCCTAATCGGAACTCCATTACCAAACCCTGATTCTTCATCAGTTCAGTCACCATGGAATTTTTTTTTGCAGCTTGAAGGCAGCGCCAATATTTGATGTTTCATGATATGTTTGTGAATCTTGCACTATTCTTGGCAGAGATAAAAAGCAAGTACGAGGTTTGCTATTATTTATATTTGATCATCTTAATATTATTTATGTTTCTGAAATAAATCTTTTAAATTTTAATTTTTAACTCAAAAACAAATTAAAATACAAATTTTAAATAAAATATGTTAAAATTATTTAAAATGATTCAATAGGATATTTCATTTCATTATGTAAAAAACAATGCATTATAATTTAAATAAAACATGTTAAAATTTTTGAAAAATGATTCCATAGGGTCTTTCATTTCATTATGTAAAAAACAATGCATTATTTATTTTATTTGAGTGGGATTTGTGAAGGGAATCATAATCAATAGGAGATATTGATTGTAAGTGAGTGGTATGCATCTGAGTGCAATAACCATTTTGAAAAGTGATGTTTATTCTCTTCCCTGAGCTCTACCCAACTCTGACGGATCTTTGGTTTGGTGAAACCCTAGTGTTGGACATACCAACTACTCGAACAGGCTGATATGGAGATGGGCAAAGACATGAAAACTAGGTTTGTTTATTGCATTATTGATTTAGGTAAGAGACCCGTTTGTTTATTCATGTGTTTGTTTTTTTTTGCCCTGGTCACTTTCGCCTGTTTTGTCGGGGCTAGGGTTTTGGGTTCGTGGTATTTGGGATTGTGGGTCGTCAAGCCATTGGTGCTCACCAGTTTGTGGTGGACTCCCTGGATGGTACTATTCTATATTTTTAATGTGGTAGGATATTTTTGGGTCCTGGAGTCAAGTTTGTTAACCCCTTACAAACCCAGCGCCAACCAGTTTAAAAAATTGGGAAATATTTTTTTTTTCCTTTGTGGTCTTTCTATTTTTGCTATTAGTGTTCTGGGGTTCTAGGGTTTTCTTTGGTCCTTTGTCCTGGTATGTGTCGGTGTGTTTCCTGTGTGTTTCAGAGTTTTTTTTTCAAGTTTGCATCAGTGTAATCCTAGGCTTGACCTCTTCTTTCTATGTTTGGTAAGTTGTGGCGGTTTGTGATGACTAACCGAGGGGGACCTGAGGAAGAGGTCACTCCCCCACTAGCCCCATGTTTTTCTCATCCTACACGTGATACTTGTCTGGGTATGGGCTCCCCTCCTAGATCCCGAGGTAGGTCAAAACCCTCTTTTGTACACAGAAACACGTATGGGTTGGTTAATTTTGAGCCTCATCTACAGGAGGATCTTGACTCTGTGTGATCGGATTCAGTGTAGAACGGTTCTTAGGCCACTCCCCCTTTACTTAAACCGGTGAAAAGTCACAGAGGCCGTAAAGATGGGCGTAAACTTACATTTGAAAAAGAAAATAAGGGGCGTCCATTATGTGTATTGGGGAAAGACGTTACATTCGATATGGCACAAGCTTTGTCGCAGTGGGCGTTGGTCAAGAAATTTGAATATATTAAACCCTCTCGGTTGGAGGTTCTGGAGTGGATTCAGAAACTTTGGAAAATCCTTCTTGTCAACATCCCCCTATGTTATTTCTCTGGTTAATGGGTGGTTTATCTTCCATTTTATCTCTGAGGAGGACCGCAAGAATATTGAGGAGAGGTTTTGGGTCCTGGGTATGGGCTCTTTGTTACTTTCGTGGTGGCATCCCTCCTTTGACCCCCATTCGGAAAAGCTCCACTATCGCCATATTTGGGTTATTCTCCCACACTTTCTTGTTTTCTATTGGAATCTTCAAGGTTTCATGTCTGTGGTGAATTCCATAGGAAGGTTCATCCTCATTGAGGACGAGTATCTCTTAGGTTCGGACCGAAGGCCTCCCCCGCACGCTTGTGGAGATTGATTCAAGTGATGGTCTTCCAGGGGAGATTGAAATTATCTGGGATGGGGGTTCCTTTGTTCTTCATCTTGAATACTAGATGGTGCATTTCCACTGTCATCGCTTTAGAGAGATTGGACATTCCTGTGATTCTTGCATGTCTTGGACTGATACTGCAGCAAAGCTAAAGGATTTCTCCCTGCCAGTGGAGCATATTTCTCTAGAAGAGGGACATCTATTTCCCATTCCATTGAATAAGTGCTCGGCTACTCAATTTGTGGGTAAGTTCAACAATACCCTCCCAGTTTTACTTAAATTTTTATCTTTTGAAGATATTTCTCCTTCCCTTACATCAGTCAAAGATGGCATTGTGGCGTCTATTTCTAGGGAGTATTTGGAATGTACTCCAGTGGGTATGTCAGGACTGGGTTCCTCCTAGGTGATTCCTTTGGTTGGCGAGAAGGGTGGGGGGGATATCGCATCTCCATGTAGCTTGAATCAGGTCCCTTATGATGGGGGTGCAAGGACTTCTTTGGAAACTGTCCATGTCCTCTCACATTTCGATGTGGTGAGCGCGATATATTTGGGTATTGAACTATCGCCTTCACCTGTTTTTTATTCCCACCATTCCATTGTTGATGTGACATGTTCCCCTCTCAATACTTATGCATCCATCAATTCTGATGATCCTACTATAATCCCAATCTGTTCCATTTTTAATGGAAACGTTACTATCAAGAAACCCATAAAACCTAAAAGTTGTAAAACCACCTCGAGGGTTAGGTTTGAAGCTCTACCAGGGGTCTAAGCTCATGTGAATCCTAGGGTTTCTTCTCTGTTTGATAAGGGTTTTTTTGGAAACTCTTCTCATACTGTATTACACTCTGTTGGGGCCCTTAGAAATGGTGCGACCCCCCAGGAGGTTAAGCGATTAACATTGTCCCCTTTAGTATTTGGGGATTTGGGCAGGGGCCTAAAACGAGCCGCATTTAAAATATTTTTGGAAGTTGTTCATTTGAGTGTGGTACTTCTTCAAGAGACTATGGCTAATGCGGCCGAAGCGTGTAATTTTTTTTTGCATATCAAACTTGACTAGAGAGTGTGTGCATTGGACTCCACAAGTTTATCGGGAGGCACACTAGTGGCTTGGGATCTCACGGTTGTTGAGCTTAAAGCATTCCATATTCATGCTGGTATCATGGTGGAAGGTCAACTTCGAGACTTGAAGACTCCCATATGCTTTATGAATGTTTATGGGCCTTACAGAAAAATAATTTTTTTTTGAGAAAAACTGGTGGATGGGGGTTATTTACAGGATCCTAGCCTGATTCTGGGAGGAGATTTAAACTTTACATTGTTTGCTGATGAGACTTGGTGATCGGGAAATATTATCGATCCTTTGGTGGATTTCTTTAACTCAACATTTGATAATGCTGGTTTGGTTAATGTGATCACCAGTCAGTTTTTTCTTATGTGCTCGAATGGTCGTTGTGGACAGGATGGGATCACAAAGCGATTGGACTGTTTCTTTATTGTTGAACATTTGGTTGAATTTTTGGGTAGATATCGATCTCGGGCTTACTTTGTAGGCATTTCGGATCACAAAGCCATTATTCTCGAGCTGGATTTTCAAAAAAACGTTACTTTTTACCTCTTTAAATTCAATTCGGGATGGTTGGGTGACAATTAATTCTGTGAGTTCGTAAGGGATCATTGGACTTCCGCGTCCCATATTGGAGGCTCTTCTCCACTTCTTAATTTAGGTTGGAAGTTGTCTAAACTGAGAGATGCGGTGATCATTTGGGAACAAGATAACAAAAAGGAAAATATTAAGCTTTTGGCAGCCATTGAATCTGAAATCCAAATTTATTCAAACATTATTGATGATGCTTTCTTCTTCGAGTAATGCAAGGTTTATCTTACTGACCTGGAAACTAAAAGGGAGAGTTTACTTCTATAGAACGAGGAGTTCTGGAGGTAGAAAAGCAGGGCCGTCTGGTTAAAACATGGGGATAACAACACTTGTTTATTCCATAGGTTTGCTAACCATCGAAGATTAGTTAATTCCATTTGGGACATTCGTGGCAATAATGATGAGGTAATTTCAGAGATAACCCCACTTATAAGTGTTGTTGTGGAACATTTCAAAAATTTGTACACTACTGATCATTATACCTGTCTATAAATTCAACTGGCCACCATTAATAATTTTTCTAGCTATTTTACTGATGAAAATTGTTTGGAAGTTGGCAAAGAGGTCACTATGGAGGAAGTTTTCAATGTTTTGAAATTATTTGCATCTGACAAGAGACCCGGTTCGGACGGGTGGACAGTAGAGCTCTACTTACACTTCTTTGATATCATGGGGTAGGATATTCCTGCAGCTATCACTTAGTCTAGGAGTAGGGGGAAAGTTATGGAAATACTTATTTCGACCTACATTACACTCATTCCTAAGATAGATAAGCTGGTTGGGTTCAATGACTTCCAACCGATATCATTATGCAATCTTCTCTACAAAATCATCTCCAAAAACATTGCTGAGAGTATTAAGCCATTCTTGGATACCTTTATTTCAGATGAACAATTCGTCTTTCTTCATGGTCATCAGATCCTGGATGCGGTAGGGGTGGTTCAAGAAGGAATTCATTCGGGGAAGAAAAAAAATATCAGTTCTATTATCATGAAGATGGACCTGGAGAAGGCCTCTGATAGGGTAGACTGGGTTTATATCCGGCTTATTCTTTACATATTAGAATTTCGGTGGTTATTGCCAATTGGATAATGGCTTGTATCTGCTCAACGAGCTTTGTTGTGCTTATCAATGGGTGTCCTACATAGTTCTTTAAAGGAAACAGGGGCCCGCAGAAAGGGTTTCTCTTTCTCTCTATTTATTCATTTTGGTTATTGAAGGTCTCAGTTTGTTGATTAAGCAAGCGAAAAAGGAAGGACATATATCTAGGATTAAAGCGGAAAATTCTCTCCACATTATTCATCTTTTGTTTGTTGATGATGTACTCCTCTTTGGGGTGGGTACTGGATCCAAATGGAAACAATTTCATTACATCATCAACCTCTTTTGTTGAGCATCGGGAATGAAGTTTAGGATGAGAAAATCCTTCTTATTATTCCATGGCATTGATGCTTCGGTCAAGCAACAAATTTCATACTTTATGCCTTACCAGCTGGTGAAATTGGAGAAAGGCCTCATGTACCTTGGTTTTCTTCTGAAACCTTCGAACTATAAAATTTGTGATTGGATTGGCTCATTAAGAAATTCCATAGGAAGATTGGATCTTGGACATTTCAGTGGTTGTATTTGGGTGGATGCATCACCCTAGTCTGCTTAGTCTTGCACTGTATTCTGGTATATTGGTTCTCATTGTTCCTGGTGCCAAGTTCGGTTATTTCTCATTTGAGGAAAATGATGTTTCAGTTTCTCTGGGAAAGGAGCTTGACACAGCATAAGTGGCATCTGGCTCCCTGGGAGACCCTTGCTTCACCAAAGCTTCAGAGAGGTTGGGGTATCAAAAACTTGTTCTATTTCAAATTTGCTCTGTGTGCCAAAAGCCTGTGGTGTAGTCTTTTTAACACTGGAATCTGGTGGAAAGTGGTGAGGGATAAGTATCTTAACAGATTGCCTACGGCGTATTGGTTGTGATCAGGAGAGAATTCATGTCCTAGAGGATCTACTGTATGGAGGTGTCTCATCAAAACCTTGCTAGTAATTAATCACTCAATTTGCTAGGCTACTGGTCATGGAACCCAGGTATATTTGGGGATCGATCCCATTCTTGGTCTTGGTGGTTGCTTCAAGTTTTATATGGTTTCGATAAGAGAACTACATAATATGGGTGTATTTGTCCTTAAAAAGGCTTGGTCATTTTGAGGTGATGGGGTGGACATTGGGGCTCGATGAAGGATTTCAACCTTCATGATACACATGCTGCAGAGTGGAATGACTTTGTTAAATCCTTTTATTGTGCTGGTATCCAGATTAATCAAGAGGAAGATACTCTGGTCTGGGATTTTAATGCCTGGATTGGGGAGGTGAATGTTCCTTTGGCTCATTCCTGTATTTTGAAAGAGGATGACTTTGCTTCCTCCCATTTGTGGAAAAAGAAGATCTGGATGGTGAGATGTCCATTAAAGTTGAGTTTCTTTATTTGGCTCTGTTTAAACAACATGATTCTAACTTGGGAGAATATGCAGCGTAGGGGATTTTATGGTTCGAGTATTTGCTCACTCTGCCACGCAGCCTCTGATGATATTATGCACATATTTGGTAGCTGCGCTTTCTTTAGATTGGTTTGGGGTGATATAACCTCTTTATTTTTTGTGGTGGTTGATTGGAGTCATGCTTCCACTGAGGAGAACCTTAAACATTGGTTCAACACACAGCATGGTATCCCTTATTTAATTCTCTTTCTACTTTGGGAAGTGTGGAAAACTCGTAACGCCCTATTGTTCTGGGATAAAAGGCCACGGGAAGCTATATTTTGTTCAAATATTTCTCCTAATTACTGGGTGTATTATCACCCACCAAAGACCAAAACTCCTGCTTCGATCATTTTCCAGGAAGCTGACTTTCATTATCCTTCGGGTTACTTTAATGGGGCGGCACAACTATGCGGTTGTAGGGTTGGAGTTTTCATTAAGCTCAGTCATATCCATTACTTCCATTTATCTATTAAAGTGGGAGAGGGGACCAACATGAGGGCCGAGCTCTTGGCACTTTGGACATTATTATGGTTTTCCAGGTACATGGATATATAATCTTTCTAGGTATTTGGGGACTCTATGTGCATTGTGGCTTGGGCCTCTGGTCGAACGTAACTCCATTCCATCACACTCAAACATTGGATTATCGTACGTGTGGTTTGATTGGCACCTTTCAACAGATTTCATTTCAACACATTTATAGGTCCTTCAACTTTGTGGCTGATACTTTGTCCAAACAAGCATTGGATGGGATGGATGGTGAATTGCATATCGTGGAGTATGTGGGAACTAATGTGGTTGGAAACAAAGTTTTGCATGTTGTTTTTACTATTCAGTACCTTGCAGGCTTTATTGTTTTGGAGGCTTTCGGTTGTATTTTGACTCTGTTTAGCATGATAGATGTATTAGAGATAATTTATGAATTTTGAATGTTTTGTATGAAAGTAAAATCTGGACTAATGATGAGCGAGCATCTTGGTACTCATATGTTCATTTTTTATTGTAATGGTTGAGACAACTTTGTGTTAATATAAAATTGGTTTTTCCTTTATGAAAAATAAAATAAAAAATTAATATATTATTACAGAAAAGTTTTTTTTTTTTAGATTTCATTTCGGTAATCTTAACCAAGTGAATATTTTCCATACTCCATCCATTTTCCTTTATAAAATGGTAAGAACCGTCAATACTTTTTTACAAATAGATTCCACTTCGGTAGTCTTATCAAGAGTGAACATCTTCTTTGGTCGGTCAATTTCCCTTTGGAAAATAGTAGGAACAAAGAGTAGCGTATTGACGTTAATGGTATTTTTAGAAAAGGTATTTCAATTCATCCATCTTATCAACCGTTTGCTTTCTTTGTTCAATGTCACCTTAAATAAGTATAATAATAATAATAGAATTTAAATTTTCTTTAAAAAGAAATTCCACTCCCTGTTTTCAATCAAATTAAGACTTTTGCGATTTCACTTTGAAATATTAAATAAGAAAAAAACAGAGGATAATTACGCCGAAGGTGTTTCACCCCTGGGAAGTGTTAGCTTCCACGTCATTAGATTCCTCGTCTATAAATCCAATGGAATTCTGGCATGTGTTTTCGACGAGATCATGGAATATTTTTTTCGCTCGCAATATTATTTCCGCTTTGACCTGTTTTTCCGTGTTTTGGGGCTTTACCTCGATTTTACATGACGATGTCGAATGGTAATAAGACTGTCTTTTGTCTTCAACTAAATTCAACATTTCAACAAACAAATTTATCATTCCGAACCATGTTTATGAGGATTTCTTGATCGGCAGCTACAATTTCTCCGTGCTTCAGACAAAACTTGCAGCAATTCGAAAAAATAGAAATTGGCTCTGTGGTAAATGAAAATAAATCGTTTCATTACTCTTCACCGTCTCACGCAAATCCCTGCTGGTGTTGCAACTATTTGTAGACTTCATGCCGATTCAAAATCCTCGTTTATAAACCCAATGGAATCCTGCCGCATGTTTTGCTGCTTTTGCGCACGTCGACGAGATCACGAGATCTTATTTGCATTTTTTGCATTGCTTTGCTACTTTCACACCGACTAAAACCAAGTGTTAGTTATTTTGACGACACATTTAATAGTCGACCACTTTTTAAATGCACGCCAACGAGATCACGAGATCTTATTTTCATTTTTTGCATTGCTAAACCGACTAAAACCAAGTGTTAGTTATTTCGACGACACATTTAATAGTCGACCACTTTTTAAAAGCTCGACCAAGTCCACTATCGACCGTTTTAACTAAAGTGACCCGACCATTTTGACTTCCGACCATATTCCTTTTTAATTAAATCAAATCCTCGTTTATAAACCCAATGGAATACTGCCGCGTGTTTTGCTGCTTTCGCGCACGCCGACGAGATCATGAGATCTTATTTGCATTTTTTGCATTGCTTTGCTACTTTCATGCCGACTAAAACCAAGTGTTAGTTATTTCAACGACAATGGAATACTACCATGTGTTTTGCTGCTTTCGTGCATGCCGACGAGATCATGAGATCTTCTTTGCATTTTTTGCATTGCTTTGCTACTTTCACGTCAACTAAAACCAAGTCTTAGTTATTTCGACAACACATTTAATAGTCGACCACTTTTTAAAAGCTCAACGCCGACTAAAACCAAGTGTTAGTTATTTCGACGACACATTTTATAGTCGACCATTTTGACTTCCGACCATATTCCCTTTTAACTAAATCAAACATCAGCAGCTACAATTTCTCCGTGCTTCATACAAAACTTGCAGCAATTCAAAAAAATAGAAATTGTCTCTATGGTAAATGAAAATAAAACGTGTCATTACTTTTCGCCATCTCACGCAAATCCCTATTGGTGTTGCAATGCTTTGCAGACTTCACGCTGATTCAAAATCCTCATTTATAAACCCAATGGAATCCTATCGCGCGTTTTGCTGCTTTCGCGCACGCCGACGAGATCACGAGATCTTATTTCAATTTTTTGCATTGCTTTGCCACTAGATATTTGCAAATTCCTTTCATGATGTTAGTTCATGCCGACTAAAAACCAAGTGTTAGTTATTTCGACGACACATTTAATAGTCGACCACTTTTTAAAAGCTCGACCAAGTCCACTATCAACCGTATTTTTATTTAACTAAAGTGACCCGACCATTTTGACTTACGACCATATTCTTTTTTAATTAAAATCAGCTGACAATTTTCACTTCCGACCAGTGAACTAAAGTGACCCAACCATTTTGACTTCCGACCATATTCTTTTTTAATTAAAATCAGCTGACAATTTTCACTTCCGACCCGTGTCCATGGGCAAAATCCCCGTTCGTGTCGCAACGATTTGCAAACTTCATGCCAATTCAAAATCCTTGTTTATAAATCCAATCGAATCCTTCCGCGTGTTTTGCTGCTTTTGCGCATGCCAAGGAGATCATGAGATGCTATTTGCATTTTTTGCATTGCTTTGCCACTTTCACACCGTCTAAAACTAAGTGTTAATTATTTCGACTACACATTTAAGAGTCAACCAATTTTTAAATGCTTGACCAAGTACACTATTGACCATATTTTCCTTTAACTAAAGTGACCCGACCATTTTGACTTCCGACCATATTCTTTTTTAACTGGAATAATATCTACGATTACTCCAGCAAAACACTTAACTTTAGCGGACAATTTTCACTCCCGAACATAGCTTACAAATATTATTGAAAACAAAAGTTACACACTTAACAACGCAGCAATTTTAACAGTCTCAACCAACTAAGGTAAGTAGACCATTTTAACTTCTGACCATATTCTTTTTTAACTAAAGTCAGTCAACCATTTTCACTTACGACACAGTTAAAACTCGACCAATTTTTAAACACTCCACCAATTTTAACAGGCCCAACCAACTAAGGTAAGTCGACTATTTTGACTTCCGACACAGTTAAAAGTCGTTCAATGGCACGACACAGTTAATAGTCGAAAAATCTTGCGAGATCTATACTTTTGATGAGAAATTCGAGCATTCAATGATGTATTGGACATTGAACTACGTTGTATAAGATTACCCACGTGAGCATTGATTTCTCTATGTTTAATTCATCACAAATTTATGAAATTTGCTTTAGTAGTACACATCTCTGCCTATAGAAACATATTTCGATTTGACTGATTGAACTTGCTGGATTTTTGATGTTGTGGAGATACATGAACATATTTCAATGCAATAATGATTAAATGTGCTCAGACATGAATGCACTACCTTTACTCTTGATTTTAAACACTCTAGCAATTTTAACAGGCCCGACCAAATAACATAAGTCGAACATTTTAACTTCCTACCATATTCTTTTTTAACCAAAATCAGGTGACAATTTTCACTCTCGAACATATTTTACAAATATTATTGAAAGCAAAATTTACACACATAACAACACAACAATTTTAAAAGTCTCAACCAACTAAGGTAAGTCGACCAATTAACGTAAGTCAACTATTTTGACTTCTGACAACGTTAAAAGTCGATCAATGGCACGACATAGTTAATAGTCGAAATAGGCGGTCCAGCTCCGGATGGAAAAATCTTGCGAGATCTATACTTTTGATGAGAAATTTGAGCATTCAATGATGGATTAGACATTGAACTATGTTGCATAAGCTTACCCACGTGAACATTGATTTCTCTGCGTTTAATTCATCACGAATTTATGAACTTTGTTTCAGTAGTACACATCCCTGCCTATAGAAGCATATTTCGATTTGACTGATTGAACTTGCTAGATTTTTGATTTTGTGGAGATACATGAACAGATTTCAATGCAACAATGATTAAATGTGCTCAGACACCAATGCACCTCCTTTACTCTTGATCGTTTATAAAATTCGATGGTAAAGCCTTTCTAATTCATTTGTTCTTAGATATTGTTATTGTGACACAACCTCAACTATTTTCTCAGCATTCGAATTGCCTGCAATTTGTTGTTTCTCTACAGACTGGAAACCCTGTTAAGCATCCTAAGATTCTTCTTTTCTATTCAGAAAACAGGTTCTCCTCTCAAACCATAACTCATTTCTCCTGTTTTCATATTCTTATTGAAAACTAGATTATGTTTACGTAAATTATTTAATCATTTTCCCAGTTATAATTATGCTATTATAAACTCTGTTTCTGCTATAACTATACTCAGTTTCTACTGTCTTCTTTTAGCTATTTGTTTCAAATTAGAATTGTTATCAATGTTCCTATTCCATATTTTTAAAAAATGTTATGTTAGCAAATTTACCTAATGATATGCTGCCTATTTTTATTTTTTTTCTTCATAACCAGAGGTCAATTTTCCCTATCTTTATCTCATAGAAAAGTTGTCTACTGGTTTTCTCACTGTTTCTGTTTGTACTTTTGAATTTAGGTAAAATTATCCTTTATTTTTCTTGTTTTTTTGTTGTTTTTTGTTATTATCCTTTATTCATTATGTTTATGTCAATTATTCAATCATCTCACATGAAAGGTCACTTGACCCGTAAATTCACCCAGGATAATCATCATGTTCTAAATCCTGTCTCTGCTATAATTATGCTCTTGTAAATAATATTCTGCTGTCTTTTTTATTAAGCATCCTAAGATTCTTCTTTTCTATTCAGAAAATAGGTTCTCCTCTCAAACCATAACTCATTTCTCCTGTTTTCATATTCTTATTGAAAACTAGATTATGTTTATGTAAATTATTTAATCATTTTCCCAGTTATAATTATGCTTTTATAAACTCTGTTTCTGCTATAACTATACTCTGTTTCTACTGTCTTTTTTTAGCTATTTGTTTCAAATTAGAATTGTTATCAGTGTTCCTATTCCATATTTTTAAAAAAGGTTATGTTAGCAAATTTACCTAATGATATGCTGCCTATTTTTATTTTTTTTCTTCATAACAAGAGGTCAATTTTCCCTATCTTTATCTCATAGAAAAGTTGTCTGCTGGTTTTCTCACTGTTTCTGTTTGTACTTTTTAATTTAGGTAAAATTATCCTTTATTTTTCTTTTTTTTATTGTTTTTTGTTATTATCCTTTATTCATTATGTTTATGTCAATTATTTAATCATTTCACATGAAAGGTCAATTGACCCGTAAATTCACCCAGGATAATCATCATGTTCTAAATTATGTCTCTACTATAATTATGCTCTTGTAAATGATATTCTACTGTCTTTTTTTATTATTTCCCTTTCAAAAAAATAATGGCAAAGTAAATTAACTCAGAATTACTATACTCTTTTTCTACTGTGTTTTTTTAGTTTTTGTATTCAAAAAAAAGGTTCTCCTCTCAGACCAAAACTCATTTCCCCAGTTATAACTATGGTGGTATAAATCCTATTTTTGCTTAATGTATTCAAACATGTTGTATCTTGATACTTAATATCAATATGAAACATTTTTCTTAGATTATTCTTGTAGTGCAACTATTTGCAGCAGCACGCTATGGACACTCTATTGATAGAAAATGTTGTGTCACTTTTGATGAATGGTGCTGTTGACCTGTGCCCACTTGTACAAGATGTTTCTCTTGATAAACTAAGCTCTCTTAACTCAACAAATTCCCACTTTCGAATCTCTATCTCTAATGGAATTCATAAGCATGACACACTACTTCCAAGTAGGTACAGTAGAGCTGTGGAAAACCATCAACTCCAAAAAGGATCAATCATCAAAGTTAGCAAGTGTGCATGCAACATTTCACATGACACAACGTATGATTTGCTTTTCATTTCTTCCTTTTCACTTATTTTAGTTTTCACTTCTCATAATTATAACATAGTTTGTACTTATACTTACTTATGTTCATTCTTCTTGCCATGACTATTGCATTGGACACCTTTGAAGTTGTCACCTTAGAAACACCAATTATTGGTGACCCATCCGCTTTCTATCTCACACCTACCTTCACTGCCCACACCAGTTCATCTATTTTAGAAAACAACACGCTTAACTATGAAAACCCTTCAGCTGCAATACCTTCTCCAACGCCAAACCTTGTTACACCTACTCTTCCATTTACATTGCTCAACCCTTCCAATAGAACATGGACCATTCAAGGATGAGTCACTGCAAAGACAAGTATTAACACCTATACCAACCAAAAAGGTGCTAGTCAATTCTTTGGGTTTGACTTTATAAGTGCTACTGGAGATGAGATTCATATCTCTGCTTTCAATGAAGTAGCTGCCTCATTATATTACCAAATACAAGTTGGCATTGCCTACATAGTCTCAAGTGGCAAAATCAAACCTATTAATCCAAAATACAACCATTTGAAAAGTGCTATTGAGATTTTCCTTAACTCCTCTTCAACAATTGAACAATGCTTGGAAGCGTTCCCAGCTATTCCTTTTCATTGCTTTAACTTTAAATCCATCCATGATATCCAAACTATACCGACCAATTCCATGGTTGATCTTCTCGGAATTGTGATTTATGTTTCCCCTGCATCAACTATCCGCAAAAAGGATGGCTCTAAATTCATTCACTGAACAATTGGATTGAGGGACATGTCTGGATATAGCATAGATATTACACTTTGGGGCGAGCATTGCACAATTGAGGGTGCCCACCTTGGAAACCTTCGAGGTTCAGCTACACCCTCTATCCTTGCAATAAAAGGTGGGCGTGTCACAGAATTTAATGGAAAAACCATTGGAACCATTTCAAACACCAACCTCATTATAAACCCAGATATTGAGGAAGCTAAAGCCCTCCAAACATGGTTTGCTAACAATGGATTCCGTTCCACCTCCCCATCTTTGAGCAGAAAATCCAACTTCTCTGCTTCTAACTCTTGCAAATGCATTTCTATCTCTGTGTTAGAATCTCTGGAACTGTCTGAGAAGGCAACTTGGTATTCGATTATTGGTACAATCACACATATTAACATCAATGACTTTTATTTCCTTGCATGCCCTCTATTTGTTGATGGAATACAATGCATGAAAAAAATTTCCCATGAAGTTGGCAATGTTTGGCATTGTACAAAATGTGATGGGGAGTTTACAGAGTGTGCTTACTGATACATACTCAAACTTGACATCACGGATGCTACTGGTCAACTATACGGTATCATAGCTTTTGATGACGCTGCGCAACAACTAATGGGGGTATCTGCAAAAGATTTTTGTCTCCTATCAAATGATCCAACATCTCTCTTGGAAATTGTTCAACATGTTTGTGCTCGGCAGTACCTTTTAACATTATCAGTAAAGAAAAAGACTTTTAATTCACATGCTCGGTTGAAGGTGCTTCTTGTTATGTCAGAAGAGGTTTCTCCATGAGTGGCACCTGTTGATACTCCTACTGACAGTGAAGAAAGTGTACTTGCTAAACGTCCAACTACTCGCAAGCTTTGAACTACTACTCTTCATTTGTACTTTTTGTACTTACTTGCTTTTACTTAGCAAATACACATTTCTGTGTACACAATTTTGCATAAGTGCTACTTAGAACCAACAATGAAATAGTGACACCTGTTGATACTCCTACTGACAGTGAAAAAAGTGTACTTGCTAAATGTGTAATTACTTGCAAGCTTTGAACTACTACTCTTCATTTCTACTCTTCCTTGTGTACACAATTTTTCATACTTGCTCCTTGGAACGAACAATGAACAATCTTGAATATTATATTATTTAGTTTTCTTGTACAATTGTGTTCAGCCACATATTTTTTTTCAACCTATGCTGTAATTTCCAAATCTATACTTATAATTTAAAGTCCTTTGTCAAATATATACTTCTTTTTCTTTATAAACAAGGTTCAACACTGTCTTTGCAATGTAACGTTTTACAGTATACCTTTTCTTGTGTTTAAATTATCGCAACAACTAAACATTTTTTTTGTAGGAATGTCAACCAATGATAACAATGATCAACAAAATGCACGCAGAAGATATATATATGCTCAAAAGAAAAATGAAAACAACAAGCGACAACGCCTTTTATACAAAGTTGCTCATCAACTTGTTCATATCCCTTCTCCATTTCACGTTGCTCAACCTTCAGTTGCACACTCCACACCATCTGCATCCACAACAATGCACCCAACAAACATGGATCTCCATGCTACACAACAACGCTTCCGTACAAGCTTGGACAAATTTTCTCCCATGAAGATATGCTCTATATGCATGGATTCATATCCTAGGATTAAAATAAAACACTCTTTTGGTGCATATGCATGTTCTCATTGCAAAGCAGAAAAAAATGGCCACCGCTATTCAATTGCAAACAATATGGATCCTGGGATACAACCATCAGTGCTAGCAAGGCTTACTCTAGTTGAAGAAATGCTCATTTCTCGAGTCAACCCAATTTTACAAGTGACTCATGCTCGTGGGGGACAATATACATATTCTGGCCACACTATAAGCTTCCCTCAAAACATTACAAGCATTGCGACTTTACTCCCTCATTTACTCTCAGACATTGATATCCTTATTGTTCGTAAATGCAGTTCTACAAATAAGCCTTATGACTTCTTTGTTAGTCGAACATGTGTTCTTGCTGCTCTTGAATACAAGATTTCACATTATCCGTATTACAAAGATGTCCAACTTAACTCAATTGCATTATCTTCTTTGCATATTAAGCCAACTGACATTTCATCCCACCTTCGCCATGTCACACCTGCTTACTCTCCATCTGCTAAACATGCGTCAACTTCTACTACTCCAACATGCAACATCCTTGAAGCGCATCAACAACCATCATCCTCCTTCATATCTACACAAACAAATTGTAGAACTGAGCTTGCTGAAATCAAACGTTTTTTGGCAGCAACCCATCCAGGCACTGTACCTTCAATTGACTGGCCCCCAATTGACATTTGTCCTATTAATGAGTATAACACAATAGGCCTACTCTCAATGGCCTTTCCAACCTTATTTCCATCAGGAGTTGCAATGCTTAAACAACCATGCATTCAAGAGGTTGGAATGGACAATTATGCACTGCACCTACTCAGGTACCATGACAATAGATTTGGGCAGCATCCTCATTTTCATTATTACATTTACAACTTGATGATGTGTCATCATAGACAATCTACTGCTTTTGTATTTGTAAAACGTAACATTAATGATACATTGCCGCCAACTACATCAGAACTTGTGCAACAATTACAAGACTTACCTGATTCTAAAATAGCTGAACAAGTTGTGCGATTCGGATCCAAAATTCATGGGACACGCTCCTATTGGAACAAAACCAGGGGTGAGCTAACTGACATGATCAATCAACAAGGAACACCTACGTTCTTCTTCACACTTAGTGCAACTGACACAAAATGGCCAGATTTGCATTCCTTGATGCCTGGACAAGCTCCTTCCACTTCAAAGGAACATCACCAATGGAGAATTCACAACCTTGTGTCAAATCCACATGTTGCATCTGAATACATGCATAACAGATTCAAAATATTTCTACAAAAGGTTCTTAAAAAAGGTCTTCTTACAAAAGATTATTGATGCAGGTTAGTGTGAAAATCCTCACAGCAGATCTAAGAGATGATGTGTACCTCACAAGAGTAATTATGATTAAGCAGGAAAATAGAAGAAGAGTGAACAATACAGTATAATGAGCAACAGAATAATATGGTACAGTAGAACTCAGATAGAAGTAATAATACTTCACACACACTAATTAATTAATCACAGTATGGACAAATAAATAGTACAATGGTCGAGAGGATTCGAATGCCTAAGGTGGCAATTCGAATTAGCCTCTCAGAGTGATCATAAGATCAATAGAGTGTCATCGGAGCACAACTAGGTGTCCTCGTGATCATCGAAGCGCAACTGGAAGTCTTCATCATCATCAGTGGAGTCATCAATGCTCAAGTAACTGTCAACCATTAGTCAAACTAACTCTGGTAGGTGTAACTAAGTGTAACTCAATGTAACTAAGTGTAACTGACTGTAACTCAATGTAACTGAGTGTAACTCAATGTAACTGAGTGACAACTGGACTGGTAGGTGAAGAAGGGCAAGTTTCTCCCTAAAATCAAGGAAGAAGGGTGCATTAAGCAACTGGAGGGCTAAAACTGAATAGTGAGAAGCTCTTGGGGGCTGGCTAACTGAGGGCTAGGTGCTGGATTGATGACTGGGATGCATACAAACCCTAGAATGCATGTAAACCCTAAAGGTGCATGCATGACTGAAAATGTAAAGGATCAAAATACTGGTGGGACTATGATGGAGTATAGGAATATCCTAACAGTTAGTTATAACTCATATACTCATGAAAATTCAATGTATTTAAAACATGAACTGTTTTTCCCTAATCTTTATATTTTACATGTAGGTATGAATGGAAACATAGAGGATCTGCACATATACATGTATTTTTATGGTTAGAAAACGCACCCAATATGGACACGTTGAACTGGGAAAATGCTACACAACTTGAAGAAGCCAAATTATACTTTGACAACTTTGTTACAGCATGGAATCCTCATGTCAATCACTTACAAACTCCAACATTCCAATCCTCTGTTATAAATGATCCATGCACCATTGATTCAAATTCCATACTTGCAACTAATCATTCAGATGACTATGAAGAACTGTTTAATTGTGTCCAAAGGCACACAAAATGTTCAGAATATTCTTGCCTTCGTAAAAAGGGATCATCTTTTCAATGTCGTTATGGGTTTCCCTTTGATCTACAGCCTACCTCTTCCTTATTCATTGATGAAAACGACCAAAAAACATACAACCCTGGAAGGAATGATGCCCTTTTGAATATTCTCAACCCTATGATGCTATCCATTTGGCGAGCTAATGTTGATTGCCAGCCTGTTCTTTGTAGATATGTTGTTCTCAAATATATTTCAAAGTATGCATCAAAGGCAGAGCCTAAATCAGAAAGCTACCATGCACTTCTTTCTCGCCTTGCACATGCAGCTCCAACTGATGCCCCCATCCTTCTATCAATAAGATGCTTTCTATCTGAAACAGTTGCAGAAAGAGACATTGGTGCACAAGAGACTTGCCACATGCTGCAAAAACTCCCTCTTTGTCTTTGCAACCGTTCATTTATGTCCTTAAATGTTAGTGAAATCATCTTTCATTGTATTTCGAAAGACTCTCTTGAGAGTCCAACACCACCCACCTTCATTTCTACATACATGCAACGCCCACTTGCACTTGAACAACTTTCCCTTCGTGAAGCTGCACGCTGTTGGACACACTCACCTTGTAGAAAGATATCAAAATGGAAACAAAACCACCCTCCCAAAATAGTTCGTGTCTTCCCTCGATTCGCCACCATTCCTCCCATTACTACAGATTCATTTGTTCCTTTTTGTTGGAGTGAGCTCCTACTATACAAACCTTTCCGCAACCTCCAAAATGACCTTGGAACCACAAGTTCGGCTATAACTTCCAATTGGATTTCCATTAAAGGCACATATACTGCATGGCATGTTAATCGTTTGCCTGAACACCCCAATACCCCTCCCTCCGATGACTCTCTCGCTGCTTCAACCCATTTTCCCTTACCCCCTTGCATTGATGAATGGGAACTCCTTTCTCAACTTCGCCCTGGAAACAACCTCTATGTTGATGACGTTGACATGCTTGGTCATCGTGACTTTGACAAAGACCACAATTCGACAAAGCACCATATTCCTACTACCATCCATGCAACAACTATACCATTCATTAATATCATTCGAATGTCTACAAATGTAGAACCTGCCACATTGTCATCTTCATGCTCTCCTACGTCCTTGTCTCCCACACAACGAATGGCCTTTTCCCTTATCATTGCACACTCCACAAATTCTACAACCCTTCCCCCACTCAAGATGGTCATTCAAGGTACTGCAGGAACATGAAAGTATTTCTTGATTTCTTTCCTTAGATCTACATTCCAACATGCCTCTAGCAATAGCCCTTCACCGTTGCTTCTCCTTGCTCCCACTGGTGTTGATGCTTTTAACATACATGCATTAACAATACATTCTTCCCTTCGCATACCCATTACAGAGATGCATCCTCTTGAAGGACAAGCCCTTTGAAGCTTCCAACAACAATTCTGCCATATCCGATACATAATCATTGATGAAATGAGTTTTGTTGGCCCAAAGTTATTAACCTGCATAGATGACCGCTTACAACAAGCATTCCCCTCCCAAAGTACAACTCAGTTTGGTGGATGTTCCATCATCTTCCTTGTTGATTTTGGACAACTCCCACCTGTCAAAGACATCCCCATGTATGTTGGTGCATCAAGAGGAAATGCTATCTGGCGTACTTTTGATACTTTTGTTACACTTTCAACCATCTTTCGACAACAAGGAGACACTGCTTCTCAATTTTCATTTCGACAACTGCTACTCAATCTTCGAAATGCAAATCCAACTATTGAAGATTGGTCCCTCCTCATGTCAAGAACAACCTTGGTTCTTTCAGATGAAGAAAATAATGCATTTGACCAGTGCAATCACTTGTATGCAACTAATAACTCTATTGCACTGCACAACAAACAAATGCTAAAACTCCTCAACATGCCAATTGCACATTGCTTTGCAGAGAAAAATAAGCAACATGTAAAAAGCTCAATAGATGATGAACAACTTCCATTTAAGGTTCTACTAGCAATTGGTCAACAAGTCATGTTAACAGCCAACTTGTGTGTCTTAGCAGGACTTGTCAATGGGTCACTTGGGAAAGTTATTGCAATTGTCTACAATTCCAATGATCAACCACCTACATTGCCATCTTATGTTGTAATTGATTTTCTCCACTACAATGGCCCCCGATGGGATTCTTCCAATCCAAATTATGTCCCCATTGCTCCTATAACAAGGGGTTCACGAAGACAAGTACCACTTCGCATGGCATGGGGTTTAACAATCCATAAAGCACAAGGGATGACATTGGAAAATGCAACAATAGATATTGGCAACACTGGCAGATAGGGACTTACATTCACTGCAATCTCAAGAGTAAAATCTCTAGCAGCTCTTCGCATATCTCCACCTTTTTCCTTTTCGAGGTATTCTCGAATGAAAGATAATCCCTATGTGCAACGCATAATACAAGAGGAGAAGTTACTTGCTTCAAAATATTTACAGCCACATGTTCCATAGAGTTATATTCCTGCTACTTCGTAGCTTCATTTTTTTCACATTTTCTATTCCTATTGCTACTAGCATTTATATTTTTGTATGACAAACAAGGAAATACTATTCTATAAAGAAGACAAGAAATTTATTCTTCTTATAAGCACTTTTCTTGTACTACTCTATCTTATTTACTTCAATGTGTTGTCATCACTTTTTTAAAGTAAACACATCACCACACTTCATTCCATGTTAGTCTTTTTCCACTAAATATCAAGTGCCAAGGGTCTATCCAAAAAATGTGTCCAGTAACACTCTCGATTATTATTTTCTATCTTCACAAAATTGTTAAATACAATTTCAATGCACTCGTATCAACTCAAACAACAATATCTCGAACATCTTTACACAATGACATAGTTAAGAGTCGACCAATATTTAAAGTCTCAACCAACTCTGATCATTTTGACTTTTGAACATTTCAACTTCCGACCATATCATAGAAAATATGTCGAGAAACAAAATTGTTTAATACACGTGATTATTGTATTCAAGTGAAACTCAAACAACAAAATATCGAACATCTTTACACAATGACATAGTTAAGAGTCGACTAATATTTAAAGCCTCCATGAACTCCGAGTTTTTTGACTTCCGAACATTTCGATTGCCGACCATATCATAGAAAATATGTCAAAAAGAAATTCAATATTCGTATCAACAATTTCATATGTTGGTGATGTTCACAAAATAACAACTTCAAGCCGACCAAAACAAATTGTCCATCAATTGAACTACATACAAAGTGACATAGTCAAGAGTCGACCAATATTTAAAGGATCCACCAACTGTGACCATTTTCTCAACCGACTATTTTCACTTCGGACTATTTTGACTTCTGACCATATCTTAGAGAAAATGTCGAACAAAAAATCAATATTCATTTCAACAATTCGATGTGTTCTTCATCTTTACACAATAACAACTTCACCCCGATGAAAACTAACCGTCTATAAATCGACTCACATACTTACCATCTACAAAAAAAATACACAGTGACATAATCAAAAGTCGACCAATATTTAAAGGGTCCACCAACTCCGACCATTTTGACTTCCAACCATATTATAGAAAAAAGGTCAAAAATACCGACCAAAAAACCGACAAATACACAATGACATAGTTAAGAGATGACTAATGCCAAATTATCATTTTACTGTGTAATTCTTGTCAGAGGACATTAGCACAGTTCTATCATTTCACTTATTCCCAATCTCAAACTTTTTATCATTCTCATGGAAGTCGGATCAGCTGAATCAGATTTGGTACGTGCAAAGGGTTCATAGCCTACTGAAACTCCTGGTCGAGTCTTTTTGTGGATCAACTTTATCACCATAACCTTCGTCGTTGTCATTAATCATCGGTCATAATTATTGATGGGAAATTAATTGTAATGATGTGCTCCTAAGGCCAATTTAATTGATGGGAAATTTATGATACTTGAAATGAAATACTACTTAACAAAAGTAAAAATCCTAAGTTATTTGATCTCTAATGACTGCTTGGAATTAAAGAAATGAAATTTTTATCTAACTGACACATCCAACTTAGATCCGACTGACATGAAATATTGAACTTGTACTTCGCACAAGCTTAGATCCGACTGACACATCCCTCAGCTCTTTTAATTACAATTGAAGTGATTCTAGTGGATTGGCTGGATGAGCTTAATCATTGTAAATTTTCCCGCCCAATTCTCATTATCCTGCTTGTTGGCCTCAAAATAGAAATTAACATGAAACCTCCAGTTTATCCTTCGCCTTCTGAAAGAGGAAAGACTCTGTGTAGCATTTTTTGCATCCTACTACCACAACAATTATTCAGAATGAATAATAGTCATGCAAATATTGAATCCACTAACGTCCATCTTGAAGATGAAGAACTCTACTCCCTGTTGTATCTAGAACAGTTGTCACCACCATTTGATGCAAATGTTCCCAATCTTAGCAATGGTAACAGTGAAGAAGACTTCGAAATTTTTTCTACTTACATGCAAAACCCCAAAGAACGAAGCAAGAACATTCTAGATGAACCAGTTGATCTTAATAATCATGTTATACAATATTTCATAACAAATCAAGAATCGCATGTTATGCCGTTCCACCCTGAAGATAATCCTTTAATGGATTTCCCTGTTTTTGACAATATCTTCCCCGACCCTGAGTTGCCTGTAGCAGATGCTCTACAAGCTACAACACATGTTGCTGATAGTGAACAATCCGCCATTGAATTCTTATGGTGCCATGAAACCTTATCTGATTAAAGAAGAAGCCTATGATAGATCATTTTTGAAAGATGGCGAAAATCTCTTACGGTAAAAAATCACAAGATTTCTTGAATCGGTGGTTAGATCCAATTTTGCAAATCCCTATTTTGTAGAAATTATCCTTTTAGGACTGTTTCGTACATTAATATTTAAGGAGGAATGCCTTTCTTAGCTAAGGTGTTGGGAATTTTGAAGTCAAGCAATCAGCAAAAGACCAGACTCAAGATACTCTGTCTTACAGAGCCTTTTGTAATTTTCGTGCAAGACCTGTATATACAGTAAAGTTATCTTTTGATCATCTTCTTTTAGTCATCAAGTTTCTTTGACAATTCTAATTGATGCTTCATGTTGTCATCTGATATGTGCTTGATCATTTGGTGAATATTTATTATGCATAAAATCTGTTGTATCAATTTTTCTATGTCACTAATTTATGTATCAGACTATTGTCATCGAGTTTGTTCAATACAAATTCCATAATATTTTATTTCATAAAAAATATGTTTAAAAACAAATTCAATATTCCTATCAACAATTTTATATGTTGTTGATTGAACAACATACAAAGTGACATATTCAAGAGTCGACCAATATTTAAAGGCTCCACCAGCTGCGACCATTTTCTCAACCGACTATTTTCACCTCAGAGTATTTTGACTTCTGACCAAAATGGTCGGCTGATTTTTCTTAAAAAATAATATGGTCGGAAGTTAAAATGGTCGACTTACCTTAGTTGGTTGAGACTGTTCAAATTGTTGCATTGTTAACTGTGTAAATTTTGTTTTCAATAATATTTGTAAGATATGTTCAGGAGTGAAAATTGTTGGCTGATTTTAGTTAAAAAAGAATATAGTCGGAAGTTAAAATGGTCGACTTATGTTAGTTGGTCGGCCCTGTTAAAATTGCTAGACTGTTTAAAAAATATATCGTTTAACTTTAATTTCTTAAAAAATATCATCAATAGTCGATTTGGTCGGACTTTTAAGAATTGGTCGACTATTAACTGTGTCCTGCAATCGGTCGACTTTTAACTATGTTGAAAGTGAAAATGGTCGACTTACCTTACTTGGTCATGCTTGTTAAAATTGACAGTTTAAAAACTAGTCGACTTTGAACTCTGTGATGCAATTAGTGGACATGGGTCAGAAGTCAAAATCGTCGGATTATCCTAATACCATGGAACTGGAAGGTCGATGAACGTATGAAAATGTCGACCAAAAAGTAATACCGACCATATATGGTTGACTATAATTTACAAACTCGACCAAAATTACAAACTATATATCCTTGACTATATTTTTAATAAGGTAGTCACTCAACTACATCGACCAATTTTACTATGATATTCGAGTTGATGTAAAAATGTGGTGATCCACAAGACAACTCAACATATAATTCTTTGAATTGGTTGAACAAAGCACCAGTAGTTGGGTGCGAAATAATCAGAGTTGGATCATGTCTAGAAGCATGACTGGAGGCATAAACATAATGAACTACAAGCTGATACCCGATACTCCATTGGCTAGAAATGAATTGCCATGTCTGGAAACATCTCCATGAAATAGTTAAGAGTCGAACAATATTTAAAGTCTCAACCAACTTCGACTATTTTGACTTCCGACCATATCTTACAAAATTTGTTAATGTTTACTAAGCTCCATTAAAGCTTTTACCTTTGGTTATATTCTTTGCATTTATAGTTGTATCAGTTATACTTATTCCACATTTCATTACGATTGTTTAAGCACAAAATGTACTATATCCTTTACTTAAATCAAGATTCCTAACTATTAACATTGTATGTTTCCAAATCAGGCATGTTGCAAAAACTTGACAAAAGAAAAGCTGACCAAATGGACCTTAAAAAAGAAATGACAAAAAAGACAGAACTGGAAATACTATTTAAAGACATTGAACCTACCATAGGTTGCGGCGATGAGTTCAAATGGGGACAGTTGTACATAACTATCAGAGATAGAAATATACCTCATTCAACATTGGAGGATACTATAATTTACGAAAACATAAAGAGGTCCAATCTTCACAAGGCAACTACACGACTATAATTGTTTCACTGTTCAGAGGTTATAGCATGGATCTTGCCCCATGTACATACAATGACAAGGATCATTTCAAACACAAATGGAGAAGAGCTCATGTCTTTCAAACCAGTGCTCATTGCATCCGCATACAATTTGCCTCCCTCCAATGTCCTTTTAACTGATGCTTGCATAAGATGTTGCAATATAGATACCGTTGAATGTGCAAGTGAAATGTTGCTACCTGGCAAACAACTTCCACCAAAACATACCAAGAAATACACTACCAACAACTTAAGGACCCCATATAGAATCATTGTCCTATTGTTGAGCAGACTCTTTGGTCTACCAAACACTAAGAACTATAAACTCAGTTGGGTTCCATTCATATACCATGTTGCCACACATGGTACAATCTTCGATTGGGCAACTATTCTTTCAGACAGTATTGCGTCAACCATTTCTACAGCTCAAATGGGGCTTTTGCAAGGAAAATCAAAATTCTTCATGTCTAGCTACCTTATGGATTGCATATTAGTCAGCCATCCTTTCCCTAATTTGGGATGTACTTGGAATAAGAAAAAAACTCCAATTCATGTAGCATATCAGTTAACTTGGGCTCACCAATATGCAATGTACTACAAATTACTATGTGAAGAACTAATCATGCCCCTTTATTTACTTTTGTTCAACAAAGAGGCAAAATGTATGTCAGACAATGCCTTAAAAGTAATAGGTGAATATGGAGACTACTACTTGTCCTCAGAAGGGACATACATTAGAATGTATGGGGGCACAAAAGCTCCTTCTCTATTGCCCAAATATGCCACAGATTACATTGTGCATAAAGAAGCCATCAGACAAGTGTTCATCAATGGAATTGGTAACTATCTTGAACATAACAACATAGTCTCTTACCCACCTGTTCCATTCATCATTGGTGGATACAAATTTCATAAGATTAAGGCAGTGGAAGCCTTTATTGTAGATTTGGAATATTTTCACTTTGGAAAACAAATATTTGTCAGAAATGACAATGAAGGAAAAGTGGCTAAACATTGCGCTTCTTATAAAATCACTTTTTAGTACTCAGATCACTCTCTGAAAGAAGAACAAATATATAAAAGGGTACAGAATATGACACAGCTACACAGCAAATTATATCCGAACATTGCATCTACTCCTACCCAAACTAGAACAAAAAAAAAGCAACCAGAAATACATACAGAAACAGAAGTGCCAGTGGCAGTTGATCGAATTCATCAATTGCCCCCGACTACTCCAAATCGACAATTTCTACAAGCTACAAGCAGTCAGGATCACTAACCAATATATGGTAAAACCCCACATTGATGCGTCAATGAACAGATAGACTGTCAATCGGAATTAAATAGGTTGTCAAATCGTTATTTAATGCAATCAACTAATTTTAATTCACATGCGCCAAACGCTTCCTCAATAAATGCCGACATGGAAGATTGTTGGATACTCTTTTGCCAAGAACTGCAGAAGCAAGCTTCAAAGATGATAGAATCCCTTTGCGAACCTCAGAGTTATACAGAGATCATGGCACCCAAGAAATCTCAGACTACAACCCTTTCAGCCACAACTAAAATCCGTGAATTGGAAACGACACAAACACCACTGGAAACTCATTTAGAGTTGGTTCGAAACAGTAAGGTACACGAACCACACTGGCAAATAATTTGGAAAGATATTCTTGACTGGGGAAAGGAATCAAATGGTCATTGGAGGGAGCCAGCACAAAAACTACGGACTGCTACCATTGTTCAATACATGAACGCACCTCTGCTGGAACAATTCAATGGACTCAAAGACATTATTGCTCGGTTCATAGTAAGCAGATATCACAATGGAAAATTCTATTTTGATGCTCCAGTCGAAATAAATGCTGAGCTCATCCACAAGATTACAGGGTTATCAAAGACAGGTCCAGTTGTACCGACTAAACAGAGACCAGAATTGATCAAGCAGTTTATAGACCACCCAAGTGGTAAGAATTCTCGAGGATTATTGGTCACCCAGATAAAATTTGAAAGTTATAAAATAGCTGCATGAATTGTGTCCATAGCTTTATCAACCTCTGGTTGAGGTTCCGTCTTAAAAATTGAACTACTAGAGGCTATCCTGGGCATGGAAGACGAGGAAAAAGTATACAACTGGGCTAAGCACCTTGTCAAAATTATCAAGAACATATGTATGAACTACCAAGAGAATGGGGTGCCCATTCGCTATCCTTCTCTAATCATCTGGATAGCAATGACGGCTATAAGACCAAAAGGAAATAAAGACTTTACTAACCAAGGACCTGTATTAATGAACAAATTCCATTGCTTTACGAAAGGAAGCAACAGACTTGGGCCGACAACAGTCAACATTTGGCTAGAAGCCTGGTTCGAAGACCTAAAAGTTAGGTCAACCAGATGGAGAGTAGCTCAAAATGTTCGACGAAGTCTGCCTCCGACAGCTCACATTGAACTTGCACTGGGCCATACATCAGTTTGGTACTTGGAAGGAATAGCAGGACCAACAAAAAATCTGGACTATTACCCTTCGTTCGAAGAAATCTTCAATGAGCTTCAAAGGAAAAGCAATGCAAATTTGATAATCACTCCTTTGGCACATCAAATCGACATTCCCATAGAAGAACCTTTAACGGATTCATAGAAAGAAGAAGTGTATGAAAGCCGCTTATATATGGAGAATTTTACTTTTTGACCTCTGCTCAACATTGGATCAGAACCTTTAGCACTTATGCTCACTCCACACCAAGATTCAGCCGATGAAGCTCAACAATCGGATGCAGAGACCCTGTCGGACAATCCTGAGTACGCATTGACAACCGACAACATCCACCTGATGGCCGACCAATTATCCATAGGTCGACATGCAAGAGTTGTACAAATACATGGCAAGGGCAAAAGACAAATGACAATTGACGAGCCAACAGTGGAAGATGAAACTGAATTATATGACAACGCAACTCCAATATTGGAAGATGCAACGAAGAACAAAATATTTGTCGACCAATAGTTAAAGAAATTTTTAGAATCCGAGCAGCCTCGACCAAAAAAGAAAATCAAGCTTATCATGGACGATGCTGTCGACCTGTCAGATAATTCGGCTCCACCGTCGCCGACCATTGTCATGGAGGAGACCTCTTTTTCCACACCTATGGTAAGTACCCCACTTTTGCTTCAACATCCATGTCAAGTTTCAAATATTATACAAACTCTTCCTTCCTCCCTTCGAGAAACATTCCAAAATGATGGCGACATTGCCCAATTAATCACCCAACTCCCGACCATCTTCCCAGATTGGCAAAAAATTGTAACCAAGAAACCTATATTCGCAGACACTGTTACACCGACAAACTTTGCTCCGCTTAGTGTCATTCCAACTCAAACTTTGAATCCATCAGATACATTAACAGTTCAACCAATTGGCATGCACCATACCCATCTACAGCGCAATCCTGACAAAATGAATCCAATTTTTGCTGAAGAGATTTCTTCTTT
Organism: Larix kaempferi; assembly: GCA_027924585.1. Classification (NCBI taxonomy): domain Eukaryota; kingdom Viridiplantae; phylum Streptophyta; class Pinopsida; order Pinales; family Pinaceae; genus Larix; species Larix kaempferi. Next base: position 734,909 of record BSBM01001179.1, read on the forward strand.
CATTCCCTCTCCAGTCAATCCGTCGATGGAAGCCCATTCACCTCCCCGACATACGATGAACTCACCCCAACATTTCCCCGACCTTCCCGCTTTAAATCCTAACCCTCATATTCGAGTCGACCAAACACCTGTGTCATCAACAGGTCAAATGAATAAAGCTGCAGTCGAATCACCAACAGAAATAATTGACGCAGCAGTTAAATCACTAGCAATCGAGCTAGCTGTTGAGACAGTAGAGCTAGAAATACCTAGCAGCTCAATACAAGGAGCACAGATACAGACAAACCAGACATCAGCAATAATCGAGTCTCAAAAAGAATCAGAAAAGCAATTACCGGTGCCAAAATCTAAAGAAAAATCAAAAGACAACACCAAGAGAAAATTCTTCATTAATAGCAATAGCATCTGCAACACATATCTCAATTGGGTCGTTTATCTGTACATCTCAACCAATTTGGTCCAATCTCGACATACAATCCACAACAAGCACCACAGGAAGAGCTCGACATACTAGTTGATGCAATCAATCGAGAACAGTGACATAGACGACTGGAAGCAGACGACGGGCTTCACAAGGTGGAACAAGAACAAATCCTATTTCTGAGAAAGTGTCAAGAATTAGCACAACAGGTCATGACAATTCCAGTTACCTCCGACATGACCAACACACTTGATAAAGCATTTCAGTTGTTTCAGTCTGTCGTCTCCAAACTATTTGAACAGCAGACCAAGAATCGAGAAGAACAAGCCACAGTAACAATGTCATTGATGTCACCGCAGTTTGAAGCATTCAACACAGCATACAGTCAGCTCAAACAGTATAATGATGAAGCAGAGAAAGCAAACAATGTTCTCCGTAATTCGTACAAGCATTATGGCAACGTGTTTACAAAAATGCGGGAAACAAGATAGAAAATTAACAATCTTCAAAAAGAACACGAACTGGATGATCAAAGCATGGCCACAAGTATTGAGACTCAACTAATAATGGAAAATACAAAACTCCAGAAATTAGAAAAAAGTGAAGCACAATGGTTGAGCCACGCTCGTCATAACCTTGACAAAGTAGAGCAACTTCGACCACATCTTCAAAGACTGCTCTCAGCTACAAATGAGAAAATACAGCTCTTCGGTTCTGACCTAATTCATCTATAGGGCAAAAGTACTAAAGAACAGGTAGCCCATTTGTTCCCCCTTACAACACTTACAATCAACATCCAGAACCCACTTCATGATTGGGAGAGCTTCCAGCACCAAATGTCAATTTCAACTGAAGCAATTGTTGAGATCTGTCTGCAACAACCAACACCACCTAGTTCAACGCCAGACAACACATAGCAGCTGTATTTATCACTTAACGATCAGTTATAAACAATTTTCTTTAGTAATTTTGCATTTTGTATAATTTTCTAGAGTGTCGGACAATACAATTGCATAATTGAATGTAAACATTTACGATCTGCTCATGTATATTTTTTTCCGTCATATACAGGTCAACATGTTATATGATAAAAGTTTTGCAGCATTTTTGGGTTAAAATTTTCTTGTTCTTCAAATTTCCCAGTATAAATTTATTGTTCTTATTATAATCTGCCTATGTTATCATGTTTGACTGACAATAGTCCGCCGACCACTGCAAATTTTTTTTGCATTGGTCGATAGAAAACCCTGACAAAGTGAAACAGATCGACAAGATCGAACCTGTCGGTGGCCCAAAACAAGTCGACCATGTCAACAACAATTTCGACTCATTAACAATGTCGACAAAATATAACAAGTCAAACCTATCGAACCTGTCAGTGGTACAGATCAACATGTTATAATACAATCTCTTTTTTAATTCAATATATAAATACCAAAGAAAATTGGGTCGATAGAAAAACCTGACAAAGTGAAACAGATGGACCAGATTGAAGCTATTCGTGGCCCAAAACAAGTTGACCAAGTCAAACTTGTTGGTGGTGCAAAACAAGTCGATCAGGTCGACGCTGTCAAAGGTCCGAAAAGTTCACTTAATATTTATAAAGTTCCTTTTTTAATTCAATATATATGTTACACCTACCTAAATTACAATTACTATTTCCTTATCATTGAATATATAATGTCTTTCTATTTATTGATTAGTTGTTAAATATTCTATGACATTGTTACAAAATTGCATTTTTTACTATCGGTGTTCACTTTTGCGCCTCTTGGGACAAATGCTAGTAATAATAATTGTAATTATTTAAAAAGGAGACTCCATTGCATGTGATTGTGTTTATCAGAGGTGAAGATTTCAATTTCTTGTCCAACTTCACTTTTTGAATTTCTTTCAAAATATAAAGGAATTATCTTTTGCGTAAATAGCGACGGCTCCACACGGGAAATCGTTTTTTCACACATGTGATACGGGGGAATCATTTGTCGTCTTTTTAATGCCACTGGATAATTCGTTCAAAATATAAACGAATTATCTTTTGCGTAAAGAGCGACGGGTCCACACGGGAAAGGAATTGACAATGGATAATTACGTCATCTTTTTAATGCCAAATAGGGTTAATCAATTGTCTCTTCAGTTTCACTCTTAAAGATGAAGTGGTATAATCATGATAATTATGAATTGATTTAAAATAGAGATTCCATTCCCCGAATTATCCTCACTTTTAAAAAAGAGATTCCATTTGATGTGAATGTGTTTCTCACCAATGACGATTTCAGTTGCATTCTCAACTTGGGAATTTCTGTCAAAACAAATAGGAATTCTCTTTTTGCGCAAAGAGCGACGGCTCGAAAGGGTTGCGGGGTTCATACAGGGCAAGGTATGCTATGCAGAGGCTACACAATATCAATATCATCAATATCAATGGGAAGGAGATCATATATAATAATCATAATAACTAGAAAAATAGCTGCAAAGTAGCTAGTCCCTGCTCCAAAATAATGTTTATAATTTGTATAATTGGTTACAAATTTTTTTTTTAAATTATTAGAAAAATTTAGTTAGGTGTTCACAATTGTTTCATATCTTATATAGAACATTTGAATGGTTTCATTATTTGAAGTAGAACATTCGAATTTTCTTTTTATTTATTGCATTTAAAGCAAAGTGCATTAAAAGATAAGTTGGACTTGGTGTTTTAAGTTTGAGCAGTACTTTGATCCTAATATTTGATCGCCAAAGTTGACATTGGATCCCAAAAATTCGGTCTCATGTAGTTGTAAGAGAAAAAGTCTTTGAGACTTTTATCAATCATCAAACATTCTTTCGTTGAGATGTATAAGTTCCATAGATATTGAAATGGCATGCCATGGTGAGGAAGCATTTAGACATTTTGCTTGTAGTTTAATTTCTACATTTTCTTTATAGGTTTTTTCATTAGGATTGGCAAGACTAACAATATGGTTATGACAATTTGTTTGTAGTTTAATTTCTACATCTTCTTTATAGGTTTTTTCATTGGGATTGGGAGGACTAACAACATGGTTATGAGATGTAGAATAGCACCATAGCAGCTTTGAAGGTTGATATATTGCGAAATCAATTTGATCTTGGAGAATAGTATGAAGATCCTATTAGCATTGAAGGTGGGTATGTTGTTGAATCAATTTGAACTTTAAAGAAAAAGATTGAAATCCTAAGAGTACTGAAGTTTGATGTCTTTTCCAAAAAAATTGTAATAAATTTGAATTTCAAATGGAGAAGACAATTGAATACATGTTAGTGTTTATAATGGTTTTGAAATTATAAAAGTTGTAAACAAAAATACATATTTAAGTGTTCTATTGAAATTATAGAAATTAGTCAACAAAAGACATATTCCACGTGTTCTGTAGAATTTTCAAAAATTCAAAAATTATTTATAGGAAATTTCAAAAATTCCATATTTCACATGTTGCTTATAAAAAATTTAAATATATTCTTATTTAAATTTAGCAAAAGTTGTAAACAAAAAGACTTATTTCAAGTGTAGTATAGAAATTAGTAAAAGAAAAGACATATTCAGATGTTCTATAAAAATTTCAAAATTATTTATAGGAAATTTACAAACTAAAGATATATATTGGACAAATTAGTAACTGAAGAGACATTTTCCACAAATTAGTAAACGAAAAGACATATTCCAGATGTTTTATAGAAATTTCAAAAATTATTTATAGGAAATTTACAAAGGAAATACATGTATTCGACAAATTAGTAAACGAAAAGACATATTCTAGATGTTCTATAGAAATTTCAAAAATTATTTATATTTCAAAAATTATTTATAGGAAATTTACAAAGGAAAGACATATTCCACATGTTCTGTAAAAATTTAGAAAATTATTTATAGGAAATTTACCAAAACAAAGTAAAGGAAAAGGCATATTACACATTATAGAAATTTCAAAAATGGTTTGTAGGAAATTTTAAAAAATAAATAAAGGAAAAGACATATTTCAGTGAGTTGAATGCAGAAATTTAAAAAATTATTTATCCAAAATTTAGAAAAAAATAAAGATAAAGACATTTTTCACGTTTTCTTTACACTAAGCACTTTAGAACATTACAAAATTTTAGAAATACGAAAGTCTATCACCAAATTTTAGAAATATGAAAGTTTGGTGGGAACATAGGTACATCTTTTCAATGACCCCATACTACTTCTACTTCCTTTGACAATGTTTGGATCAAAAAACAATGGAAGTGAAAATACGATTCCATTTTCTCTCGTTCCATTATCACACATGAATGGTCAATCAAGGACCATGTAGATATATGAGCAAAGGATAGCGGGCAACATTTTTAATGAGTGGATGGTAGTATTTTTAATGAGAATATTTATTTTCATGATTAGCTGGCTCACTTTTTATGAGCACTCAAGAGTGTTATTAATGACCATTTACGTGCGAGAAATTTAATTATATTTTTATATTTTTATATATAGGATTAGGCACTTTAATTTTTTTATTATAAAATGTCTTTCATATAATTATATTAAAAAACAATTATCATTATTATTATATATATATATAATACTACCAAAATTTATATAATTTTTCCAAAATTTGACATTGTCACTGATATAAAATTTTAACACTTTTACAAACAATTTAGATCATCAATAATCACTAAAGCCATTAAAAATATATTGAGCAACATATAAATTTTCTAGAACCCGTTCGGATCTATCTTCTTTGCACTGTATACGTTTCCTATTATAACATTTATATTTTACATTGCAATTTTATATTATATTATTATTCAATAACATTTAGAATTAAAAACATAATAATTTTATGAAGGATTTAGATAATATTTTTGAATAATTGTATCAGTATATCTAAATTTTTAAAAATATTTTTTATTGGTATCGTATCGTATCATAAGAAAAAGGTAAGCTCAGAGCCTCGGGGTTTTAGTCCCTCAGTTAAAATTCATTCATTTCATCGAAGTCTGCATGTTATGGGTTTCGAGGTGAAAGAGGAGGCGTGTAACAAGTAAGGACCCTACTTCTTTTTAGACCGTTTGTCTTAATTGTGTTTATACAATCTGTAGTTTCTTACGAATAAATTGATTCTACATATGATGTAGTTACGATATGCAACTCCTTAAAAAAGTTGTGGACCGGGTGTTGGATAAACTTCCCAAAATAGTCCTCGATGTCTCCAAAAATCCCGTGGGTTTGGATGACAAAATAAAAGCTTTCAAAAGAACGGTTGTTTGTCTTCTTATCATTATATCTCAATATTTTATTTAATTGTTTGAAACATAAACCATATACTTTTTGACAATTTAAATATTCTCACGCATTAATTTTGAAATATTAAATAAAATAATCATTAGATAATATTGCTTAGCATGTTTGAGCAAGTCCTTTGTATGAGATTAATTAGAATTTCACACTATTGTAAAAATACTTGTTTATAATTGCGTGATGATAAAGTATTTTTTCTCCCCCATACTTGGATATTAAGCATATTAAGTTCTTGTTTTTCATTCAATATTAAACTAGGCTCCTACAAAGATTATTTTACTCACTACCTTTTCCATTATGTCTATAAAGGGGTCATATGCATTAAGATCTTATATGTAACCATTAAACTGAATACATGGGTTGATGTTTTATATTGACCACCTCTTGATATTTCGGAAGGTTCCCATTATTTCAGCTACTGTATCATCAAGTCACAATTTAAAAATAAATTACTTTTAGTTGGTAAGGATCTACATATTGATCTGCTAGAGAAGTTTTGAAGGGAGCTGGCCGTATGAAGTCATCCATAAAGAAACAGAAGCAGAAAAGTTATGGATAACGTCATGGGTGTTACCATAATAAAGTTTGAACTATTGTATTTTTATCAAACCTCGAGAAAAGTAGAGCTGCAAGAGATGGTTATGTTGCTCTAAAATAATGTTTATAATTTGTTTAATTGTTTACAAAAATTATTAGAAAATTTTAGTTAAGTCATCACAATTGCTTCAAATGTAAAATATAACATTTGAGTTGGTCCATTATTTGAAATATAACATTCTAATTTTCTCATTATTCGATTTATGGCATTTAATGCAAAGTACTCAAATCTTTGCTCTCAGTGCTTGAGAGTGATGGGAACGAGACACAACACTAATGGGGGTTGTCAAATATTTCATAATGTTAACTACACATTAATTCTTGTTGGTGAGGTTGAGAATGCAACAATCCAAATTGAAGAAGACCAAAGGAAATCATTGAGAATGATATCCCCCTCGTCAATTACAACCCCAATGAGGTAGGGAGCAGTGAGAATGCCAAACATTCCCTTGGCTTCAATGTGGTTAGGGAAAAAACAATTTCCGCTTCAATGTGGTTAGGAAAAAAAACATTTTGAAAAAACATTTTGTAAATTAGATTTTGTTTTATTCTTGTATATTATAAGTTTATAAATACATATAATATAAACATTAACATATTTACATTTTTTTTAAGACACAAAATTAATAATATTTTTAAATATCGGAAATAAATTAATATAAATATATATTTTTAATTAATATTGTTTATTTTAATATTTCTTATATTTTATAAAAAATATATATATTGTAATGTATAAAATAAAAGATTAATGTTCATTAAATTTAATTAATTAAAATTATAATAATATTATTAATTTAAAAACCATGTTAAATAAAATTTTCAATATTAAATAATTATTTTAAAATTATGTTAGTAAAAAAATTGTGAAATAGAAGAAAACATTTTTTTTTTTTAAATCTAAATCAAAATTTATATATTTATAAAAATAAACCAAAATATACAATCTCATAAAATTCACATTTTCATATTTAGAATTATATTTATATTATATTAAATATTTTTTAATTTTTAATTTTTATTTCAATATAATTATATAACTTAATTCAAACTCTAAATTACAATTTAGTGTGTAGTTTATAAAAAATTAAGAGAATTTTAAAAGATTAAAATAAAAGTTGAATGTAATTTAGTGTAAAAATTTAAAGTTTAAAATAAAAGCTTTTATATAATTCTACAAAATACTATCCATTTTTTTTTTTGAGCTATCTGAATGTTCAGTTATATCTATGGAGTTAAAAGAAAATATTTAACATATGAAGTGTGATAAATATTTTGTTAAAAATAAATTTTCAGCCTAATGAGACCATTTTTCATTTTTCAAAGTAATCAATTTGTAAAAGAGGCAATAAACTGGAACAATTAACAATATGTCCAAGAGGCGTCACAATCACAGAATGGAAAACACCAGATTTAAGATCACTGCCACACATTGATGGGTTTAATAAGTTGTCATCCACTACACGATCATTCAAATTTGCAGCGAGAGAGACCATTATTTTAGTCAAAAAAATGCCACAAATATGTTTACCTGGATGCTACTGAGATTATATATTTGCCAAATCGCAGAGATCAGAGCCAGCTTCTGTAACTCGTTGTCATTCTCGTAGAGTTCCATAAGGGTTTACAACATTCCAGTTAAAGCAAGATGGGAGCAGGTCAGTGTCGTTAGTTTGATATCAATGGTTTCTCAATGCATCTCTATGCAGGTGTTGAAACAAAAGAAAACAAGGGGCTATAGAGTCTAGACGACACCTGTCAACACTGGTAGACTGCACATAGCATGTCAAAACTTTTTATAAACATTTTATAAACCGCGGCTGCAGACTTTTTAAATCCATTTTAAATTAAGTCATTCGATATGTAGGTTTTAAAATTGTTAGGATTATGGGAACATTGTGTTTATTGTCTAGATTATTGTTGTATTACTACCAGTAACTGGTTGTGACAGACCAGGCATGCAATTTTTATTATTAATGGTGACTACTTATACAATAAGTTTGAATTTTACCCGTGGAAAGAAGTTAATAATGTTCTTGATTTTCCGTCGTTTCCATATATCAGCTTTTGCCATCTATTTTCTCTTACAAGATGAAATCAAAAACCTCTTGCAACGGTTTTAGTAAATTATTCACTGATTAGATATATCTCTTCTATACGCTGTAATTTTAAATTTAAATAAGCAAATCAATCACCATTTAAGTGATTGATTATATATTCGGCCAGACGATTTGTTTTTGTGGTTACGTAGGTGAAAGGGATGGCGAGACATCATTTTTATTAAAAAAGCATGGTTTGTATATTGATACATTGAAGTGATAGTTTATATTAAAAAATAACTTATATTATTTATGAAGGAAAGCCAACTACTCGCTGCTTCTTTCTGTTTGCTAATCGCTCTCTCTTGCTTGCTTTCTGGCATGGGTCGACCTTTTCTTTGGCTGGGTTGTTTTTCTTGTCTCGTTGTTGTGTTCGTGGAGTGGGCGTATCGATACATGTCTTTGCCATCTGATGTGAGAAATCATCTCTAAGAAATATCTCTACATCCGCTTCAACATATTAGTGCAAGTAGTTATCGAAAGAGAAATTATTTAGCACTTTTCAACAATTCTCCTTGGAGTGGAAGCAGTAGTCTGATATATAAGGAAAGGTCTCGGAAGGCAGGACTGGCTGCAAGTTCTATAATTACTTAAAATACCATTATAAGGGAACGCCGCCCAAATACAGGATTGATAAACATGTAGTTCATATAGTGGGTGGTTTATTTAGGATTCATAATTCTCTAACTATGGTTAAGACTAATGAATACTAGCTCCTTTTACTAACTCCACTTTTAGAAAAGACCTTTAACGAAGAGGCTTTCTCCAATTTAGCTTAAGAGACTTTGTCTTAATTAGTGCCTTGAGATTCTATAAATGTTTTGTCTGCTTAATAATAAAATGAAAACATGGAGTTAAAAGAAAATATTTTACATATGAAGTGTGATAAATATTTTGTTAAAAAGAATTTTTCAATGTAATGAGATCATTTTTCATTTTTCAAAGTAATCAATTTGTAAAAGATGCAATAAACTGGAACAATTATCAATATGTTCAAGAGGCGTCACAATCGCAGAATGAAGAATGAAAAACGTTGGATTTCGGATCACTGCCACACATTGATGGGTTTAATAAGCTATCATCCACCACACGATCATTCAAATTTGCAGCGAGAGAGACCATTATTTTAGCCAAAGAATGCCACGAACACGTTTACGTGGATGGTACTAAGATTATATATTTGCCAAATCACAGAGATCATAGCCAACTTCAACAACTCGTTGTCATGTCAATCCTTCCTCCATTGCTCTAATAGCCAGCTCCTTTTACTAACTCTGCTTTTAGAAATTTCGAACTTCCACTGCCAAGCACGTCACTACCTCATGCAATGCAACCCGTGGCTTCTCTAGTGGGAACCCTACTTAGGTGACACCTTACCCCACCTCGTTCAAGTCATGATTTTCATTTTTTTGCCTGCGAACTCGGGTGTGTGATTTGCCACCATTAAGCTCCATTGCTCTAATTTTGTTCATTGTCGTCTTATGATTTGAATCTTTTTAGCCACATAAATATTTTCCTGGGACTGTATACGCTTATCGCGGGGGTTTATGTGAAGCATTTTTTAAATCCAAGCTCTAATTGATGAAAGAAGACCTGCACATTGGGGTTCATTGACAGAGATTTCCATGCGGTTTTATCCATAGGTAGCTATCGCAACACTCACGATCTTCTCCCTGCAGGCTCACTAGGACACCCCATGCGGCCGCTATCTCATCTTTCTCATCTACGCATGGTAGTTGGTCAGCGAGGATGGCCATGGTAGCCATACCTGCGCCTCTGTCTAAAGGTAATGAATGCTCAATGGCTTATTTGAGGACCGCTTTCTTCCTTGCGGGGCACTGCGTAGCATGGAGCATTCAGAGATCTGCCGAGTATGGAAACATTTGTACCTCTGGCGAGAATGACACACACACGGCGAGAATGACACACACACATCACACTCCAAATGGTAGTGCTTCATAGTATCCTTCGACCACTCAAATACAGGTTTAGTTTGATTGCTAGCTTGGCATAGAAGTTGATTCAGTCGACTTGTAAAGAAGATAAGTTTTGGGGCTAGGCCAAAGCCAAAGTCATGGGAGGCCCACTGTGGGGTTTGTGGCTATGGTGTGGCCTTCGACCTTCGCCTGCAGCCAAATTTTGTTCATTGATGCATGGGCTTCTTGACAGTAGACGTCATTGATTCTGACAGAGTTGATACCAGAGTTCTGCATCTTAAGGTGAATACATCACTTTTCTAAAAGTTTGTAAAATTTTCGTTATTGAAGTAGTTAGTATGTTAAACCAAAATACACCAAGAAATGCATGCTGCAATTTTTACTATTTGTACTAGGTTCTTGCTTCTTGCATGGCCGTCAATTGCTTTCCTATGTTAAACCTCTTTATGTTTTGTAGAGGGATCTATTCTGAGCTTCTATACTACAAATTGCACTTAGTATTGCTTTGGACATTGTCCAGATATCAAACGTTGTTTTCCTTCAATCAGTTTATGCTACTTATTCTGCAGCGGGAGGTTTTTATGGGGTTGGCCTCTGGTTCGCACCCCTTCCTACCTTTTATCTTCCCAGCAGCCCACAGCCTGGTGCGGGCACAGCCTCCAGGGCCATGCTTTTCCCACGGCTCCTCCTTAGCTTGTGGACATAAGTATTTATCAAATGCACAAGAGTGATAACTGGGCCAACTTCTTTTTCCAGGAAAAACAACTATTATCGAAAGGAAAAAGAAGCAGAGACCACTCTGCTCGTCTGTATATTTTGATGGTTTTAGCAAGACACATGTCATTGTGATTGCAACTCTTAAATAGTTTTTTTACGGGAATATAAAATGACATGAAAAGCAAAAGCAAGCGCATAAACTTGATGCTTTCAAAACAAAGGTGCAGAAAGATATTTTAAAAGCTTTGCAACAACTACTTTAGAATTTTTTTAATAACAAAATTTGTAACCTACATTTTTGTAGAAGTTTTTTTATAACAAAATTTGTAACCTCTAGTTTCATTAGCTTGCAGGAATTTTTTGAGCATACGGACTTACCTCTATTCAGAATATTGTTGGTATGGCCCTTGATACTTGTTCTCAATCTCGAGTAATTTCAACGTTCACTTTCCTGCTGATTGAAGTTAAGTTGGTGATTGAAGTTGTGTCGTGGTGATTGAAGTTGTGTCGTGCTGATCGAAGTTGCACACAGGAAAATATTGGAGTAGAATACCAAGTTTGCGGGTTTGCACACAATAAAATATTGGAGTAAGTTGTTATTATTTGCTAATAATAAAGATCTAGATCTCTCTAGATTTTTTATGATTTAGATCTCTAGATTTTAAAAAACACAATTTATGACCGATCACAAATTTTCATTATTCTGCATTTAATTGCTTTGAGATCATATCTTCGAAGAGATCGATCCTCTGCAAATATCATAAATATTATCATTTTGCATTTAATTGCTTTGAGATCATATCTTCGAAGAGATTGATCCTCTGCAAATATCATAAATATTATTAATAATGACTAGCCAAGTGGCAAATACATATCAATTAGTTCTCCTCCATATACCATTAATCTATTTCCGATTTGAAGTACGAAGGCCAACTCGCAGTCATCAGTTTGCTTTTTGCTTTGGATACATGAATATTTATATTTATTATGCTTCATAATGGTACTGACAAAACATAGCCAGTTGTCAACCTTTCATAAAAAACAAAATTGTAAATTTTTTTAATTGATTTTTTAATCTACAATTATCATATAACAGTTGAAAACTATATAAAAATTTTTATTAGCGGCTGAAGGTATTTTTAATGCAAATTTATTTTCACCATGAGCTAGCACATTTTTTTATGACTACTTGACACTGTATTTAATGACCAATGGTCAAATCAATGTTCTTAACCAATCACAGAATTAGTAAACTTATTTTTTGAAGATGTTTATTATTTTTTTATTTTTACAAAATTAAGTTTAATATTTAAAATTCTATAAACTTTATAAAACTTTGGGCAAAAATTTAAAACAAATCAAGGTCAACTAGGTTTGGGCTACAGAATTAGTAAACTTATTTTTTGAAGATGTTTATTATTTTTTTATTTTTACAAAATTAAGTTTAATATTTAAAATTCTATAAACTTTATAAAACCTTGGGCAAAAATTTAAAACAAATCAAGATCAACTAGGTTTGGATGACCAATCGATCGCTATAATCCCTGCGGAGTAGGGACTAATAATTAAAATTAAAGTTTACAGAAGTGTATACACTTTATTTTTTATGGATTTAAATTTATAGATTCTCTAATTTGAATATTATTCATCTTAATGTTATTTGGGTGACATTAAGTTTCACTTGAGTTACTTAAGTGGAATCAAAACTTTGATAGTATGTAACAAATGTTAGAAGATAATTTTAAGTTTTTTTTAATGGTACTTGTGATTAAGAAAAGTGGATAAGATAAAATTGATTGTTTTTTTTTTTGCCGCTAAAAAAAGTATATTATTGATATTCAAGTTTGAATCAAATAGTACATGATCAACATTCTTATACTGATTTTAGTGTTCCATGATAATAATGATTGGGTATTTCTCAAAACAGTAAAATCTACCTTATTATAGAATATCTACTATCTAGAAATAGATACAATTTCTTTAGTCCAAAAAATACATAATGCGTGAGTCAATCCTCTCTTTCACAAAATTCTTCTCACAAAATATATAAAATTGATTGTTTATATACAATTAGTTTTGATGGACAAGATAAATATGATTGTTTATATGCAATTAGTCTTAATGTTTAATAAGTGGTCTCACAACATAATTTAGATATGTAATTTTAGTCATATTGTAAAAGGTTAATGGTGTTTATAGTAAATCTCTTTTGAGTGATAAAATATCATAAAAATATACTTTCTATATTGTATAGTAAGAAAATGGTGGTTTTAATTTGTTAGTTAATTTTTATTTTTTTTTAATTTGTTATTCCATTATTGTTTGTTGATATACTTATCAACTTTATAAGTTAATTTGAGTGATTGAGTACCTTAACTTTGTTTTAAAAAATTTAAAGATCATATCATACAAAATAGTTGTCTTTATTATTTACTTCATTTCATATCTAAATTAAATTGATTAATAATCAAAGCGACCGACTTTTTTTAAAATAAACAAATTAAAATTAATAAATATTATTTTATATGATTAATTTCATTATCTTCTTCTTATTAAAAATTTCATTATATTTATTTAAAATAAAATAAAACTATAATGTAAAAACTCAATAAACAAATTTATTTATATACTCATTTATGTAATATAGAAATTCATATTAACATGCAAACTTGTTTAAGTATTCATTTATTTAATCTACAATTTATGCCTTCAACAACTTGTTAAACTTGTAATTCAATATAAGCTTCGTTACTACTGACTCCATGGAGGGTTTTAGACCAAACTATTGTTGGTTTGGGCTTTCAAAATTGACGAAAACCATTGTTTATTATGGATATTATCATATCGCAACATCCTATTTCTATAACCTTACTTTTTATAAGTTTGTATTATGGATATTATCATATCGGAACATCCCATTTCTATAACCTTACTTTTTATAAGTTGTGATGCACTAGTCGGGGCTCAAACCCCTATCATAGAAATTGTACCTAACTAAAACCTTTAAGCCTACGAAATTATACCTCTAATCACTACCCTTTACATCCTCTTGAGATATCTATGCATCAAAATTTTCAATTACATCTATGTACACGTTTTCACATGTATATATTTCTCGTTCATTACTTATAAGTTAGATTCTTAACTTACCTTCATCACCCGTACAATGATTTCTCAGCGTCTCATTAAGGCTTGGTTTCTCAACCATCCTTCAATAATGATGAGGTACCTCAATCTAAAATATCTACAATTGAAATTTTACCATAAAACGATTTTCTTCATTCTAGAATTTGATTATTAACATCCAAACCAAGTTCCACATACATTCCGTATATATCGCGCATAGTCTTATTATGCATACCCACACACTTTCCCTATCTGGAAACCATTTAGCAAAACATCTCCTTCTACAACATCAGGATCCCATATGCTTATATATCATGTCCATTTTTAGCCCCATGTTAGTCTTGGTCACTTATGTATTTAAGCTCTAACTCACTTTATTCTCAATCGTTTCATTTTATACTAAATATATTTTGGAGGTTCATATTTAAATAAAACCTCGACCATGGTCATATCTATATTTCCCAAAGTTTAGTAAACTCCATGGAAAATAGCTCCTCATACAAATACGACCACGAAAATATTTTGGAGACTCATATCGAATTAAAACCTTCAGCATGGTTAGTGTTGTTCAAGTTTAGTGGATTCCTTGGAAAATACATTGCTTCCCATGTTAATGCTTTTGTTAATGCATACCTTTCAATAATGCCATCTTTATGTCATTATCATGAATATTTATTAATTAGGTAAAACTACATATTAGGAGGTTTAAAATTCTAAATATGAAAATAATATATGACTTAATATATAAAGGTGAAGGAGTATTTTTTAATATATTTAAAATATATAGATATTTGAGTGGTTTAGAATTAGAATAAGTAGCTTATATTATATTGGTATGCACCCTTCAACATCCATAACAGCATAACATCTCTCTCTTGATTTTCTTCCTCTTCTTCATTGTTCAAATACTAGAGCTCTCTATATGACATGGGGACATAGTTCACACCTTTAGTAATTTATAAATTTTCTTAGACATTATAAGGATGGGAATAAGTTGAAACTCTACTATATCAAACTAATGTATGTGTTGTCCCATCAATCTAAGAGCCATAAATCAAGCATTTGACAAAATTTTTCATTGAAAAAGGAATATTGAACTAAGACATGAAAAACTACATTGTGGAATGACTCTTTAATGAATCTCCATTGTTAAATTATTCATCTTATGTGGTCATAGAATGCCAAGAAAGAATATGAGGAAATCTACATTTACCTTTAATTGGTCTCAACGTTTCATTTGCATCTCTGGGATCATCATCAGGAGGAAACAAAGCTCAAATATTAGTAATCCAACTATCCTTAATTAATAGGAAAAAGTCACATAATGCTAAGTGTATCTAACCAAATACAAATTTCTTTTATTGCGAGGGACTAGATAAATTATTGTCAGAATTTACGAAGCACGGGTTTCCACACCTCGTTAACTTTTAAACCTTCATCTCTATTCAAATTATCATGTTTTAGCTCAATTTCCAAGGCCTTTGGTATCTTTATTCTCCATAATTATTTATTTGGTGTTTTTTTTTGTGTCTTCAATGCAAATGTTGTTACCCATGTCTTGGGAATGCTAGAGTATGGTATATCTTTCTATTCGAATATGCCTAGTATATTCCCAATGTTCACTCAACCTCCCCATTATCCATAACAATTATATCATCATAATCTATGCATATAGATCCTATAAATGATTATCCCTCATCCATATAGAGGGTACTGATTTTTCACCGATATTTTGTTGAGTGCCCTATAGTCGATGCACATGTGCCAAGTCCTGTCTTTCTTTGGAACTAGGATGGCTAGACTTCCACAAGGAGAGGAGTTGGGTCGGATATGACCTTTTTCGATCAATTCTTGGATTTGTCTGTGAATCTCTTCATTTTCGAGAATGGATCTTATGTAAACAGATGCGTTAGGAAAAGAAGAACCAGGAGCAAGTTCAATGGAGTGTTTTACCTCGCAATGTCGAGGTACTCCATCCGACTGTTGGAATAAATTCTTACACTTGTAGAGAACATTGTCGATCAACTGCTTCTGTCGGGAGTCGCGCTGGCCGGTGAGTCAACTTGTCGCTGCAGTCTTCCAAAAATGTTGCGGTTTGATCATGATCAATGCGAACTTCTGAGCAAGATTGATGAGCTTCTTCGTTTTCTTAGCAGATATCATTGAAACTATTGGTGTAGGTCATCACTCTAGAATGTTGTACCATCGATTCTGGATTTTGACAATCACCTTCTGCGGTCATGATTGATAACTTCCATGGTGATCCCATAGGTAAGGTTTCCCAAACAGGGCGTCGTCTATGGAGAGTGGTTCTACGTCGCAGAGTACTTCATCTTCAAAAGGATATATGAAGTAGGAAAATTTGCATTGTCAAGTGATCTGTAGTTCTTGTCCATCCTTCATCCAACCGATGTTGTAAGGGTGAGGATGCGGGGTGGTGACAAGACCTAGTTTCTTCACAAGATCTTCATAAATGAATTTATTTTGGATCCCATTGTCCATAATCAGATGTAATGGGTTGTGCTAGACCCATATCCGTGTATGGAACAAGAGCTCTCGTTCCTCCTCGTCGATGATAGTCGAGGCTATTGGAGTGGTCGATGTCGATGTCAGAAGGGTCGTTGCATCAGGGTCAGATTCTTCCACCGTCTTGTTGAACGCATCGAAGGTCAACACTTTTTCAAAAAAAATCTTCTGAGCTTTGTATTCAGATGTATCATGCCAAGATGAGTGGTGGTAATTGCACCATCTCCCATTGGGTGGTTGTTTGCTACATTCCATTTTCTGAAAAGTATTTTTGTCGTGATCTAGCTTTGGTGGTGTCGGCTGAGAATATTTCGACTTGTCAAAGCTGGCTGATGTATTCTTGTTAGGTGGTCGTCCTAATGTCGGCTTTGTCACGAAACGTGCTTTTCCTTTCTTCTTAGTTTCCAATTTGCTGGCACAGTGGAAAGCATCCACAAGCGTATTGACAGTCAGAATTTCCATCTCTTGCTGAATGTACTAGGACTATCCATTCATGTACTTCAGAACAAGAAATTTCTCTTCTTCTTGGATGCCAAGTCTATCCATGAGTCGATAGAACTCTTCGGTGTAACTCTGTATTGATTGGTCTTTCCATTGACTTAGTTGTTTCCACTTCTTATTCTCCTACTCGAGGTAGGGTAAAATTCCTTTCGGATGTGTTCGATGAATTTATCCCATGTGTCGATGGGGTCTCCTCTTTTCTCTGTCTTTGTTAAGAGGTTCTCCCAGTAGCAGTGCACAAATGTTGACATCTTTAAGGCTGCAATGGTGATCTTGTCAGCTTCTAAGAGTTGATTCACAGAGTAATAGGATTCCAATTGTTGCACCCAATTGTCGACGGATTACGCGTCAATCTTGCCTTCAAGATTCGGTATGTCCAAATTCATTTTCACTTTGAATGGGTTGATTTTATCGGAGTGAGTTCTCGTCGAAAATCCTTCAGATGTCGAAGCAAATCGCATGAGAATTTCATTGAATGGGGTGAACATTTCAGTTTGTTGTCGAGCCAGCACTTGTTCAATAAGTTGTGTTGTCTCGTCGACTGCATGTCTATCGTCTGTTTCTTCTTCCATTTCTGGAGGTAGTGTCTGCTAGGATTGTTGAGATTACGAGCGTGTTTAGACAAGCATAAGTCGGTAACTTCATTGGAAGTGTCTACGCAAACTTAGGCATGAAAAAAGCTGAGTGCTTTGATACCAATGATCCGCGCATGGACAGGAAGCACAAGGAGGACAACAATTCTACTGAATGAGTCGACTTTGTTATGGAAGAAGCTTAAGAATTAGAATGTGCAAAGCAAGAACACACTACACAGATAGAACACAAATATACACAGACAATATGCAGGAATGCGAACTAATATTCTATTACTGGATATGAGATCCCATGTGTCGATGGGGTCTCCTCTTTTCTCCATCTTTGTTGAGAGGTTCTCCTACCAGCAGTGCATAGATGTTAACATCTCTAAGGCTACAATGGGGATCTTGTCAGCTTCTGAGAGTTGATTCACAAAGTAATAGCAATCCAATTGTTGCACCGAATTGCCTACGAATTCCATGTCAATCTTGCCTTCAAGATTCGGTATGTCCAAATCCATTTTCACTTTAAAGGGGCTGATTTTATCGGAGTGAGTTCTCGTCGAAAATCCTCCGGGTGTCACACCAAATCGTGTGATAATTTCATTGAACTAGGCAAACATTTCAGTTCGTTGTCGAGCCAACTCTTGTTCAATAAGTTATGTTGTCTCGTCGACTACATGTCTATTGTCTGTTTCTTCTTTCATTTCTAGAGATAGTGTCTGGTTGGATTGTTGAGATTGCAAGCGTGTTTGGACAGGCATAAGTTGGTAACTTCGTTGGAAGTGTCTACGTAAACTTAAGCATTAACAAAGCTGAGTGCTCTGATACTAATGATCAGCACGTGGACCGGAAGCACAAGGGGGACAACAGTTCAACTGAATGAGTCAGCTCTATTATGGAAGAAGCTTAAGAATTAGAATGCACAAAGCAAGAACACACTACACAGACATAACACAAATATACACAGAAAATATGCAGGAATGCAAACTGATCTTCTATTACTAGATATGAGATCATCGATTAGTGTATGTTACAATATTATACATGCTTATGTAGAGAGTGCTGAGATGCTTGGGTGATTTCCCGTTATGTTTAATTACAAAGAAGAAGTTAGAACAGTTCAACCGTTACAGTGGACTGGAAGACAAAGAGACAGTCTGTCGAAGTTCGACAGTCGTTGGTTGCATGTTGACATTATATGTCGATATTTACAAACTGTGAGGTTGCTGAACATGTCGAAGGTCAGAGTGTGTCGAAGTCGAGACTTGTCAGAGTTGTGTCGAATTTGAAACCTGTCGGCGTTTTTGAGTTTGACGAATTCATGTCAAGTCGAAACTTGTCGAAGTTGCATCAACATCGATGAATTTCCAACTGCAATGTGGATCATGCATCAACTCTGCTCAGCCATCTTTATTCAAAATTGAAGGGCTCAATACAAAACGAGTATCTCTTCACGGGTTCCGATAGTTACTACATTTCCAAAAATTATCTTTCATACACTGCAAAACCTCTCGAGGTAAAACCCTAACTAATTCATAACTAAAAATAGAAAATTATAAACTAACTATTACATTCCATTTCGGTCAAAATTTATACAATTTCCAAAATTTCTCAAAATATAACATTTGATGTCTTTCTATTAGCTGTAGCTACTGACAGGGCTTCTTTCTCGAACAGTAGTATTCAAGTGTGCAAGGTGTACTTCATTTTCCCATATCTCTCCATTGTCTTCCATTGCTCTGTAGAAGGTACCTCATAACTAGTCATCTCCTCGACCAGAAATTTCATCTCTATGTGCTCTACAATGGAAGTTGGGGGAATCTTTTGACCTATCATGGCCAGCTAGTTTAGAATTTCAAAATCATATGAGAGTTTCTTCAGTAGAATTTCCCCTATTAGAACATGATTCAAACCTTCAAATTTATGTTGGTTCCTCTCGATGTTAAATAGTAAATCCTTAATATAATTGTTTTTGGAAATTAACTCATTATTTTCATCCCAAAAAGAAGGCAGTCCCTTTTGTATTAGCTTTTCAAATCCCATTTTGAAGGCTTCAACCTGTTTCTTCATTTGTTCTGCTCTAGCATGAACATTCTCAATGTGAGAATGTTTTCCAAGGACTCTCTGAGCCCAAGTTATGATAGTTACCCTGTTTTTGATAGCCATTGTTTCCAGGTCATCTTCTGTCAGAGTATTTAAGAAACTTTTGGTATCCTGGGTTGTATCTTTTGGTTTCTTAACTAAAACTTCTCTCATTGTTGTACATCTTTGTAAGATATCATTTGCTATGGCTTCCTTTGTCTTCATAAAATATAAATAAGACCCTAATTTTGAAGCCTCATTGATGATTGAATCCCAAATCAAGCGCTTTGCACCTTGCAATGCTACTTGTCTTGTCACTTGACTTATCATCCTCTGATTTCTGCCTACCAATTCTTTATTGTTATTTGTCAACTCTTTTATTTCATTTTCCTTTTTATGATTTTCCTCTTCTAGTCTTTGTTTTTCTTCTTTTAGTTCTTTGATCTCCACCTCTTTCAAGCTAACTTGGGACACAGCTTGAATTATATCATCCATGCTTGCTTCTTTGTTTCCTTGATGTTACAACTTATTTTTCCACCTTGTGAGTAGTAGCACTCATTAGCCTTCATTATTCATTTGATTGGCTCAGAGCCACTTTTTGTCCTCCAGGAACCCTTGTTTCCCTATTTTTGTTCCTGTACGCGAGCTGATTCACTGCAACTCGCGCATACGCAAGTTGTACCACTATAGCCCGTGTACATCGAGTTAATTGGTAAATAATAATAAAACTCTATTTTTCACTCCAAAAAGCAGCCATTGTGACCTTTGGCCCTACATGTATCGTGAAACAAATTGATTCAACCTTTCACCTACCTTTGGAACGTTATATATTGAGCTCTTATGGTGCATGGAGGGAGGAGAAAGAGAGAGCATCGAAACTCTATTGGATTTTTTCCATAGCTTGAGTCTACATCCATTGATCCTAGTTGTTGTGAAGCCTTTATGTTCACCTACCAAACTCTTCCATATCTTGTGAAGGACTCATTCCTTTACTCGTGAGGTTTCCATTGCATGGGGGATTGAAGTGGTGGAGACACGAGTGGAGGGACCTAGTACTTCGTTCAGATGAGTTGCCGGCAAGAGGTTGTAGCATGTACTTCTTGTTCATATTAATAGAAATACTCATTTTCTCATCCAATTAATGTTGTGAATGGTTATTATCATTGGGTACATTTGCTTACATTTATAATGGACTATGCTATTGTTTATGCTAACAACTTTCATATATCATATGATTTTTCTTGTGTTTATTGTTGAGACTAAGCTGCAGCTTCATGTGTGGTGATTGGAAAGCTCAACGGCGATCTACATCAAACGTCTAGTTGAAGGTTGGTATTTTATTCCACTTCTTAGCATTTACATTTATATAGCATGCATGGGGAATTGTGTTAATTTCTGGTAGTCATCTGTCTGTTGTGGTCTACCCCAATCCATTGGAAGTTTTTCTCCATAATAGAAATGGCGACTCCGCTAGAGATGAACCTCCATTTTGGGGATTTTTCCTTATTTTGAGTCTTTGTTCTGTCAAGTTTTTGTGTCGTTGGTAGGATGTTAGGGTTTGCATAGAAAATCTTGATTTTTCTTGGTCTTTTGATTCATTTTTGGTCCACCTACTCTGCCCTGTATGCGAGTTAGCCTTGGTTTTCCCACATGTAACCACTACTATTAGTACAATAGCCAGCGTATATATGCTACTATTCTGTGAACAATTGCGTGCAGGTTCGATTTATCCTTGTTTGTGATATTTGGTTGATGCTGGGTGAATTATGGGTGTTCCTGAGTCTTATTAGGCCTATATCCTGACTGTTCCATGCCCTTTTACTAACTAGAAACTCCTCTTTCTTTAGTCTTTGAGAATTTGGTTTTCAACCATTTTTTCTTTTTACAGCTCATTGGCTTATTTGAGTCTTACTTTTTGGGGTTGGTTGGGTTGTTTGCATTGCATGCTCTACATTCTTTTCTGAAATTTTTTTATTCTACTTGCATTTTTCATTCATTTATATTGAAAAATACAAAAATATAGTTTGCATTTTCATTCATTTATAGTGAAAATACCAACAAAAAAAAATCTTTATGTATCTACATTTTGCATTAGAGTGCTTGTTCTTTCATTAGGGCTTGCTTGTGCATGAAATCATAAAGACATTGCATTTTTATTTCTAAAAAATGAAACGTTGGTTTGATTGTCATATAGTGGCATACTTTTTCTATGGATAGATGAGTCTAGTGTTTTTCAGGTGTGCATATCATTGAGTCTATTCACATCATTATTTTCACGACCATATCCTTTTGAGTAATCGCAGCCATCAAAATTAACGCTTAACTAAAGAATTGATTAGAACATTTTCTTTTCTAGGGTGCACCAACTAGTATAGGTTTAGAGTCTTGGAATAGATCACTGTTGAGTAAACGATCCAAGACTGTTAAACAAACATTATGTGTCTAACCAGGGAGTGGTGAAACCCATGGTATACATCAGTATTCTCAAGATGATCTACTCAAACCAGAGTTAAGCACGAGGTCACAAGAGGTTGGTTGCGGAGATAACCCTCCAATACTTGCTAAACGTGGGAGATATTTCCAAGATTTGTTCGTACCTGGGGATTCTTGGGGGATTTGAACCTCTTGAGTTTCGGGCTTAGTTACCCTGCCCATATGACAGATTCCAACTGCGACTGTTCACCTGAGCATTGGTTATATGTGGTGGCCATAGTTTCTTTACCTAGGTATCACATAGGGTACTTGCAACGGTTATTATGTGAGTGTCCTGAGTCAGATAAGAGCCGGACAGCACAATTGTGTTCGCGCAGGGAAGATTGAGGTCCCTTTCAACTGATTATGTTACCTGTGGTTATAGTTTGGGAGTCTCAAGCCTCTCCTAGGTAAGATATACCAGCTGTAGTGTCGATAGGTCCCTTGAGCCAGTCCCATGTTGTGTGTTTTTGGCTATAGTTTCTTTTAGGTGTGTGCTTTATGACGATGTAGTTGGACATTAGGAGACATTTATTTGCTGACTTTTTGATGTCATCGTGGATCGAGATATTCCTCTCTGCCAATCTCATAGGTTGGATGCTTTACCAACTAGTGATCTGTCAGAGTCTCTTCGCAAGAGACGTCAGAGGACTATCCCTGGTCCTTTATTCACATCTCACGAGCTTCAAAGAGCTCTCATTATGAGTTCCACATCTGGAACGATGAGAGTGCCAGTGACTCCGTCTAGTGGCACAATGAGAAGCTCCCCTCCTTACACTCCTAGTGGTGGATGGGGAGGAGGTTCATCACACAACACTCCTCCTAGGTCTAGTACATCCCATCCCACAAGTATGAACCCATTTGATGAAACATGGTCATCAGGTTATTTGTATGGTTCATTCTTGGGTATGCCAGGTTTTGGTTCTACATCTGTCTCTACGACCTCATACCCTTTTTCATTGGGTATGCCCATTTTTGTGTTGACTATTACTTACACCATGTCCAATAGTCATGCTCAATCTAGCATTGGGATTGGGAGCACTATACCCCCTTACACTGCTCATCAGTTTGGGAGTGGTCACATCCCTCCATATTTTCTGAGTGTCAGTGGAGGGCCACCTCCTTCGTCAGCCCCTTGTGTCAGTGTGAATCCTTTCTCTAGTAGAGGTTTCACGATAGGTATCAGATCCACAACTTATATTTCGTCCATTAATCACATGCTTCTATTCATATTCATATTCCCACGAATGCTTATATGATTCTAAATCCTCCTCCTATCTCTAGTTCATCGATTCCATGGTGTGGGAACATACAGTTTTCACATGTCCCTCACTCATCTATTTTTTCGACCTCGAGTAGTTATATGGGACCCCATTCTTATGGAGGTTATTCTTATGGTTTTTCAACCGGTCCTAACTATTATACCACTCCATCATATGGAATCCCTTCTATGCACATGCCTGTGTATCCTAACATGGGCAAGTTTGGAGGAGGTTATCATCCTTATGGTCACGGTCATGGTTTCTACCAGATTTCATCGGCACCTCAGGTGTCGACTTCGATTTACATAGTCCCACCTTCCGGTTTGCAAAGTCAGTCTCTTTCGCGAGCTAGTAATCAAGCTTTGTAGTCTTAGATCCCTTTTATTGCTAGGTTAAATTTACCTGATCTTTCGAAGCTCATGAATGATCTGGTGTGTCAGGCTTGTACATGGCCCCCAGTCCCCACCAAACTCCCTTTCGACATTCAAAATTTTGAAGGAAAGAAGGGTGAGGATCCAAGTGATCACGTCACCACTTTCCATTTATGGTGCTCCTCAAATTCCTTGAACCCCGTTTCTATTCGTTTGAGGCTATTTCAATGCACCCTCACAGGGGCAGTTGCCAAATGGTATCTCAAGTTTCCTGGGGGCGCATATAGCAGTTTCAATGTTTTGGATTTGGTTTTCCTAGATCACTTTCAGTTGTCGTTTCGTTACGATACTGGTACCGAGAACTTATCTACCTTCCGCTAAGACAAAGCCACACATATCTCTGATCATATTCAAGAGTGGCGCTGACGGAAGAGGCTAGTGAAAGCCAACATTCCTCCGGAGTTTCTGTTGGAATGGTTCCTGAAGTATTTACTCCTTTTCTGTTCCTTGATTCTCTTGTGTTGTATTTTCCAATTTGGCCTTGAGATATTCAATTTGAGTCTTAAGACTCAATCCATCTTTCTCCTAACTTATCTCTTTTTCCTCCAACTTGAGAAATTTAGCTCTATAGTCATCCAATTCTTGAAATAAAGTTTCTTTTTCTTGTTCTAACACAATTAATTCAGAGGCTTGAATTAACTGAGTTGATGGAATTTTAACCTTTTTCTTAAGTAATTGGATAATGTTTTATTTCTCGGCTAAAATCTTTTTACTTGCCTACCCCCTATTTGGTTCATCATTACTCTCCACCAGGTCATCTTGTAGTCTTTTTATTTGTTGTTGATGAGTTTTGTTCTTTGTTTTCTCTTGCCTCAACTAGATTTCCATCCTATTCACTTTATTCTGTAATTTTTCCACTTTTAAAGGGACTGTTATCTTTAGCAAATTCAATTTCATTTATGTGACCTTATGATGAGACGATACGGCCAAATTCAAAGTATTTTTGTCTGGATATCTCCTAGTCATCAGAGTAATTTATGAATCAACAACATTCCTGACTATTGGAAATAACTTATGCATTTCTTCTACTGTTGTTTGTTTGTCTTTCCCAAAATTTCACATATATATCAGCACTTCAATGAAATTTGCTAAAATCACTTGCAGCTCTTGCCTCATCAAATTCATATTCCTGTACTTGAGTTTCTGGCCCTTGGTATTTTTATTTCTTCTTTCCCTTTTCTTTGTCAGATACAACTACTTCATCTTGCTCGATTTATTTTAATCTTTTGGATTCTCTTTCTTCTTCCATCTGCATATCAGTACTTTCATACAAACTTCTTCTACTTGTTGCTTCAATCTTTCCCGGGGTAGGTACCAACTCAGCTGAAACTTTATCCAAAGTAGAAGGATTAGCATGTGAACTTCCCGAAACATCTGTTTCTAATTCATATTGTAGTGAATTTTCCATATTCACCAATCCGTCAACCTCTTAGTGATCAAAGGCTTTATTTTTGTTATGTTTCCTTCTATCAGAAATAACATGACAATGATCATAATTAATAGTTGTCTCTTTCCTAAAACTCAGTGCTTCTAAATGCTTTTCTACAAAAGGGAGAGCATTCTTTTTCTTGATAATAAAATGACAAATTTTTAAAGGGAACTTTATATCTGAAGCTTTCCTGAAAGCTAGAAAATTGTCATTTCTACTGCCAATTTTTGTCTGATAAACTCCAAAGCAAAAACTCTCCATGTCAAAAAGGCTGGTAGAATATAGGGCTCCTTAAAAAATCCATAAAGTATGATTACTGTATGCTGCTTCAGTAAAGACCAGTCTCCAATTTCTTTTTCTGGGCTTAATTGCATCGGGGTCTTCATCACTGATAATACTCTAGGCAAATTTTCACCAAACATCAATCTGTATTACTTCTGATAAATAAAATTCATAAAATTAAACATATTGTCTTCCACTATTTCTGAAAACACTGACTGTGGGAAATGTAAATCTTTTTCATTGCTAAACAAGAGCATTTTCATCATGTGTGTCTTGAATCTGAAATGTCTGGAAGTGTGGAGGTTCACTAACTGAGAGTGGATGTTCCCATCCCAGAATTCATCAAATTTAAGGCAGGGTACTTGACTGTAATCCATTTCTGGTTTACCAACACTTATCTAAAAATCAAACTTAATTGGACCTTTGTGACCATGGAATCATCATCAAACCCTAAAATTTGTGAAATGAGTGACAAAACTAACTGTGAATTTTCATCAAAGAAATTAATGCCAAGTGGATAGGGGGTGTTATCAATGGCAAGGTTAGGTTTTAGACAACTGGTCATGAAGGCTTGTTTGGTCTCAGGGGATAACTCTCTGTACTAGCTAACTATGACTTCTTCAGCAAAATATTCCTGGTCGTGGGAGGAAAACAGGTGTACTGCTAGAGCTTTCCTAACAGTAGATGCATTTACAGGGAAAAGAATTTTCGTTCTTGATGAATTCATAATGACTCTTTCACTCTGAGAATAATTTACTGCACACCACGAAACGAATTCTGGAAACCCTAAAGCTTGTTCTAGACATAAATAGATAAAACAAGACTTATAAACATTGTGCACATCCAAATTTTATTTATATAAACCCTCCAACTTTCTTTTGATTTCGGAAACTAATAATTTAACCATTATGGGGTCCCGAATGTCACTACCTCTGTCCACTAGGGTTTCTTCTATTCTCATAGTTTCAATGTTTTGAGGGATTGTTTCACTACTTCCTTCCATTATGTAAACGATTCTAGTTACTTTCATGAGTTTCAGAGGACCTACCTGGAACAGACAGGTTGAATAAACTATGCTCTGTTGCTTTCCAGCATTATGGACATGTTCCAATCCTCTGTCGTTCAAAAGACAAAAGTCAACTTTTGACGTGCCCTTGTCTTTTATACACCCTCGAAGGTGGTTTTGCAACGCGGGAGGGTGGTTTTCCTTACCGCATTATCTGATAGTGAAATGATGTGGAGACGACACACATACAATGGTATGGTATTTCGCAACAGCTCCGACCTCCATTTCACCGTGCATGTTGGTAACGCGAAAAGATTATGGGTTGCCGATCTAACCTCCATTTATCGAATAGTCGTTGATCTTGGTGTGCCTTTAACATCGCCTGACTTGAATTTTCGACGCAATTTATCTTTGTTATCCTCGCTTCTTCCACAGCGAAACCTTTCCCCTGTCATCGATCTATCCATTTCCCCGCCAACAATCGTTGATCATTTCTATCCTTTATTGTCACCCTTTAATTTTTCAGGGGATTTCGATTCCACTATTCATAACTTTTCTTTTCCAGTGAAAATCTTCTTCCAACGTCGACCTTCTCCAATGTAATCGTGACCATTGATCATTTTGCATGGCTTCCAAAGCACTTTGCTCGGTTCTTTAGCTCCTTTTTGCTATACGCAATGGTCATATGAACCATTTTTTTCAGGACTTGGGGCTATTCTCACCATTTTTACATTATATCAAGTCTTGTTTTTATCAATCTTTTTCCCATTCAAAATTGAAAAATAGTGTGTCAACAGGTTTCACAAAACTCATTGAATTCGTTTGAGGTAAAATCTCCTCTGAATTAAAGAAATTTTGAGGTAAAAAATGGGCCTCAAAACAAAGAAAATGTACTATAAAAATCAGCCAATCACATTCTAGTAGATGACATCAACCCCCATGGTTGAGGTGGCATTGCATGAGTTAAGAATGCTTATTTCTCAAATTTTCTACAGTGGATGAAAACCCATAGTTAACCAAGGTAGTGGTATAACTACTTTTAAGTCATAAAGTAAAGTACTCATAATGAAAGTCCTTTAACATTTTTTCATAAAATAATATTATTATCATTTTCAAGTAAAGTACTCATAATTCATAAAGAAGGTCCTTTCACATTTTTTTATAAAACAATATATTGTCATTTTCATGTTTTTAATTTTAACTTATATATTTACTCCATTCTATTTAATATCATAATGCCAAACTAATATATATATATATATATATATTCCTTTCACAATTTTTCATAAAATAATATTTTTATCATTTTCATATTTTTAATTTTAATTATATATTCACTCCATTTTATTTAATATTATAATTCTAAACTAATTTATAAGCATATATATCCTTGTACTATTAAAATAAAATAAATTTATGAATGATATTAATATGAAAAAGGTATGTTAGTTATGCATATAAATTAAATTCATGGATGATAGTAATATGAAAGGGGTATGTTAGTTATACAATAAAATAAATATTCCCAAAAAGTTTATGATTTTGATATTAATTTACCAATATAGATTTAATGAATAAAGAATAATAATAATAATGCAATGTGTATTATAATAATATTATTAACATTTTACATGTAAATAAATTTTCAGTTAGATTACATTATATTAAATTGATGAGAAAAGTACTAAATATAAAAAGTCAACATAAATTAAAAAAATAGCTCTTAAAAAATGTTTTCTATTATATAATTTCATTTGCAAGTTCAAGACAAATAAATGCAAAAGGAGAATATTTTTGGGGGAATTTACAATGAATCTTAGTCACATCAATGTAATGTTATTTTATTAATTCTATTTCTAGTGAATTTTGAAAAGTAACTCAACCATGGTTATTTATATTGTGCATAGAAAATTGTGTAGGAGGTGACTTGTCATATATACCTACTCCATAAAACCCCAAACTCATAATATTTTAATATATCTCATACTTTTTAGTACATCTCTTAGGAGTCCATTTTTTGACCTCAAAATCTCTCTAATATATTATCTGATCTTAAGCATTTGATTTTCAGATTTGTATCATTTTCAACCATTGCTTTAAAAAATTTAAACTTCTCAAAAGCTTTTGATTTCTCTTTGAGGAAAGTTACCCAATTTATAACGTATAAACGTATAAACAATATTTATCCCAACTTCTGACTTCCAACATGAAGGATCGTCCGCCCCTTCGTTTAGTAGATAGTTGTGAACACCAATATCCATCAATTCACCTGTATCCAGAATGGTGAACACAAGAAGGATCGACCGACCCTTCTTGCAGTATAGAACTATTATGAAAATAATACTGGGAAAAAGAAGGGTCGCCCGCTCCTTCATCTATGAGGAAATTGTGAAAATATTCAACCTATGAAAGTTAGGCCTTTAATTCATGTATAACTAGAATGGTCAATACTGGAAAAATACTAAGCACAAGAAGCGTCGGCCACCCCTTCGTTTAGTACATAATTGTGAACACCAATATCGAGCAATTCACCTGTATCAAAAATGGTGAACACAATAAGGATGGGACGATCCTTCTTATAGTCTAGAACTAGTATGAAAATAATATTGGGTAGAAGAAGGGTCGGCCTCCCCTTCATTTATGAGAAAATTGTACAAATATTCAACCTACGAAGGCTAGACTGTCAATTCATGTATATCATGAATGGTGACGACTAAAAAAAATACTGAGCACAAGAAGGGTCGGTCGACCCTTCATTTAAAAGAGAAATGAAAAAATATTTAATCTACAAAGTTTGAGATATTTTGATCCATGGTTGGGATGCTACAAATACAGTGATTGTAGATGAATCAAAAGAAAAACATGATGTTGGGTAACTTCATAAAGATGGGTAACTCTTTTTGGCCAAATATGGCGATGAAAAATGGAAATTTTACCCATATATTAAATTGAATCCCTCGAAACTCATATTTTCCATATGAATTTCGACATGCGGTAAAAAAATAAAATGTAGAGAATTATGTTGGCTTTCCAATGATATTTTTTTAAAAATATACCAATATCATTTATCATGTCAAATTTTCATTTAATGAAACGTGTGTCCTTAAGCATTTGAAGAGCAGTTAAGAAGTGGCTTGTGTGTGTGCAAAATAATTTAATGATAAATAATAATTTTAAAAAATCAAATATGTGAACATGATTTAGACAGAATGCACTATAACTAGTATGAAAATAATACTGGGCAGAAGAAGGGTCGGCCTCCCCTTCATTTATGAAGAAATTGTACAAATATTCAACCTACGAAGGCTAGACTGTCAATTCATGTATATCATGAATGGTGAAGACTAAACAAATACTGAGCACAAGAAGGGTCGGTCAACCCTTCATTTAAAAGAGAAATGAAAAAATATTTAATCTACAAAGTTTGAGACATTTTGATCCATGCTTGGGATGCTACAAATATAGTGATTGTAGATGAATCAAAAGAAAAACATGATGTTGGGTAACTTCATAAAGATGGGTAACTCTTTTTGGCCAAATATGGTGATGAAAAATGGAAATTTTACCCATATATTAAATTGAATCCCTTGAAACTCATATTTTCCGTATGAATTTCGACATGCGGTGAAAAAATAAAACGTAAGGAATTATGTTGGCTTTCCAATGATATTTCTTTTTAAATATACCAATGTCATTTATCGTGTCAAATTTTCATTTAATGAAACGTGTGTCCTTAAGCATTTGAAGAGCAATTAAGAAGTGGCTTGTGTGTGTGCAAAATAATTTAATGATAAATAATAATTTTAAAAAATCAAATATATGAACATGATCTAGACAGAATGCACTAGTGCATACATAGTTTTTCTTTAATTTTTTTCGAAAAATTATATTTATTATTATTTTTCGAAACTGACCAATGAATATTTTAGTCACATTTTGCACACATGTGCGTGTGTGCGCCAAATCTTTTGATTGTCTACATAATTTGCAAAATTAAAAATATCATTTTGAAGAGGATGCACTGACGTAGCACTTGTATATTATTTCAATTTTTTTGGATGTGTATTTTGAATGTTGTTGATTTATCTTTGAGCTCATTCGATGTTGTCCACGGGGTTTTTTAGGGTAAGCTTTAGCATAAATTTAAAAACAAATGACATATGAAGATAAAAATTCATAAATTATATGTATATGGATAGAGGATTCATCGACGAATCCAATGGTATCAAGTCCGCCCATTAATGTGTATTTAATGATATAGTTTAAGCCCCTAAAAGACAGATAAAATTTCCTTTCTACATAGAAAATGGCTCTCTGCCTATTTTCTAGGCCCTTGATCAAGGTTTTTAAAATACCTCAATTGAGGGCTAAAAGCGACCTCGATCGAGGTTCCTCGATCCATAGTTCAAGTATACAAAATTAGAGGTTTGATTATGAAACTTGCTTCCTAAAATAACTAGGACTTGGCAATAGATAAATAGATCCAAAATTTAAGTATTAGTAAAAAAAAGTACTTTTAAACTATTCAAATTTAATAACCAACAAGATTTTGTATTTTATAAATAAATAATTGTTAGTATTGGGTGATCTTATATAAGAAAACACTCATGATTTCCCCAAGGGTAATATTTAATACAACACAAGTAAAGGAAATTTGCAAAAGATGATCACTATTTATATGATGATCACTATGAAATTGAACAATGATGATTTCAACACATAAATTAATTGATAGTGATGGAAAATGGAGATAATGATCATTTGATTTGTAATCACAAACAAGTATTCTAGGATTGTGAAACTTATGCTAAATTAGAGCAATAATTAGACAACAAACGATGAAAATTATTTAACTTGTCTAAAATCATTGCTCTAATTTAGCATAAGATTCACATCGTGGAATACCACCCAATGTAGTCCAACCCAATGTCGAGCTCTTCTATCAGCCACTCTTCTCGTTTCAAATGAGCTCAGGCTAGCTGTGGGCTCCATTTTTTTATGTTTAAATTTAATAGCCCTCGATCGAGGTCTATTATAAACCCCCAATTGAGGTATTTAAAAATGATCGATCGAGGTAGTTTTAATCCCTCGATCGAGGTATTAAAACAACCTCGATCGAGGAATTTCTACATGTATTTTTGCCACCTCGCTTGTAAAAAACGGTGAAGCACATTCATGGATTTACCTTGTTTGTAACGAGGAATGGAACTGTATTATAACAAAAAATTATACTTGCCAAGATGTCAATAACACATTCCTATTAGATTGATTATGGCCTTGATTGCTGAACCTGAATGGCATGAGTGATGTGAGGCCAATTGTGAATAATGCACTTGAACGTTTGTTTGTGGTAGTATGTTCAATTTCATTGTGATTATAATTCTTGTAAAGTGTCGAGTTTGGTTTTCGAAAATGCAAAATCAGAGTTTGAAAGTGCTAAAATCTATTTTAAAATTTCAAAATTAAGTATTGGAAGTGTCAAAAGATGCCTTCCAAAAGGGAAAAATCAGGTTCTAATAGTGCCATTATCATATTTATCATATCAGAAAAACGAAAAAACCAATTTCAAAAGTGGCAATATCAAAATAAAAAGTATGCTTTTGGAACCCGGATTTGGCACTTTTGGCAATGGATTTGGCAGTTTTGGAATTGGTTTGGGCACTTTTGGAACTGGATTTGGTACTTTTGGAACTGGTTTGGGCACTTTTGGGACCATTTTTGTCACTTTTGGAACCTGTATTTGGCACTTTCAGAACCGGATTTGGCACTTTTGGAACAGGTTTTGGCACTTTCAGAACCGAATTTGGCACTTTTGGAACCAGTTTTGGCACTTTTGGAACCGGATTTTGCTTGATTTTGGAGTTTAGAAAGGCCTTTTTTTACCCGTATTCAAAGTGACTTGGACTAGAATATGTCCAAGTTTAATGAAATTGGCGTTATAACAAGACATATAGAAACAAAGCTCTATAAACAAACAATTCCTCAACAACTCACAAAAGAACATTTCTTCAAAATTCCCTCAAGTTCAATATTGTTTGTATAAATTTGCAGTCGAAACATGGTCCAACAATCTTAACAATAATTACCTACATGAAATTTGAATCTCAAAATGGTTGAAAAAACCGAAATCAGATGGCCCATATAGAAGTTCAATATTTAAACATCAACTAAATGGCATAGAAATTATTCCCACAATGAATCTCATTACAGTTGAGATTATCAAAATACCTAAAAAAAAACTACCCACATCATATTTGAATGCAAAAAAGGTCTAAACAGCAAAAATCACATGACCCATATAGCATTTCAATCCATAAAGTGACGATATGGTACATATATGATTATTGCATAGATGGCCTAATTGGAAGTCCAAAAATAGAACTTGAAAAGCTGCATCCCAAATTAAACAACTCACCCAAATTTGGTCTCAAATTAAACCAGACACTACACCCGGAAAAAACGACAGCAACTCACCCACATAGGATTGTAGTGCATATTCTATAGCAATTCCAACTTTGTTCTCTTCAATGGAAACATGGACTTCCCAATAAGATAATTTCAGGGACATAACAATGGAAAAATAGGGTAAATACAAGTGGGTAGTCAATAAATCACAACCTCAATATTAAAATATTATTTTTACCACTTAGGAAACAATCGTAGGGACATAACAATGGAAAGCCAGGGTAAACACAAGAGGGTGGTTCCTAAATCACGACCTTACAATTGAAATACTCTTTTACCACCAATAAAATGATAATTTCTTGGAGTTATTATTTCCCACTTCAAATATCACGCCTCCCCCTAACATCCTCCCTAGTTGATGCCTTCTTACCGCTACCCTTTACACTCCAGGATTCGAGGTGGATGTTAGCTTAACATGTAGCACACACAACACTCCTAAAACCTGTAGTGCGAGACATCAAATTAATGAGGTGCTAATGTACTCTGACCTTAACATACTTTACACATGACATCTAATTAAAGCAATGAATTAATAAATACAACAAAAATCAAACTTGAAACAATTTGTCCCTGCAACATGAAAAATATTAAAATAGATCCATGGCATTTTCTAAAATATAAGATTTTACCTAAACTAAAATTTTGGATTTTAAAATGTTTCCTACTACTTTTAAAGCATATAATTGATATCTATTTGTATGCCTAGCTGTATGAAAACTGGACACAGTTCATTAATTGGTGTAATTAGAGATTCAAGTGCATGAAGAAGACAAAAAATGGACATTCTAGGTATCGAACACCATACCTCTTGTATGCAAAGTGAGAAAAACACTCTACCATGTGAGCTACATTCCCATAGGGAAGGAAATACGATGCAATGCAAATGTTCAAAGTAAACTATGTAACACCGATGTAGGTTTCCCACACAGGATTATTGAATAAATTAAATTAGAGAATTTATATAATTACTTTATTCGTCAATTTAGCCATATTTAACTAATATGGTTTCAAGAGGAATCTTGTTAAGAATGGCCAACTAACCTCAAGTCATTATGTGTTTGGAAACTAGCACCATGCAAGGCATCACTAACATCAAGGGGAAATTATCAAACTTAATCACCCACCTTGCATATCACTTACGATGATAAAATAGCCATTGAAGTGGCATTCCTTTTAATGTGGTGAGTGACATATAAGTTAGTGCAAGCTAACTAAATGAAAGTACATACACCATTGTAGGTGTGATGAGGAGCATGTGTTCCTTGAGTAGGGACAATTATTTTTTAGTGCATTATAGAGTTCAAGGGTTGTGGGTCATGCCAAAAATTTTAATGTAAAGATTGATTACTATTTTCTTTCAAATAACAACAGGCCTCATTGCATGGCTAATAAATTAAAAGAAATCTCTCTTTACATATTTTATCATATAATAAAATTTGATGGCTCTCCACCTTTTCAAGTGTGGAAAACTTGGTTTGCATTGGGATAAGCATATCTTGACAGTTATTTAGCCTCACCTTGCATCATCTTATCATGGTCCTAATTAACAAGTGTTCTAAGAATGTCAATTATAGACTTAGACAATATGATGGCCCACTACAAAACTAAAGAATTAAAATACTTCTGGTGGAATTCAAGAATTTTTTTATGTTAATGTGAATCATGGAATGGATGCATAATAGATGCTAACGAGACAAACATGCATTAAAGCAATGTGAGGTTCTCTTAAAAATGACAAATTTCTTATACCACTTTTATAAATATGGGAAAAGATAATAATTGTCTAATATAGAACCTTAAAATCATGCATGGTGAAACTATTTTCATTGACAAGTATGAGCCACAGATAGAGTGGAAGAGTATTGCTTTAGTTTCCTTGATATCTTTTTTGTAAGGGATGAACAATGGAACTAGATATTTATGCTTGAATATGGGGATGCACTTGCGATATCGAATATTTAAGCTTGAATATGGAGGATACATAATGGTATGTTGAGTTAGTTTCTTATGTGTGTTATGTTAGCATGAATATGACTAAGAGAGATTGCTTCATCTTTGATTGAATTTTCCATTGGAATGTCACTAATAGTTAAATCAACAATAAAGGAAACAACAACTAGGTGAGAAGTATATGCACCACTCGTATGGAAAGAAGTAGAGACAAGAGAAAAACCGGAACATGAAGCTAGTGCATTCCCTCTCTAGTCTTACTAATAATCTTATAGATGCTTTGACTACCTACATCAAATTCCCTATTGACCACTCACTATATGGAATGGGTATAAGTTTTGTTTTGGTAAGAAGAAATATTTCATTGTATGGACTAGCCTGACAAAACGATCTCATCAATGTGCCAAAGTGAAGTGCAACTTGAGAGCTTTGCCAAGTAGCCAACATGCTATTGTTTCAATCTACAATTTGTTTTTTTTTCATTGTTTGAAGTTACTATTTTGTGTTCATTATTCACAATTATTGTTAGCATTTTGCAGTTCATAATGGAAATTCTTCATTTCTAAAACCTATAGATAAGGCATCTTCCTACACATCACATATATATTTGTTGGAAATTAATAATCAAGTAACCTTTTATATATGGTATAGGCTACTTGCATTATTTTTTGGAAGACTAATAATCCCACATTTAATTGTTGACAAATACTAAGAGAGAGACACATTCAAGATCTAGTACACTATACATATGTTTGCCCAAGTTCCCTAGGAATGAATATTCAATTCCAATGCTTTTTGGGTAGTTGAGGAACATGTAAAGTGTGGAATGGAAACTTAAAACTCAAAATAAAAAGGCTTATTTGTGAACAAGGAAGTTCTTGTATTGATTCCTATGGTGCTAAAGACATTAATTGGATAATTAATGAATACAAGAGGACACATGCAACTTATTAAACTAGAGTAAGGACCTTAAACTCTAGAGTAAGGAGTAGCATGTCAACTAGAAGGATAGGTCTAGTACAGCATTCATCCATTAAAGGACAAATTTATCTTCGATTTGGTCCCAATGAAATCCAATGATATGCTACTTGTTGATCCCTTTATGTCAATTACATGGTTTTAAAGAGTTGCATTCTCACAACATCATCCTACAAGTAATTTAAAGAATTTTGATTCTTCTCATTTCAAATAGACTATGCCCAAATTTTAGCAGTTGCTTATAGAAGTATGGTTTTCAAGTTTACATTCAATGTCATATACTTATCAGTGCATTATAACATTTTATTGAATTAATAATTTTCCCACAATTTTTGTATGAGTATGGAACATACCCAAGCATAATTATTGAGGAGTGCAAAACATTGTGATGGATTGTGTTTTAAGAGCTAAAGATGTATTCAACCTCATAATGAGTTATTTGTGGTATGTGAGTTATGCATTAGTCAAATGTGTTTATACTCAACTTAGATTATAAAATTTATTATAAAAACCCTAGATTAATAAAGACATTATAACTCTTCAGTATGTTCCAAATTTTAAAAACCATAAATTTAAGGCATGCACCATCAAAAGTGATGCATTAACACAAGCTAAAAAAATAGCTTTGGTGCAATGAACAACGTAGTACTAATCCCCCCCTCTATTATCTGAGAACTCATTCTTATGTGGATTGATTTCCTAGGTAACATTTTGGGGAACCATTTCTTTGTCTTAGACATGTTAAGGCCTAAATGTGGGAATTTAGCATCAACTGAGGTAGGGCCATAATAATGTATCACAACCAACAATTGTGTTGTTTACAATGTTCATATATTGTGTGCATTGCATCATGTCCATCTTGCCTGCAACCTAGACAAGATTGATGTTATTGGTGAGATAGGATCGTTGAATTCATTGGGGGATTTTGTTTTCTATACATAAGGGCCACCCTAATAATCGGGTAAATTACAATGTTGAGTGAAATCAAGCTCAATCATTTACACTTTACTAATTAATTTCTATGACAAGTTAGATATGATAATATTTTCCCTATTCAGGGGCCATGTTGCTTGGAACTTTATAGAGAAAAGAATGTTATCACCCAAAAGGGTGGATTTCCAAGAGAACACGAGGTGGGAATGTATATAGAATTTTTTGTCCCATTGAGAAGAGGACTTCAACAAAAGGATAGAATTAGAGTTGGGAATCAACCCTTTCAAAAAAATGGAACCCACGATTTAAGAGACTAAAGTGAATATTGATGTCCATCAACAAAACTCCCTTAGATACATAACCATGCAAACAAATATTTACCAATGGGATTTTTCCAAATGGAATGAAGCCCAAAAATCCATCTTAATAGCTTAGATTGAAGTGCACAAAATTTGTTCAATCATGAATCATCTTGTAGCAAAAATATGCATATGTTGAGTTTTACTTACTAAAGTCATGGAAATATTCTTAAAAACATTTTTCTAGAATATATTCAATCTTTGTTGGATCAACCATGTATTGTTTCAAGTGATTCAAATTATTTGATTATACTAGGAAAAAACAAGGTTATTTTTCAATGCGTGGATGTAGTTGGTAAGGGCCTCTAGGATATGATAGATCAACACTACAAGGTGGATTCCCTCTCCAAAAATGGTTTGTATACCTACAATAATTGTTGGGGTGGCTCCCACTAGATTTCTCATTGCTTAAACTATTGTTTAATGATCGCCCATTTCTTATATAACCCACAACTCTCAACTATATATGTGTCTCTCCCTTCGTTCTTTTAGGCCATTGGAACATCCTTTTCTATATTGACAATTTCAGGTCACACAATAATCCCTTTCTTTGAAAGGGATACTAGTTTTCAACAATGACGTGATCAATGTGTGCAGTTTCACATCTCTAGAATGCATGTCTTTCAAGAAAGTCAAACTATCTCTACATTGACAATAAGATCTAGAATAATATAATAGTGTGCTATATATTTAGAGGGAAATGTGTATGGAGATATCATAACTACGCACTTACCAAGAACAATGAATCATTTAGTCTCTAAGTAAAAATCAGAGATAATTTTTTGTGTAGTCTAAAAAATCGTTTATTTGAGCCAGAGTAGATGAATTTTTTGGGGACGATTTTGAAAAATTCTAGTTGTAATTTTTCAAAATCCAGATTACAACTATCAAATTTTAGAATTTTGGGTGCCCCAGGGGTTTTTCAGGGCGCTTAATCCATTTCTACCATCAAAATCCTGATAAAACACAGCTAAATTCTGATTTTGTAAAATAAAAAAGAAAACAACGATCTGGCTAAAAATGGTTGTTCAATCCAAATCGTCGAATTTTTAGACATATCCTAATTTATTTATAAGGTGGAGGGTTTGAAGGAGAAAGTAAGATTTTTCTAGAGTCAAAATTTCCACATATGATCGAAATACAAATTTATTTTTCCAAAAAAACATGAAAAATGGGAATTGTAATAATATTACCTTAGTTTAAAAGGAAAAATTTAGAATCAAATCAAGAGATTTCAAATGAGTTAACACCATACTCCACAAGAACCACCATTAGACCAATCAAATAAAACCACACATCAAACTCTTCATATTTGTTTTACTATTCTCTTTTTAACTTCATCCTATGTACTTTACTTCCCATTTTTTTCTTTAGACATAAGATGCACACACATAGTGTATATAAGAGGAAAACTTTCTAAACAATTTCTTTTGATATTAAAGATGGTACTTGGGCTAAAAAAATTATAATGAAAATTATAATACTATTGTTTTCAATTTTTTCATTAATTTCATAGAAGTATATTTAATATTTCAACATTTCTAAAGCATAGCTAAAGTTTTTGCTATTTTTTTAAAATTTCCATAAGAATTTCATTCAACTATAATTGGTGCTATACCATAAAAATTAAGAATAAAAAAATTCAATAAAATAATAAAAAAAATTCCTCTCATTAATGCAAGGAAACTACTTGGATGTGAGGAGGAAAGCATAGGAAAGTTTTCCTCATTATGTTTTTTTGGCTTATTGAGTGTAAATAGCCATTTCCCATTTTTCCACCATTCTCTTCCAAGATTGGAAACTGTGAGTTAGTTTCCATTAAAATGGAGACAAGCATTTTATATAGAAATGCTTGAAGCTTATTTACAATCATCATTGTTGCAAAACTAGTGAAAAATTATTATGAGAATATGCATCATGGCCATGCTTATTTCTATTGGAACTTAATATTTGTTTATTGGATAATCTCAGCTTTGCTCCATTTGCATCATGATTGGGTCCTGTTGATATGGATTATTTGGCCAATGGTACTCGGCTTTGTGTTTTGACAAAGGTTTTTTTGACAGTTATAATGAATGGTTATCTGTATATATGTTTGCTGACTTTTTTTTGTTGACTTTAACTTTGGATTGCATATTTATTGTTTAGATAAATTATTTACAAGAAGGCCTTAACGGACGAAGTACAAAAATCTCCCATGAAAATGACCGAGGATTTGTTGAAAAGCCCTTGTTTTCTCTTGATATAAAGAGAACATATAATATTTCATGATTTTAATAGGAAGAGAAAACATAATATTTCATGATTTTAAGATACCAATTCTTAATAAATGCAATTGGAAAAAGCATTGAAAACCCTCACCCATTCATTTTCTCCCCCAATTCCATCTTTATTGAAATCTGCCATGCTTTAAATTCCATGATAGAAATATGACATTTTTTAAATTC
Source organism: Larix kaempferi (assembly GCA_027924585.1). Classification (NCBI taxonomy): domain Eukaryota; kingdom Viridiplantae; phylum Streptophyta; class Pinopsida; order Pinales; family Pinaceae; genus Larix; species Larix kaempferi. Next base: position 774,803 of record BSBM01001179.1, read on the forward strand.
TCATCTAGTCTCTGAATCGCGAGAACAAGCTTTGTATAATTATCTCCTTAGTGACTTTAGTTGTTATGTGAAGTCTGTTTTGTTTTGCTAAAAAGAAAATCTCAGATATATTGTAATTTAAAGTTTAAGGTATTTTTATTTAAAAATATATATATAAAGGTTAAAAAAATATAATAATAATAATTTTTATCTTAGACTTCATTTGGCTCTAGGTAATAATAATTTTAGAATGGAGATATTGAAATAAAAATAATAACAAAACTCCAACATTTAAATGGAATTGAAATTTACGTCGTTATCATGTTATGCTCTAACATAAGAATGAATTATAATTAATAAATATCATATCATTGTTAATAATCCTAGTCTAAATGAGTTGAGTATCTAATGCACACACAAAATTGAGCAATAAAGATTTGAAACATGAAAAAGAGAATTGTAATTTTGATTTTTTATAAACATTATAGGCTCTCAATCGGTCTTTGAAAGCATGAAAAAGAAAACATGTACATAATTTTCAAACAAATTCATACCATTTTCATACTAATATTGATACTATGCTCGAATAAAATGGTTGTAATTTATAATATGAAAGAGGGTTGTATTTTTTTTATTCCAAATGAAAAAGTAGGAAAATTAGAAAAATTCATTTTAAGCAAAAAAAAAAAAAAAACTTAATAAAAAGCATGTAAGTAGATTAAAAATAACAAAAATATATTACAAATTAAGAGTAACAATTATATATAGTTTTGAACAAGAAAATATGATGTTTCATATTTAAAATAGGAAATTATTGTTGGTAAATTTGAAAAAAACAAGAAAGTGAACAAGTAAATATGATGTTTTATATATAAAATAGAAAATTGTTATGGACAAACTTTTATTGGAAAGTGTTATTGAAAACTTTTATTGGAAATTGCTATTGGAAAACTGTTATATAATTTTTTCATGTATCAATGTTTGTACAAAATAAAATCAATTTTTTTAATCTTGATTTTCATGGTATGACACCAAGATTTCAAAGAAAGTCATATAGAAATTAAAATAATAGAAAAAATATTTAAAACAAAACTATAGTTACACTTAAAAATAATTGAAACAACTGAAAAAAATACTCTATTTGGCATGAACTTTAGAAATTTCCATATTTGTAATCAAAGGAAAGGGTCTTGATAAGATTGAAAAAATATTTAAAACAAAATTACATTTACACTTTAGGAATGTTCAAAATTCAAACGTCATTCCATAAAAATAATTGAAACAGCAGAAAACAATAATCTTTGCAACATAGAATTTGGAAATGTCTGATCCATGTAAACAAAGCAAAGGTCATTAAGATTGTAAAGCCTATGCTTCAATTTTGTCAGAGCAAAGATGATTGCAACATAGAGAAAAATTCAATCTTTGAACAAACAACAAATTTAAATTGCTATATATTGATTAACTGCATACTTTGTATTATATATTGATATATATTGATTACATAGATATTAACCCCCTTTAATGTTTTAGTGAAAAATTGCTAGTTTTTTCTAAATTTAAATAAGAAATTAAAATTTTATTTATTAAATAAGATTTGTAAATCCATCCAACAATAATATAAAGATTGCATTATCATAAATAAAATGATTTATTTAAAAAATGATTTAAATAAGAAATTAAAAATTAATTTAAATAAAAAATTAAAATTTAAGTTACTCATCCAAATAAAAATTGTTGTATCAATCCATTGATACAATAATTGTATTATCGTAAAATAAAATAGTTTTTTTTTTAAATGAAAGTCAACATCCATCAAAATATAAGTTTTTATTATTATTTTGTATAATTTTTAATTTGATTACTAATCTAGCAACTAAATAAAAATTTGTTAGATCAATCTAATTTTACAATAAAGATTACATTATCAACTAACTTTAAAATAAATTTTACATTATTAGAATAATAAAAATCAAGAGCGTAAAGTTACATATTTTTATTAAATTAAATAAGAAATAAGAAATTTAATTGTTAATCCAACAATCAAATCAAAGTAGCTTGAGTCATAAATCCAGCAAGATCATAAAGATTGCATTATCATAAAATAAAAATAAAATATTATTTATAAAATGAATATAAACATGAAAATGCACATTTTTTAAAATTAAAAATTTTGTTGCTAATGTTTTATTAATTTTTTTAAAAATAAGTAATAATATTTTAATATGTACACATGATTTAATGTGAACTTTACATTTAGTTGTTTTTTGATAAAATTATAAGTAATTTATTACTTTGCCAGCATCACTATTTGGATGGTCAATTTCTAATGTGTAAAATTTCTATATATATATATATTTTTTAATATTTAATGATAAAAACTTTTTAATATTATCAATTAAAAACATAAAAAACTAAAAATAAATTCTTTATATTTCTATTTTTTTCTTCCAATTTTGATTTTAAAATATTTTTGAAAACAAAAAGCCAATCAGTTCTTTTACAAATTCATTCTACAATTAAAAATATACAAAACCAAAAGGCAAGTTTTATTTTCTATTAGAAAACTTTCCATTTAGGAAAAAACTGATTAAAATTCGATTTTTTTTTTTAATATTTAAAGTGATCTGTTCGCTTCCAAATTCATTCTACATTTAAAAATATACAATACCAAAAAGCAAGCTCCAAAATGAAGGGTGGTTGATTTAGTGTGAAAGTGTGAGCGGATTTGATAAGCACATTGTGGAGTCTAACTGTACTCGGAACTTTATCATTTAGATTTCACTAATTATCTATCAAGGAAATAGAGAGAGCATTTTCACATATATAAAATATATTTTTTTATTATATATATCTTAAATGCTTCACGCACATTATATATATATATATGAAGAAGATAATTCTCTAGATCCATGAACTATGGATTTAGATGACTATAACACTTTAGCACCAATTCATCTAAGTGAGTTCCAATTACAACTCAAAAAACCACAATTACAACTAATATTCATGGAAGCATTATTTCCAACACTTTCCTTGCACTAGCACCTGCACCCACTCTAAAATCTCCCGGTTTAGGCTCTTTCTTATCCACGACTTCGAGCTTACCACTTGACTCATTTAAGATGCAACGGACCATCATTGATGTACTTGCAGAATTAACAATATTGACAAACTCATCGTGTGGGGTCTTCCGCAATAGAGTTGTCAAGTAATGAACCATTCTATGGACATTCCTCCATGTCTCGGATATTTTGCTTTCGGCTATCTGTCAGTATCTAGGAAGGAAGTGTGGGTACATAATGTATTCAAAATTCAATCATACAAGGTGACCTCTTGTATAAACATAAGAACCATTGTTCTTGAAATAGGGGCTTCCAACTTATATCAAGAAACAAGTGCTCCTATATTTTTTTTTTCTTCGAATAACACACTTCAATAATCCACACAATAGCAAACTTTTCACAAAATAATCACTCACAAAAAAGGTTGTGCATAACAATAATAAACTCACATAGGAAAATCTACTCTATTCTCCATTAGCTATTATGATTGTCACATCTTACTAGGCACTCCCATGAGAGAATTAAGCTGAGTGATACCATATCAAGAAAAGAGAGAGGGCATTTTCACACACAAAATATTTTTTATTTATTTAGCAAATGCTTCATACAAATTACATATAAATAAATAAGAGAACTCTCTAGATCCATAAATTGTGAATCTAGATCACTATAACACTGTAGCACCAACTCACAATCTATATTAATTCCAATGACAACTCAGCAAACCACAATTACAACTAATATTTATAGAAGCATTACTTCCAACTATCATCTTTCTTTTGGAGGAAGATTGTACTTGGCCCACCCTGGTCCCACCCCATTCCATATCTTTTGGTTTACTCGATTCCACCCACGGGCTCACAAGGCCGGCTTGCAAATCTCCATGGTCGATGGCAATCCCCTTCTAAACTGAACATTGAATTTGAGCCTCTTTTATCTCTTCCACTACCTCGCCTATGCTGGGCCTACAGGCCGGACTATCGTCAACACATCTCAGCGCTAGTTTGGCAACACGAACGAGCTATTGATTTCATGTCGTAGTTTCCAGCCAACCTCTTGTCTATGATTTCTGCGTCTATTTCTTCCCCCTTCACAGACAGTTTCACCTGTAAATACGTGTTACAGATATAATTATTGTTAGTCTCACATTCACATATGCTTAGTATATAACATGCTAATTAGTCTTTCGCATAAAATGCAGTTGAATGTCATTTTATGTTGTTTGATTACCCTTTCGCATATGATCTCAAACAAAACGACTCCAAAACTATATATATCTCTTATCACTCACCTCGTGAGAGCAATCATTCCTGTAAACATCCCCAAACAAAATTTAAATTGCTATCGAATACGTTAATCTTGAACAAAATATTTGAAAGAAAGTCGAAGTTATTTATATCTGTCATATACTCTGTAGCGATATATCCAGGCGTTCCCTCTGCCGTAGACGTTGTCGCATGTGTAGCCTCCCCATAATTTGCTATTCTTGAAATACCAAAATCAGCTAGTTTTGCATTCATATTGTCGTCTAGAAGGATGTTGGCCGTCTTAACATCCCTATGAATTATCCTTGGGTTGCAACGGACGTGCAAGATTTCGAGTGCTTTACACATAAATAGAGATGTATCAGATGGTGCATTTGGTTAGGCATGATATGTACTGTGTAATAGCGTTTAAATCACAAAAATATTACCTGAGTCAAATTACTGAAAGAATTACCACTCGCTACATCTAATGCTATTTGGACCCTTCTTTCCCAATTTAACTCTCCTGTATTGCTACCTGGAAAATAAATTTAAAAACAAATATAAGTTTTTTTAGGGGGTCTATTCTAGTAATTAATATCAACATGAAGAAACTATATGAGAGATCTTGGTCAGCATTATATTTACCATGAAGCATGTTCCATAGGGATCCTTTTGACATGTGCTCGTAGATAAGCAGGGGCCTTTTCGATTCATTACAGAAGCCGAGTAAACACACTAAGTTCTTATTCTGATCTTTAGAAAGAACAGAAAAAACATCAACCTGTTAATCAAAGGAAACCACCCAGATGAATTTTAGTGTACAATTTTTGGGTGCAGCCAAATTACTGTCAATATAATTTAAAAAGTGCGGAACTTGTATGCTGTACCTCATTATCGAACCGTTTAGATGATGAAAACTCTTTCACTGCTATATCTTTCTCTTCCCGGCGCAGTTTACCAGAGTACACCGATCCAGAGCCCCCTTGCCCAATCTTCTCACTAAAGTTTTTTGTGGCATCCCTCATCTCCTTTATCGTAAAGGCACGGGAATTTGGTAGCTTTGACAGGATCTTATCGGAGCCTGCAATCAAGATAAAATTTACAAATTATAAAAGCAGTGTCGTAAGTAATATGATAAAGGAAACTCTCAGGATGTCTCATATGAGTATATTCGTAAAATTCAAGTTACTTCCCAACCTTCTTTGAAACGCTTTTTTTCCCTTAGTTTTCTCCGATATACAGTAATACCCAGCATCAACGCTAAAACAAGTACTAAAGATCCACTTATAGATATTGCAAGAATGACATTCTTTGAGTTCTTTCTGCTCTCTCGAATTTCTTCGATACATTTCCCCTCCTCATATTGTACACAGAGGTAGTTATTTCCAGAAAATCTGCAACATTATTGTATATAGTGTTGTAAGGTTCATATATATATATAAAATAAAGATTATAAAAATAAAATTTCAAAAAAAATTTAAAAATATTTAATAATGGCAAAACTTTAATAAAAATCAATATAAATATTTATTATTTATATTTCTAAAATTAGCATAAACTATAGTATTACCATTGTCGGCATTCCTTGCATTGCTCGTCAAAAACTAATGCGAATATATATATGATGATTAAAATAAATAAAATATAAGATATTTGATTACTTGGCATTCAATGAAGGCTTGTCCAGAAGTTGCGCAGGAATTACCCCACTGAAATTATTGCTCTGTATAAACCTGTGATAATGTGCAGAAAATATTACTATTTGATATTAGAAATAACAATTCCTCATAATTTTGAAAAGGAGTGGCAAACAAAGCAACAGAAAGTGACATACAATTCTTTTAGGTTTTTGGGTTCAAATAACCAGTATGGAACACTACCGCTGAAGCTATTGTTTTGTAAATGTCTGCACAACAAGCGAGTAAAACCACGATCCATCTTGATTAAGAAGAAAGGACCAGCAAAGAGAGTGTTTAGTTTGAGAAGATATACTCACAATAATTCCAACACGGTTAAACTCGAGAAATTTGGTAAGGGTCCTATCAGGTGATTATTATCAAGTGACCTGCAAATTTCAGCACGAATGGACGAAAGCTGGATCGTTATACCATACAAAAAAAATTCAAATTCTTTAATTTGAACACGATTTCACATTAAAAAAAAAAAAACAGAGGCGGGAGATAGACGTACAGCTCTTTAAGGTTTTTGAGTTTAAATAGCCAGTCTGGAACATTACCCGTCAAGTTGTTGTTTTGTAGGTGTCTGCACAACAAGTGAATGAAATGGATGCACTTTTCTTTGTAAAAGGACAGTCCACCTGGGTTAAGAACATGGATTGAGAACAAAGTACCCACACAATAAGGGTTTATGTTTAAAATAAATTAGTACTTACACTCTCTCCAACATGATTAAATTGGATAAATTTGGCAAGCGTCCGATCAGCTGGTTATTGTCAAATATTGACCTGCTTAATTTGAAACACAAATAGGTAACTGCCACACCAATATAATAATCAAACGGTAACTAGGTTGCATAGCCGCACTATCAAACTCGATTTCTACATTATTACATATGAGAGAGAGAGGTATGAACCGTTAATACTTTGAAAACAATATTAAGAATGTAGGGGTGCATTTAGGTGCACATCACGAGTCGTAAATTTAAACATCACATAAACTTTCATTTTAATGTTTTGCGAAGTTTTAAAAGCAAAATATTTTCAATTAAAGTTTCAAGATCGAAGCTTATCACAAATTTGTTTACTTGTAATTGTAAATATAAGTACTTTTAGTTCTTAGCAAACATAAATAAAAAATATTATAGTTTTATCCCATTATGATAATCTCATTTGTTGTACTCTGCAACTTTTCAGTATGAGGATTTCAGAATGGAAGGGTTACACAGGAAATTAGAATTCTACTTACAGGTTGACCAATGCTGTCAACTGTCCAATTTCATCAGGTACCGATCCTCGAAGATTCCTTCCGGACAAATTTCTGGCAACGAGGATTATAGTAAGGCATTACAATATTACGGTTTATCGTAAGCTATTACAATTTCAGTATGTCAATATTACGGATTATCGTAAGCTATTACAATTTCAGTATGTCACTTTTACGGCTATAAATAAACAAATCGAAGAATTATACTCACATTTCCGCAATTCTTATGGCGAGGGAGCCGTTAACACAGCCCAATCCATTCCATGGGATGGAATAGCAAGGATCGGAAATCCAGTCTTTTATGTCATATTTAATTTTGATAGCGTCAAGAGCTTCACCTGCAGATTAAGAACTACTTGATTACGCATTGAATTCAACAGTAATTTCAATAGTAGAGGTTTAGTGAGGGTACTTACTATCCTGTGAACTTGTTGCCCTTTCCGTATGATGTATCGTGTAGTACTCAAAAGCGTTGATTATAGGAGGATTGGTTGAGCCATTGGCCCTCACAAGGTGAAATGTGAACTGGTACTCTTCTGTTTCATTGGATATGAGTGTTAGCTCTAAGGCAGAATGATTTCTCACCAGAGTAATGGTTTCAGACGGGTATTCTCCATTTCTCGTGACGTAGAAAGATCTAGATTGGGATATAGTGAGCTTCTCGAGCTCCGCTAAATATAGCAGCAGTAATGATTTGGCCCCAGGGGCTGTTGGTACAATCACAAAAAAGTTGTCGACATTCATAACCCAGGCCGTTTGCATAACAGCAGTTGGAGGAAGGTTTTTGGTATTGTTGTTAAAAATGGGTTCTTGCAAACTTACATTCCTTGCACTATTTGAATTGTAAAGATACATATATGATTTCCAGATGCGATCGAAGTTATCTACAGGATACCTGCTTGATTTACCATGCAAAGCACAACAGTATGCATCAAAATTGGCTTACGAACAAGAAACTTATTGTACTATCGATTTGAAAGGTTTCACTTACATCTCATACAATTACTTATATCGATTATAAGAAAACCACAAAGAAAAACACAAAAATCAGTTATAAGAAGTGACATCTAAGCTTCAAATCGTATAGATTGAACTATAGGAGAACTAGTTTCAGTAGGTAAAAAATATAAAGTTCAAAATAATCACCTGACTATCGAATTTCCACCAACATCTTGCCTTAATTGTAAAAACAATTCCTGACTTGGCCTGGCTATACATGCCATTTGCGAATTTTCTCAACTCGATTGCATTGATAAAGGGATCATCAGTTTCGTAGTTTCTAATCAGGCAAATATAAAGCATCCCCCCAGAGCTCACATAGATTCCTTCGTGAATATATGGATCTGGAACTTTGTTGGTTACCGGTGTAGAAATCGACATACCCAATGTCTCAATAGTGTGAGTAAAACTCGGGTGTCCGCCGGAGAATCTACTATAATTTCCAAGGGAAAACCATAGTCGTATAAGATAAGGCACATCCGGCTCCACAGGCAACTGGTAGCATGACTTGTTGAGAGGCTTTGGGAAAAATCGTAGTCTTTGCAGGTAAGATGGTGAGGTTGCGCTCCGGACGTATGCTGTCTCACCGACGTCTATGTAATTATCATCAGTGACCCATTTTATATTGTTCTCATCAGTGCGATTTTCTTTTCCTCCGCAATCAACACTGAGAAATCCTGCTTTCCAAAAATTCAATTAATGCAAAGGAAATCTTGTCAGCCACAGAATAAGAGGGAAACCAAATGAGCAATGCAACCTTAGAAAACAAGGTTCAATGATAATTCAAAACGAAACAAAGCAGAAATAACAGGTAACAGCTTGCTGATGGGGAGTCTTAAATCACCTGGTTGAGCTATAACACTATCAGCCAGTAAACTCAAGAGCACGGTGATCGCCATCCAAATGTCCCATTTGCCATAGCCGATCTTTTCCATAGTTCCACCAATTTACCAAGAGAATGCAATGCACGCAGGTTTTCCCTACACCACCGAACCTCAGGTAGCAGGGATTGCTGGGTTCTTATATCCAAGAGAATGCAATGCACGCAGGTCTGGGAATCCTACAAATACCTGCTTACTCTTGGAAGCTAAATATTCCTGCTTATAAACAAAAAGCGTCTCCGACGCTGCGATCGATCACTCGATACGTGGGAGATGGATACATTCTGGTGATTCCCAAGGGCTTAAAAAGGCTTTATGGAACGTGGACGCGCACTTTTCTTACTTAATTAAAATATTATTAATATCATATTCTTACATATCACAAAGGTTGCATATTCGTTATTCAAATAATGTTTTAAATATTCTCTAATCCACTTTCACTATCAAGGTTGTAAGATTTTTAATTTTATTTTTTTAACTTTACAAATAATATCTGTATTACTTTACCAATGATATTTGTGTTATTTAAACAAGTTAGAGTAGACATATACTTTTGATTTTATATGTCTATTTTATGTTTTGGATTTTTGGGGTCATTTTTGTCACAATTTGATCAAAAATATTTGTGAAAATTATGAATTTTCATTGTTCAAATTATGAATTTTCATTGTTCAAATTGTATTTTTTATTGTATAAATGGACACAATACCCTCCAAAATTTCTTGGTACTAGATTATGTAATTTTAATAACGTATATTTGTAATTTTAACAATTCGAACAAGATTTTGGCCCAAAAAAATAGTCAAAAAATAATCCAAAACATAAAACTTCTAGCTTACTCCTTTAGAGAAAGAGTTGGCTAGTCATTGAATCTTTTGGTCTTTCTAGACCATTTTTTGTTGGAATGTGGCAACTAATCTTCATTGAAATTGCGAGTTTTCATTGTCCAAATTGCATTTTTCATTGAAGAAAAGGATTTAACATCCTCCTAAATTCCGGGGCACTTGATTATGCAATTTCAACAACGTATGTACATGCAATTTTAACAATTCCAACCAGATTTTGGTAAAAAAAGTCGTGGAAAAAAAAATCCAAAACATAGAACGTTTAGCTTACTCCTTTAGAAAAGGAGTCGACTAATCATTCTATGTTTTCGACATTCGGGCCATTTTTTCCAAAATCCAGTGATGAATCTTTGTTGAATTTGCAAGTTTTTATTGTTCAAATTGCAAATTTGATTGCATAAATGGATTCATGCCCTCTAAAATCCCTCGGCACTCGATTATGCAATTACAACAATGCATATTTGCAATTTTAACAATTCCAACTAGATTTTGGTTCAAAAAACCATGGAAAAAACAATCCAAAGTGTAGAATGTTTAGTTTACTCTTTTAGAAAATGAGTTGGCTAATCGTTTTAAGTTTTGGAATTTACGGGCCATTTTTGTTGGCATTTAGCGACAAGCCTTTGTTGAAATCGTGAGTTTTCATTGTTCAAATTGCATTTTTATTGTAGAAACGGATTCACTGCCCTCTAAATCCCTGGCTACCCAATTATGCAATTTCAACAACGTATATCTGCAATGTTAGGAATTTCATCTAGACTTTGGCCAAAAATGTTGCTGAAAAAATGATCCAAAATGTAGAACATTTAGCTTACTCCTTTAAAAAATGAGTCGGCTATTTGTTTTAAGTTTTGCATTTTTTGAGCCATTTTTGTCAAAATATTACGACAAATCTTTGTTGAAATCCTGATTTTTCATTGATCAAATTGCATTTTTATTGCAGAAATTTATTTAACGCCCTCCAAAACCCCAAAACATAGAACATTTAGCTTACTCGTTTAGAAAAGGAGTTGGCTAATTGGTTTATGTTTGGACTTTCTAGGCCACTTTTGTTAGAATGCAACGATGAATATTTTTTTCAAATCACAAGTTTTCGTTGTTCAAATTGCATTTTTTATTGTAGAAATGGATTTAGTGCGCTCCGAAATCCATTGGCACCCAATTATGCATTTCAACAACACATATTTGCAATTTTAACAATTCCATCTAGATTTTTGCCAAAACAATCGCCAAAAAGCGATCAAAATCATACAACATCTAGCATACTCCTTTAGGAAAGGAGTCGACTAATTGTTCTCCGGTTTGGACTTTTCAGCTATTTTTGTTGGAATCCAGTAAATAACCTTTGTTGAAATCGTAAGATTTCATTGTTCAAATTATATTTTTTTATTGTAGAAATTGTATTTTTTAGTCTTATCAAGAAAACATTTTCCGTGCTCGGTCCATTTTTACAAAGAGATTTCATTTTCGGTAGTCTTATCAAGAGTGAACGTTTTATGCGTTCGGTCAATGAAAAATGCAGAGCATGATAATGATAATTACATTTATTTAAAGAGGAGATTCCATTCCATGTGAATGCGTTTATGAAATGTGATGTGAATCCGTTTATTAAAGGCGATGGTTTCAATTTTTTTTGTTCAACTTCACTTTTTGAATTTCTTTCAAATTCAAAGGAATTCTCTTTTGCGTTAAGAGCGACGGCTCCACATAGAAAGGCTTCCGGGCGTAGAACGGATTGACGACTAGCAGGGCCCGTTAGCAGCGCCCAATGGCTCTATGCGACGTGAAGGGAATCACGAAGGGCAAGTTGGATTATAAAAATATGAGATTTGAATCCAATGGCAATAATATCGGAATTCACATCATTAGCATTAATATATCACTGACATTAGTCTTTGAGTTGGATGGTGATATGTTGACCCTAGAAAAAAGACTCCATTATGTATGAGTGCTTTTATCAATGGTGAAGATATGATCAATTTCATGTCCAGCATTACTTCCGGATCCCGATCAAAATAAAAGGAGATTATGTTTTGCACAACCGACCCCACATAGCGTTAATCAACGGAATATCTCAATTGTCTCTTCAATTTCACTCGTAAGGAAGAAAGTGGCATAATCATTATAATTACGTCAATTTTATTAAAGAGATTCCATTCTTCGAATTATTGTCGCTTTTATAAAAGCGATTCCATTCCACGTGAATGTGTTTTTATCACCGGTGAAGATTTCAGTTTCATGCTCAACTTATGAATTTCTGTCAAAACAAATAGGAAAGTCTATTTTGGTGCAAAGAGCAACGAAAACAAATAGGAAGTCTCTTTTTGCGCAAAGAGCAACGGCCCCAAAGGGTTGAGGGTTTCGTACATGGGCCAGGCATGCGGAGGCTGCGAAATGAGTATCCCGTGGAACCCCGTAGGAGGGTGATGCCCCCCCACACCCGCCCGCTAAGTCTCTTTTTGCGCAAAGAGCAACGGCCCCAAAGGGTTGCGGGTTTCGTACATGGGCCAGGCATGCGGAGGCTACGAAATGAGTATCCCGTGGAACCCCGTAGGAGGGCGATGTCCCCCCACACCCCCCCCGCGGGGGTGACTATACAATCCACCTACATATCATATAAAACTGGGGTACAAACACGGCTGATACAATATCATCTATGAGATTAGAAGATCTGGTTCCACAACCAACAATCTCCCACTTGGAGACTGATCACAGCAACTCCACCGCTGCTGCACTTGCTGGACTTGGACTTGGAAAATTTCTCCTTTTCACTTTCATGCTAGAAGGCCAACTAAAACCGAGCACGAACTCAGTTTCTCTCTGGTCACTACCTTTGTGAACATGTCTGCAGGATTCTGGCTAGTATGTATCTTTTCCAGCTTCAACAGTTCATCTTCCAGAACAGAGCATATGAAATGGTACTTGAGCTGTATATGTTTAGTCCTAGAATGGAATGCTGAGTTCTTTGCAAGGTGAATGGCACTCTGGCTGTCATTATACAATCTGCTATCCTTCTGCTTCTTATCCACTTCCTCCATAAACCTCTGTAACCAAATCATCTCTTTACTAGCCTCTGTAATGGCAAAATACTCTGCTTCTGTTGTAGAAAGTGCAACAACCTTCTGTAGTTTCGAAATCTAGCTTATTGCTGTTCCACTTACAGTAAACACATACCCTGTGGTGCTCCTCCTGCTATCCTTGTCACCTGCCATATCTGCATCAACATATCCCTGTAGAACAGTGTCTAAACCTCCAAAACATAATGCCTCAGTGGTAGTACCTCTCAAATACCTGAGAATCCACTGTACTGCCTTCCAATGTTCTTTACTTGGATTGTTCATATATCTGCTCACAACTCCCACTGCATGTACAATAACTGGTCTTGTGCACACCATGGCATACATCAAGCTGCCAACTGCTGATTGATAGGGAATCTTGGACGTGTAATCTATCTCTTCTTGGGTCTTGGGACACATTTCCTTACTTAGACTGAAATGGCTAGCCAAAGGTGTACTTACAGGTTTTTCATTCTGCATTCTAAACCTCTCCAACACCTTTTGTATGTACTCACATTGAAACAATGTCAATTTGCGATTTTCCCTGTCTCTCGTTATTCTCATACCAAAGATTTGCTTTGCAGCACCCAAATCCTTCATCGCAAATGAATTAGCTAGCTTCCTTTTGAGTACATTTATATCCTGCATGTTAGACCCTGCAACAAGCATGTCATCCACATACAATAACAAGATAATATATCTTCCATTGTCTAGCTTCTTGAAATAAACACAGTGGTCAGAATGACATCTACTATAACCTTGTTCTGTCATAAACCTGTCAAACTTTAGATACCACTGCCTTGGAGCTTGCTTCAAGCCATACAAGCTCTTTTTCAACCTCCATACCAGATCCTCCTTACCTTTGACCTCATACCCTTATGGCTGCTGCATATATATTTCTTCATCCAAATCCCCATGGAGGAAGGCTGTTTTTACATCTAAATGTTCAAGATGCAAATCTTCTACCGCCACTAGACTTAAGATAGTCCTAATTGAAGTCATCTTAACAACAAGAGAAAATATTTCATCAAAATCTATACCTTTCTTCTGTACAAACCCCTTTACAACAAGTCTGGCCTTGTACTGCTTCTTACCTCCTTCTTCTTCCTTCAACCTGTAAATCCATTTATTTTGCAATGCTCTTTTACCAGCAGGCAATTGAACCAAATCCAAGTCTGGTTTCCTACCAATGAGTCCATCTCCTCATTCATGCCTTGCTCCTACTTCTTTCTAGTTTCCACCTGCATTGCTTCTTCATAACATTTTGGTTCACCAGAATCAGTCATCAATAAATAATACATTGAAGGAGAGTATCGTTCAAGGAGTCTACTTAACCTGGTAGATTTTCTTACACTTGCAGGAGTTTCAGGTACTTGCTGCTGCTCTTGATTTTCTGGCACCTTCGGAACTTCATTTTCTTTAATTTTATCAAGCACTATGTACTCTGTGTTTTCCTTTTCCTGTTTCTTTCCCTGCAACTGATCTTTATACATGACCTTTTCATTGAATATCACATTTCTACTCTTGATGATTTTGTTATTTTCATAATCCCATAAACGATAACCAAATTCATCAACCCCATATCCAATAGAGGTACATTTCTTGGATTTAGCTTCAAGCTTTGTTCTATTTTCTTTATCAATATGGACAAATGCTTCACAACCAAACGTTCTCAGAAATGTGTAGTTTACCTTTTTATCTGTCCATGCTTCCTCTGGAATACCACCATGCAAAGCACTTGAAGGTCCTCTATTTATTAAATAAACAGCAGTATTTACAGCATCCGCCCAAAACTATAAGGGCAACCCTACATGCAGTCTCATACACCTTTCACGCTCCATGATCGTTCTGTTCATCCTTTCTGACACACCATTTTCCTGTGGTGTTCCTGGGACTGTCTTCTCTCTACGAATCCCATGGTATGAACAGTAACTATCAAACTCCTTGCCGCAATACTCACCTCCATTATCAGATCTGAGACACTTCAATATTTTTCCTGTCTCATTCTCAACCAAAGCTTTCCACTTCTTAAAAGTAGCAAACACATCATATTTCTGTCTAATGCAATAAACCCAAGTTTTTCAAGTTGCATCATCAATAAATGTAACATAATAATGAGAGCCACTAAGAGATTGTACCTGAGCCGGTCCCCATACATCTGTATGCACAAGCTCTAGTTTTTCATTCTTCTTCTGTTTCCCAACCCTGAGAAATCTGACTCCCTTCTGTTTTCCATAAACACAGTTTTCACAGAATTCCAAACTTACCTGCTTCAAATCCGGTAGCAACATTCTTAAGTGGAGAATCTGCATCCCCTTCTCACTCATGTGGCCAATCCTATGATGCCACAATGCTATATCTGTTCCTGTAGAAGCTAAAGAGATAGAATGGTCAGTATTATGAGGACATAAATACAACGTACCTACTCTGTCTCCTTTTGCTATCACCATTGATCCTTTAGTGATCTTCCATCACTTTTCTCCGAACGTAGATAGACAGTTGCCATCTCCCAACTGTCCTGTTGAGATCAGATTTCTTTTCATAGCAGGAATATGCCTAACTTCTTTCAACAACCAATCAGTTCCATTCTTAACTTTTATCCATACCTTATCCATTCCAACAATTTTACATGGCTCATCATCACCCAATAAAACATGTCCAAAGTCGCCAGGAACATACTCATGAAAGTATTTCCTATGGGGTGTAACATGACATGAAACTCCTGAATCTACTACCCAATAATCACTAGTATTATCTAATGCAAGAATCAAAGCATCTTGTAACACATCACTTGCTACATTTGCTTCCTGGGTACCTTCCTTCTATGCATCTCCTTTCTTCTTTAGAGATTTGCAGTGTTTCTTCAGATGTCCTTTCTTTCCACAGTTCCAGCACTCTATCTTTCCCAGTCTGGACTTGGATCTACCCGTTTTAGACTTTCCACGATTACCTTGGCTCTTTCCTCTCTCCTTTGGTTTTCCCCTGCTCTCCATGGTCAACGCATTACCTGATGTCTCACCTGTGCTTTTTCTTCGCATTTCCTCGCTAAGAATAACACCAATAACATCATCAAATTTCAAGGTGTTTGAACCAGAGACAGAGTTACTTACAGCCATGACCAAGCTATTCCAGCTTTCTGGCAATGAACACAAGATTAGAAGAGCCCTAACCTTATCATCAAAGTTCACACTTATAGAAGTTAGTTGATTTGTAACCGTATTAAACTCATTTAAATGATCAGTAACAGATCCACCTTCAGACATCTTCATATTAAATAAACGCTTCATTAGAAATACCTTGTTGGAGGCCGAGGGTTTTTCATACAACTTACCCAATGTGCTCATCAAACCCTCTATTGTCGTTTCTTTTGAGATATTGAAAGCCATCGACGAAGCCAGGCTCAACCGTATTGTTCCTAGAGCCTCTCTATCAAGAACCTCCCATTCTTCGTCCTTCATAGCCGTCGACTGCTTTGTTTTTCCTCCCAACGGTAGGAATAGATCCTTCTGGTACAGATAGTCCTCCATTTGCATCTTCCATAACCCGAAGTTTTGGTCGTTAAACTTCTCGACCTTAAACTTTCCTTCTTTTGCCATTGCTCCCACTCGAACCAGAAACCCTAGCTTCCTGCGGGTTTAACTGCCAAATAGACCTTTGGCTCTGATACCAATTGTTAGAAAAACAGGATCGCAGAGCAATAACAATAAACAGAAATGCAAATATAATCACACATACACATTACAAGAGAGACACAGATATATCGTGGTTCACCCAACTTGGGCTACGTCCACACTGAATTTTCCAGTCCTTATTATTATTACCATCCAGCAAGGTGAAGGGATACGACCTGTAGCACAACCGCTGCACTTTCTCTTCTCTGTTTCACAGTCTCTCTCCTGATCTCAGAGATCTTTGCAATGCATAAAACCTCATACATCATCATCCATATCCATATTACAATGTCTTTATTTTATAAGGGAAATACAATGGAAAAATACCATGGGATACCCAAAACCATGGGCCCGCAAAACAGCTGGAAAAAACCCGTGAACCCCTGGAACCCCGTGGGGGGGCGATGCCCCCCCACACCCCCTCGGTGGGGTGACTGTACATTCCACCTACATATCATATAAAACTGGGGTACAAACACGGCTGATACAATATCATCTATGAGAAAAGAAGATCTGACTCCACAACCAACAGCTGCTTGGAGGCTCCGTCGTCGTGTTGTGGTTCGCGTCTGGTTGTTGTTTGAGCAGAGGTGTTTGTTGTTGTTAACCTGGTTGGAGTTCATGCTTGAGCGGCCTGCCTCCATGGTCGTTGTCGTGTGTTGGAGAACTGTTGTGGTGTTGTTCTTGTGTTCATGGTCCGTAGCGCAGGTCCCCCGGTGGGAATCTCCTGTTCCTGCTTGTTTGTGGGCTGCTCCTGGTGTTGGTGTTCCTGCTTCATCCTTGGCTCCTGGTTCGTCCTCAGCTCCTGCTTTATCCTTGGATCTTGTTTCCTGCTTTGCTCCTGGTTCATGCTCGGCGGTGGCCATCTATCCAGAAAACGTGGTAGGATTTCGATCCTACCGACTTTTCTTGCATTGTGTTTTTCAACACAACCACTCTCTCGGTGTGATTTTCTTGCTTTCTCTATCTGTGTTCGGTCTGGTTGGATCTGGTTGCGTCTGTGTTTTTGATTGAATCCAAACAAGGTCATAGGTTATGGTTTTTGGTTTTTAATGGAGCACTATTATGGTTTTTAGTTTTTAATGGAGCATTTTTAGGGTTGAATTCGTTGGAACAGTGTTATGGTATTTGGTTTTTAATAGAGCACTGTAATGGTTTTTATTTTTTAATGGAGCACTGTTGTGGTTTTTGGTTCTCAATGGAGCACTGCTATGGTTTTTGGTTTTTAATGGAGCACTGTTGTGGTTTTTGGGTTTTAATGGAGCACTGCTATGGTTTTGGGATTTTAATGGAGCATTGCCTTCGTTTGAAGGCTATGGTTTCTAGGGTTTCATGGTTTCAACTTTAAGATAAGACATTTTGGTTTATAATGGAGCGTTGTTAATGGAGCACTGTTATGGTAATTGGTTTTTAATAGAGCACTGTTATGGTATTGGGTTTTTAATGGAGCACTGTAATGGTTTTTGGTTTTTAATGGAGCACTGTTATGGTAATTGGTTTTTAATGGAGCACTGTAATGGTTTTTGGTTTTTAATAGAGCACTATTATGGTATTTCATTTTTAATGGAGCACTGTAATGGTATTTGGTTTTCAATGGAGCACTATAATGGTTTTTTGTTTTTAATGGAGCACTGTTATGGTTTTTGGTTTTTAATGGAGTGTTGTAATGGTATTTGGTTTTTAGTGGAGCATTGTTATGGTTTTTGGTTTTTAATGGAGCACTGTTATGGTTGAAATTGATTATTAATGGTACACTGTTAGGGTCGAAATTTATTATTAATGATTGTATGAATTAGCAATGAATGGTTGTTAATTTGTTAATGGAGTTGATTATAGGATTAGGGTTTGAAGTTTATGGAAAATTCTCACATAAAAAAAAAACCATAACAGTGCTCCATTAAACCCTTCAGTGATTATATTGCTTTTAGTGATTGCTTGAATTCATAAGGAATGGTTGTTAATTTCTTATTGGAGTTGATTATAGGATTGATGCATGCTTGAGATGCAAGATGACGCTCTCAAATAATTTGGGCATGCTAATTAGATGTTTAATTTGGACTATGAATTGAAGGCATGAAACCTTTTAACAAATTAGGGTTTGCTATGGTTCATTGATTGTTTCAGTGATTGTATGAATTTGCAATTAGGGTTTGGAGGCATGAAACCTTTTAAGAAATTAACAACCATTCCTGCTAATTAGGGTTTGCTATGGTTCAATGATTGTTTCAGTGATTGTATGAATTCACAATGAATGGTTGTTAATTTTTTAATGGAGTTGATTATAGGATTAGGGTTTGATATGGTTTCATTGTTTCATTGGTTGATAACTTAGTATATTTTAAAATTGAGAGAAGGTTTCATGGTTATGGAAAATTCAGATATGGTTTAATGGTATGAAGGTTACGGGAAATTCTGACATAAAAAAAAAACACCATAATAGTGCTCCATTAAACCCTTCATTGATTATATTGCTTTCAGTGATTGCTTCAATTCTTAAGGAATGGTTGTTAATTTCTTATTGGAGTTGATTATAGGATTGATGCATGCTTGAGATGCAAGATGACGCTCTGAAATGGATTTGGGCATGGCAATTAGATGAATAATTTGGACTGTGAATTGGAGGCATGAAACCTTTTACAATTCTAGTATCCCTTTATTGGATGAATATGTGAAATAAGCATTGATTTCTAATGAGAGTATGAAAGGATATGAAAGAGTATTTGAATGTTGGACATGCATATGTGTTTGTCCCATCTACAGTTAGCCCTCGTTTTGTATTTTTCTAGAATTTTGGTTCTCATTTAAAAATTTGTCATTACTCTTCCAGCAGTAATGCAATATGCAACATGGAAATAGTGATACCACCTGCTTTCATTCTTGTTGTGTGCTCTAGTCTAAGTAATATTTAATTGTGTGCTTGGCGGTTGTTTGCAATGCTTACCATCAATCCAGTTCAAGTTGATTTGCATTCAAGTCAGTATTGCATTCAGGAAAAACTTCCATTCAATTTAAATTTTCAATCAGGTTGGTCTGCCATCCAATTTAGTTTAACATTCAAATTAATTTGCCAACCAAGAAATCTAGCAATAAGTTTTAGTAAGGAATGTAGTCCAGTAAATAGACAGAGCCATGAAGAAAACAATACTTCAAATAAAGGGCATATTCTTGTTCAACATAGTAGCAATTCAAGATTTATACATATGGTTGGTCCCTGGTGGGTTGGGAATTTATACATTTACTGTGGTTATGCCTAACATATATCGACTGTCAAATTGGAATCAAACAAAAACTTAGGAAACCACCCAAAATTCCTCCTGCAACAAAACCTTAGGAAACCACCCAAAATTCCCCCTGCAACAAAATCTAGCTTAATCTAGATTTCACATGTGTATGCCAAAGAAAACACATCTTCCATCTGTCAAACAAAAACTTTGGAACCACCCAAAATTCCCCCCAGCAACAAAATATTCCTTTCATATTTGTATTCCAAACACAAAACATCTATCATCCGCCAAACAAAAAACCCTATGTGTGAGGAGGTTGACTGCCTTCATTACCCAAACTAGTTGGGTTAGATACTGATGCTTGACCTGGTTGTGTTGAGCTGCAAACATTTGGTGCGGGCCAGGCTGCTCCTTGTAGCCAAGGAGGAATTGAGTAACCATAGTTATGACTTGAGCCTAATTTCCATGGGTTCACTGGAGGTGTTTGGAAAGCATACACAGTATTTCCCCCTGCCTGGTGGTATTGGGGTATCTATATGTTAATAAGGTCCTGGAATAATCTTTTGTTCTCTGAAAATTGATCCAATGGGTTGAAAACCACCTCTGTCCTCTCCAAACCATTTGGATTCCTCTGATTTGCCTTTCTTTGTCCCTTTCCTCCCTTGCCAATTGTTTATGTCGCTCTCTTTCCTCCCTTTGTTTCACTCTTACAAGCCTTTCCTTCCTTCGATTTTCTACTGCAACAATATTTGCTTCCTTCTTCTCCTTTGCCAAGGCCTTCTTCTTCTCTTTTAATTCCTGCATCTCCTTTTTCTTGTGCTCAGCCTCAATCAGTAGGGTGATGTAGTCCTCTGATGTTAGTAGTTGTGAGCTCCTGCTTAATCTAAGATGCTTAGCCATGGGATTAGATAGTTGAGCTGCAACTTTCTCCACTGGAAACTTAGGAACTGGCCAAGTAGTGGCTCATTTGGTGGGAGTGCCTCATCATCATTTTCTTGGTCCAATGTATCTTCATTTTGTTCAATCTCATCTCCAACACCCCCAAGTGGCACATAATAATGTACAACTTCATTGTTAAGGACTGTTGGCATTGAAGGCAGGTTAAGGCTTTTATCGTTGGTGGGGGTGACAATGTGTTTGTTCATGTTTGTCATCGCCTATTCCAACCACTCGGGTTGTTCTGGCTGGCTTGGAAATGTCAACTCCTCGCTGTTGGTTACCACTGCTTGGTCACCTCCATTCACACTCAAATCGGCAATGTTGTTATGAACAATCCCTTGGCTATCTAATTATGTTTTTGTCCTTCCAACAACTTTTATATTCTCCCCAACAGGTTCAGTGCCATACTGAATTTCACTTACGTGTTCATTGTCATCATCCAATGGTTGGAAATGACCTTGAGAGAGTGATATGATGTTGTCTACAGCATCTGCATCCTCTTTCCCCTGAACATTAAAAGCCTAACTACATCCCGTGTCATGTTGAAGAGCATCAGAATTGGAAGGCCATATTCCTGTCCGCCTAAAACCAGCCCTAATATTTGATGCTGTGAGCGCCCTAGCAAAAGCTTTGCTTGCAAGTTCTGCTAATTCGAACCTCTTCACCTCTACCCCCGGGTTCTTTGCCATCCAGGATTCTCTCTCAGACTTGAAGTAACACTTGAAAGGCCCAAACACACTCACATCTAGAGGTTGCAGCCTGTAAGTGGTATGTGCAGGCAGTGTCAACAGATGAATGCCTAGCCTGTTTGCCTCCTCAATGGTTTGTATAGCAACGTGGATGCCATGGCCATCAAAAATCAACAGGTGTCTGTTTTCAGGTGAAACACCGCCAGGGACAGAGGAAGCAAAGTGGCAAAGCCAGCTCAAGAAGAGTTCTTTTGTCATCCGAGCATGGGGGTGTGCAGCGATGCATGCGCCAGGTTCATAGTTTTTAATGTAATTTTTTAGTTGATTCTTTCCCTTAAACAGATAAAAACCTGGAATTAATGCTCCAACTGCCTTGACACAACAAAGAATAGTTATCCACTCCCTACTTTTTGGCATAATTTTGGGAACATTCTTGCTCCCTCTCTTGGAAATTACCTACATGCCACAATTCCTCCCTGCCTGAAATCCAGTCTTGTCACAGTTCCATTTATGCTCTCCTCTGTATGAGTGTTTCTCATATGCATCAGAGAGTGCCTGATAGAACTTGGTCACAACTGTAGGGCATAGATTGAAAGCCCTATCCCTTTCAAGCCCCTCTGTTGTGCATAACACAAGTTCTGGATGCCTTTGTTTAAATCTTCTCCACCATGATTTCCCTGGAAATCCATCTTTGAAGGGGTTTGGCCTCCCTTGACAGATTTGGGAAACAGTGGATTTAAGTTGAACCAACTACACACCATGGCCTAGTTGAGCCATCTCTTCACACCAAACCAAAACTTCTTCTTCCTCTTCTACACTCAACACTGTAAGAGGTCCTTTTCGCTTGGTATGGGTCAGGCCATTTATCTAGTAATGGATTGATGTTGGTGGAATCCCATGTTTTTTAGCAGTTGCTCTAATAGAAAAACCATTGAAATCTATATCATCTATGGTAGCCTTCATGTCTTCTTGTGTCCATCCTCTGATGGCACTAATCTTCTTACTCGCAGTTGCACCTTGAACTGTGGTTGATTGTGGAATAACACCTCCAGGATCTGCATCATTTGCCTCTTCAACTGTGGTCGATGGTGGAATAACACCACTATGCTCTGCATCATTTACCTCTTCAGCATCTCTGTGTGCATTGTTATTATCAATATCATGTGCTATGTCCTCATTGGATAAGGTGCATCATAGTTGGGCACCCCTGCTGAGTCTCCTACTTGACCTCCTTGCACGAGTAATCTTGACTCTTGCCATGACTGCAATCACCCACAGAATTAGAAGAAACAGGACCAGAGACAGGGCTAGGGACAGTACTCCATTAAAAACCAAAAACCATAACAGTGCTCCCACCCACGGAATTAGAACTAGATGTGTATCTTCACAGGGATCTGGAATATTAAAATAGTTGTGTTAAAACAAAGTGTTAAAATGACCCTAAGATCTGGAGTATTCAAAAGGATCTCTTGATGTGATTTACATGTTCAATGCAGGTTCTTGCATAAAACTAGATATAGTCTGGCTACTTGAAAACATTATTGAAAGACAAGTTTATCTTGAATGCAATACCTGAACTCTGAATGCTATCTTGAATTAACTTTGCACCCGGAAATCAATCTGCAACTGTGTTTTGGTGGAATGCAATGCTTGGACTCTGAAATTTGACGCTTGGAAATATAGGTGAGTTTAACAAGGTCTGGGAATTTCGAATAGCAGAAAAATTGGAGTTTGTCTAAAGGTTGTAGTGTCTTTATAGCATTTTGGTGTTTGATTTGATTGGAAACTTTGAGAAGGCATGGATTACAACTGGTTGGAGTTGGATGAGTGGCTCAAGATTGAGTTGGCCTCGATCCAATGGCCATCAATGGGGCTTTGTCAATCCAGGTGCTATTCGAAATGCCTATGGACATGCTTCTATTTGGTTTTATGGTTTATTTGATGATTTCCATTTGGTTTTATGGTTGATTTGATGATTTTAATGGAGTTGGAAGCATTAATTGCATTGATTGGGTTACTTTGTTGAACAACAATGCACCTGGAGCTGACACTCATTCTCCATTTATTATGCAGGTAACATTCGATAAATGTGCAGGTGGGATGCCTTGGTGGTTAAGTGATTCTCGATGCTGGTCTGGGTGTACACTAAAGCTTGTTCGATGGGGTCCATGTGATGAGCAATCCGTCCTTGTAGATTGGGCTACTTGGGGAGTGATGAGGTCCAATTAGATGTTTGTGTCAGTGCATGTTGGGATTTGGAAGGGACATGATGGATTTGAATTTGGTTCTGTCAAGACTATCAAGTTGTCATCCTTTTGTCCTATAGTTGATAGCTATGGGCCTACTGTACAGAATGACACTTAATGAACTTAAATATGACACTTTTTACATATTTATATAATTATATGTGTTTGACAGTTGGCATTTCCTTGATCACTTTTTGGGTTGTAAACCTCACCGGTTCTATCACCACTACCGGTTCTCGTTCAACTATAGAACTCTCTCCCCTAATAAACCTTATGATAAGGTCATTTTTTTTCAACCTGAGAGTAACTTTAACACAACTTAGAAGATAATACAACATGTCCAATTGTGAACACAACTTATTCCAGAAGACAATACAACATGTTCAATTGTGAAAACAACTTATTCCAGAAGACAATACAAAATGTCCAATTGTGAAATTTGCACTTTAAGATTTATTATGTTAAATTTGTTAACGAAGTTAAGTTGAGTTTTATAATGAATTTTTATTTTTAATTATGATTTGATAAAAAAAATAAAAGCCTATGAAAACAACCACGATTTCTTTTCTTCATTCTGATGCTCAAAATATATATATTCTGATACTCAATATATATATATATATATATATATATATATATATATATATATATATATATAAAATTCGAAAAAGTCATCCACCACGATAAACACCCATATATTGGGAAGCACACCAAAGTAGCTTCATAATGCAACTAACAAAACCAAATTGGTGTCTCGATTTCAAATAATTCATTAGCCAACATTATGTCGCTAGTTGTTGGGAAGAATATCAAACTAGTTTCACAGTAAAAGTAATTGAATCAAAATTGGACCCTTTTGCTAATTTTTATAGCTAAATCATTATATGTATTTAGAAAATGAACCAATAAAATCATTTTTGTTTTAAAAAAAAATGAACAGATGAAAGGGGTAGTTATTAGTTCCAAAGTTATGTTTTTCTTCCTAGAAGGTAATAGTTTCAAATCCGGAGGGGATAAGGTATGTATACCTTCATAGATTTTAGTAGTCAAATCACTACATGGAGAGGGGTACTTTGTCCCACAAACAAAGGGGTCTCATACAGCCATGATGTTTAGCTAAGATGTAACCTTAAAAATAGATTATTATTATTATTATTATTGGTATTAGTATTAGTATTACCAGCCTAGATCCAAATCCTAGGCTTTATCAAGCGCCAAGAGGGATCAAATCTCCCGAGGTGCAAAACTCTCCTCGAAAATCTCCTTGAGTGCAATACTTGAGAAGAGGTTTGCACCTCAGGAGATTTGATCCCTCTCGGCACTTGATAGAGCCTAGGATGTGGATCTAGGCTGGTTTCAGTTGTGGGCGGTGACACAAAAATGGAGTTTGATCATCATTGTAAGCAACAGGTTAAGTTGAAAACACATATACATTTACGAGGATTATCATAATGTAAGTAATAAGTATTTAGGATTGAGTAAATTGTTAAACTGGAAAATAGAGAAAATTTTCCTATTTTTTTTTTCGATTCTCTTTTTGTTGATCTGCGTTTTGTTTTGTTTGTTCTTCTCATCATGTGCCCAAAGATCATCTTCCCAGTATTGGGATTTGGATCCCTTTCATGACTAATTTTTTTGGTGATTTAGTCATTAACTACCCATGGAGACCAACTTTTTGGGTTGCTTGGTCACTAATTACCCTTTTTTATACTATTGTGGTGCAATTATTCCTCTCATTGTGCATCCTCGTTGACCTCCTATGCATCACATAGGAACTATAGTTGGTCCTTAGCTTCAAACTTGGGTAGGGGTTGCGCAACTTTCTTTATATTCTACTCCACTTCTATTTCTAGACTGAAATCTCCAAAAATATCTTCGCCTATTCATGGACCTCCTTGAGTAACTAAATTCACCTGCGTTGGATCTCTTTCAACGTTTTCCTCACTTGGTTCAACGGTCACCATGTTGTAGTGACCTTTCTTGTCTTCCCATTTCTTGACCAAGTCCGAGCAATCCTCTGTCGCATTTATGTACTATGGAAGTATGTGCATAGGGTACAAGGATTACTACACTGCGTTTTGTTGAACTGTGTTTGTTTTGTTCGTTCTTCTCATTTTTTGTTGTCATTTCGTAAGATTTTCTTCCTTGATATGTTTTACGACGTTCGACATTCTGTATTTTTGGTTCTTCGCCAGTTTGTCTCATAGCATCTTTTGCATGCAGATCTTCCATTTCTAGTTTAGAATCTATATCAAAAAAGTCAAGCATTAACATATACACTGAAATTTATGCATCGATGAAATCCACACTAAGATTTATGCATCCAAGAAATTTACACTGAAATCAATGCGTCCATGGTATAAAAGCTACACTGGAAATTATGCAATAAAAAACCCCATACACTAAAATCTATGCGTCCATACGCTAAAATCAATGTGTCCATAGAATAACTTCTACACTGAAAAATATGCAATAAAAAACCCCATACACTGAATTCTATGCATCCTTAGACTGAAATCAATGTGTCCATAAAATAACATCTACAATGAAAAATATGCAATAAAAAAACCCCATACACTGAAAGCTATGCAAGTATAAAACTCACTAATTTACATGATAATGAAATTCAATATATTTACGAAATTCTATATTTTAAAAGAAAAAAGTAGATGATCTGGGAATGCATTAACATATACTCTGGAATCTATGCAAGGATAAAACACCAATTCAATATTTCCAAAATTCAATATATTTAAAAAAAAAATTCAATATATTTGCAAAAGTCAATATATTTTCCCAAAAATTAGGTGATCTAGGAGAATTGAACCTTGGACCTCACACCCATTATCCCAACACCCTTACTACTATACCACATGTAGTTCTTATGTAGATACCTCTAATAATAATATTTAATTATAATCCCCCTAATTTTTTTAAATTAGTTTTTAATTTAAAAAAATTTAGGTGATCTATGAGGTTCAAACCTTGGACCTGGGCTGGTGCAAGCTAATGCTAGCCACTCATGATGCGTTAGTCACAATGGAATTCTGGAAAAATAGAAATCTGAACGTCAAAACGCAATATCAGAGCTACCTACACAACTTTTTGGAATATGGCGCAAGAAGATCAAACGTAGAAAATCGGATTACCTTCCGGAATATATAAATGTTATTTATGGAAATTAAGTATAACTCCCAAAAAATGGGGTTCTCCTAAGGTTGGTATGTTATTTTTTTAAGAAAATATAATGAATATGTTTGCGTTAGCCCTCTCGTTTGGTATTCAAATGGTGGATTTTTGTTAAAAAAATTATATAGAGTCGTAGATAACAGGTTGTTCTAGTGCGGCGTTATTTTTTGATATTTATTTATGTTAATTTTAATTTTTTTTAATTAAGGAAGTCATCTCATCCCTAAAATGATTAGGCCAAGCATTAGCCCTCGATATCATGGTCTTAAGTTAATCAATCAACAATTTTTATTTATTTAGGATGTATGCTTTTGTGTGTACTTGTGCGGGTTCTTTTCTGTTTTCAAAATAGGTGAGGCAATAAAAAATTATAGACGGAAGAAATAACCTACTCTTTTTGTAAGATTGATGTTAGTGCAATTGAAATTAACTAAAAAATAGGAACAAATAATAGTTTTAGTAAAAAATTACATATTCGGAATCTGCACAAATAGTTCTACAAGTGTGTGCAATTTCATTAGCAGTGGACAAGTGTAGCATACGCAGAATCATGCTCGAAACAGAAGAAGTTATAGAATAAGATGTATTTTGTTATAAGATGTATTTTTTTATATTATTATATGTATTTTGGCAACCCGAACCTAAAACTATAGCAGCCAAGTCATCCACCACGTTGGTGGGAAACGAATTACCCGCCAAAATTTAAAAACTAAACTGGCACATGTGCGTGCATTTAAAAAGCACGTACGCACACAATGGCGCGTATGCGTCCAAATGCACATACGCATCGAAGTGCGCGTACATGCAAAATGGCGCGTGTGCGTTGTTTTTACTAAAGTTTGAAATTTTCCATAGTGATTGAATAATTTTATAAATTATATATTTTTTAATAATTAATAATGTTTTAAATTGAATTAAATTAAATTTATATGATGATAATGAGGAGGAGGATGGGGATGATGACGATGATGTTGATGATGATGATAGGGATGATGATGATGAGGAGGATGGGGATGATGACGATGATGTTGATGATGATGATAGGGATGATAATGATGAGGACGATGGGGATGATGACGATGATGTTGATGATGATGATGAGGATGATGGGGATGATGATGATGATGTTGATGACGAGAATGAGGATGATGATGCTGATGATGACGAAGATGATTATGATGATGATGATGATCATATTCGTCATCATCAACATCATCATCTTCATCTTCGTACTCATCTCCATCATCATCCATCATCTTCATCATCATCATCTTCATCATCATCATCATTATCAATGATGATGATGAAGAAGATGATGATGACGAAGATGCTGATGATGATGATGACGATTGAAAATGATGATGATGACGAAGAAGATGATGATGATGATGATGATGATGATGATGATGATGATGATGATAATGATGATGATGACAATGATGATGATGTTGATGATGTTGATGATGATGAGGAGGAGGAACTGGGTGATGATGACGATGGAGATGATGACGATGATGATGATGAGGATGATGATGATGATGATGATGATGTTGATGATGAATATGATGACCAAGATGATGATGATGATGATGATGATGATGGGGATGAGGATGAGCATGATGATGATGATGGGGAATTGGGTGATAACGACGACGACGATGATGATGATGATGATGATGATGAATATGATGGATGATGATGATGATGATGGCCAAGATGATGATGGTGATGATGATGAGGATGGGGATGATGACGAGGAAGTGGGTGATAATGATGATGATGACGATGGAGATGATCATGATGACATGGATGATGATGACGAGGAGGATGATGATGATGAGGATGATGATGATGATCATATTCATCATCATCATCATCATCCATCATCATCATCATCATCATCATCATCTTCGTCATCATCATCATTATCAATGATGATGATGAAGAAGATGATGATGATGTTGATGATGATGATGACGATTGAAGATGATGATGTTGACGATGATGATGACGATTGATAATGATGATGATGACAAAGAAGATGATGATGATGATGATTATGATGACGAAAATGATGATGATTTTGATGATGATAAGGAACAGGGTGATGACGACGATGATGATGATGGAGATGATGGTGATGACAATGATGACGATGATGATGATGTTGATGATGAAGAAGATGATGATGTTAATGATGAAGACAATGACCAAGATGATGATGATGATGATGATGATGGGGATGAGGATGAGGATGAGGATGATGATGAGCAAGTGGGTGATGATGGTGATGATGATGATGATGACGATGATGATGATGATGTTGATGATGAAGACGATGACCAAGATGGTGATGATGATGATGGAGATGAGGATGAGGATGAGCAAGTGGGTGATGATGATGATGATGATCATATTCGTCATCATCAACATCATCATCTTGGTCTTCGTACTCATTTGCATCATCATCCATCATCTTCGTCATCATGATCATCATCATCTTCGTCATCATCATCATCATAATCATTGATAATGATGATGATGATAATCATGATGACGAAGATGATGGATGATGATGATGACATTGATGATGATGATGATGAAGATGATGACCAATATGATGATGGTGATGATGATGAGGATGGGGATGATGATGAGGAAGTGGGGGATAACGATGATGATGATGATGACGTGGATGATGACGATGACGAGGATGATGATGACAAATATGATTATGATGATGATGAGGAGGAGGAGGATGATGAGGATGATGATGGTGATCATATTCATCATCATCAACATCATCATCTTCATCTTCGTACTCATCATCATCATCATCATCTTCATCATCATCATCCTTATCAATGATGATGATGATGATGATGATGAAGAAGACGATGGATGATGATGATGCCGATGATGACGATGTTGATGATGAAGATGATGATGAAGATGATGACCAAGATGATGATGGGGAGGAGGACGAGGACGAGGATGATGATGAGGAAGTGGATGATAATGATGATGATGATGATGATGGTGATGATGATGATGATGAGGATGATGACGATGGCGAGGATGATGATGATGACGAAGATGATTATGATGATGATGAGGAGGAGGAGGAGGAGGAGGCTCCTTGTAGAGGGATAGTGTCATGGATTCTATGTGTTATTGATGATGCGTGAGGTCTAGAATTTTCAATTAAGGCTCAGGTGGAATTCAATTGAGCTCAATATGTTTCAATAAGATCTCAAGGAACCGGTTTTCATTCTTCGATGATCTTCAATGATTTTCAACATATCCACGGTCTTTCATGGTAGGTTGAGGATGCATTCATGGCATTTAATCTTTACAAAATATGTGTTTTTTCAAAATGAAATTCAAATTGTCTCTTTGATGAATCCTCCTCTATAAGACTTCATTTATTGCATGAATGTCATAGACTCACAGAAACTCTAAACAACACTCGATGGCATGCAACTATAACCACAAACCAAGCAGAGGTTGATTTTATGCATTGATATAGAGAGGTGGCAGTAGGCAGACAATATGGAGAAACAATGAGTTAGAAAAAAAAATTGGACCAAAGTACCACAATGCTTATTAATAAAATTAAAAAAAACAATTTTTGGCTCAGGAATTGTGGTTTATCAACGTTTCTCTTCGACACTCACCATCAAAATACGTATAAAAATAGCACATCTTTACATCCTCTTCCTTTTAAATCCTCATCGCATAGTAATAAATAAGGATTATTATGTATGCGCATCCTCCACTTACAATGTCAATTGGGTCAAGGCGCATAGACAACCATAAATTATCAAATGTTTCAAAGAGTAAGCCTTTCCAATAAAAATTAAGAGCCACCCTTCAAACTTTATCACCGAGTCCAATTTATGCAAATATGTTCGAAGTGGGGGAAGGTTTGGCATTAAATGGTGTAAACATTGGGGAATAAATGGGTTAAATGTTATACAGGGGCACGTGCGCGGGTTTGGGCGCATGCACGCTCCTCACATGTACGCGCGAAAAACATGCATGCACGTGTTTTAACACGCGTGCGCGGCCCTATTACTAGTTAAAAAAAATAGAGTTCTCTGTTTTCTGGGAATTCTACCAAAAACACAGGTTTCACTTCTTCCGCAGGTTTCAAGCTCTCACAGGTTGCTCATTGGCTCACACTCATTGATATTTTGGACACTCTTTGATCTATTGGACACAAAATCACCCTTGGAATCTATCAAACATCTTCAGTGTTCTTGGAATCTAGTGGATTCATTCAAGCTACCAGTTTCCATTGCAAGTGGAGATCATTTCTATAGAGGTATGGTGAATTGTAAATGAGTATTTTCATTCACAATATTTGAGATGAGCCCATGCCTTTTTGTTTTTTTCATATTCCCACAACAATATCCATGCATAGACAACAATGAATTTGACAAGAAGATTTCCCAAGTTCACATCTAAAAAAACTCATATGAACACTAGACAAGATTAAGTATGCAACCTCCTCATTGTGTAATTAGTTCCCAAGTTAATTTTTTTCTTTTCACCTCATATTATGCTAGCAAAAAAAAACCACACACTCACTAAACATAACTAAAAATATCACTTCAACTCATCCACAAAACCTCAACTATCTCATCTCTTATTCAATACCATTGTATGGAATGAGGATATCTGTAAGTATATGCACCTTTCCTTTCTCTATGAATCCAAATATGATAATATTCATCCATATTTACAATCCTTACAATATCCCCTCACCTTTAATAATGATTTTTTTTTTCAAAAACCAAGACTTTCCCACTTCATGCTCTATTCAACATGATGATTGTTGGTATAGTCTCTAGTTCCCCACTCTCCAACACCTCCTCTCCCTAGATATTGAATTGAAAGGTCAAATTATATCCCCCCTAATCACCCTTCCCAAGACCATGATCCTTGTTAGAAACCTTTGCATCCTCCTTAAGGTTTTGTAGAAAACAAGGTATACATTCATTCTATTGTGATGCATTGTTGAATTCAACCATGGGTATTTTAAACTCAAAATCACATTCTATCATCTCAAGGTTTATAGATCTAAGGAAATAGTTTGTTGTTGTTCCTTCAACTCCTAAATGTGTTATATAACCTAGTAATTTACGATGGTAAAGGACATTGCCTCAATTGGAAGGATATACCATTCCACTAGGAAGACAAAGCAATCAAACTAGGAGCAAAATTTATAATTGATAACATTAAGGGAGAAAGCAAAAAATGCAACTGATTAAGGTTACCTTATTTGATGTAGAAAAACTATCAAACTATTCCCAAGGCATCTCTAGCCATCTCTGTTGTAGGGTGTTACTACCATAATTTTTATGAATTCATGGCCAGGAAAGACACTAGTTTCTCCTCTCTACACTTGACCAAACATCATCTATATTGATTGGAATTGTAAGGGATAATGATGTTTATTCGAACACAAATAAACCAACATAGTCTGTAGTTGTATATGTTAATTTGTAAAGTGGTAAGCTATGTTGGAATGTGTCAGGTTCATTGTATAATGGCACTAATATCTTATTTGTTGTTTTTTTTGTAGGGGTAGGCCTGATACTTGTGTTAAAGAGACTTTTGGAGATGGGAAACCCACGAAACGCAAAGGACAGGTTGGGAATGGAAATATTGAGACATGGTCCTATCATTTCCCTAGATCATGGCACTGATCCTAACACAGTTGCTGACACAAAAACCTCTTGTTCAGAACCATGGGTAAAGTGGTCATGTCCAACGGACCCAACTCAAATTCCAACATCAACACAATCTCCAACCAACAATCCATCAATGAGTCATTATGAAGTTCCTCATGACACTAGAATTTTGGGGGATGCTGCATGTGTAGAGATGGACATACAAGCCTTGCTTAATTTGCAATCTCCCCAAGAAGACCACAACCCTATCGACCACACTCCCATTATGGCCCAATCTATGAACCAAGCACCACAACAAACATGCTCGGGTATTCATGTATCATGTCCACCCTCCCTACCTCAATTGTCCAGTGCAAGAAGAAGAAATCCTAGGCGTATTCATGTGGATGAGAGTGCTATGTCGGGGCTTGAAGGCAAGTTGCCAAAATGCACTATCGAATGGCAATGCAACAAAATTGTCAAAGAATATTTTGAATCCAAAGGTGATGCAGGTAAATGTCAATTATTGCTATGTTTGTTAAAGTCACGTTCTTTAGCTGTTGTTAGGAGAATTTTGGGCATAAAGATGGTTAAAAGTTCAAAGGCCAACAGTCATATTGTTAGAAATATCCAATCTGCATTTAATGCGATTGGGAAGAAGTCTCGTACAAAAGATCTTTGTGCGGCTCGTCATGTTTTAGCGGAATCAGTTGTAAGCAATTCCACAAGGCAACGTCGCCTGCTATCACACACTTCTCACATACTCAAATTAAATAGAAAAAATATTAAAAAGTACTCTGTTATAAGAGAAAATATTGACACTCCTGGTGGAAATGATTGTTGGGATTTTGTTGGTAGGTTGCCTCGTGTAGATAGGAAGCTAATTGATGTTGTTAAGGAGTTAGTACAAAAGCTTTGGCATGATCATACTAGACCATCATCAAACCAAAGAGACATGCTAAAACTGAGAAAAGGTTCTACTGAACGTGAGCCCCATGTTAAACACTTCCTTGACACCACACAGACTAAACTCTATGAGAGATTCAGGAACGAGCACACACAATTGAACCTGGGCCAAAGGTCCTTTGAGAAATGCAAACCATGGTACATTCGTATATGCATTGATCGGAACACTTGTTGTTGTAGATACCACGTAGAATATGAATACTATTATGACACATATAAACATATATTTTGTGATTTGCATACTAACATTGTGCAGGGCTGCAATGAATCTATACTACCACCGAATGCATCAAGAGACTTTATCCACAACATCATGTGTCCAAGGCCCGAAGGACAAAAGTATTATGAAAAATCCTGTCTATATGGGACATGTTCTATGTGCAGTGGGTTTTCTCTTTTGAACCATTGCATTCATGAAGGAAGGACACAGAATTTGGCATGATGGGTGTGGAGATGCAGAGCTTTAAGTACGTGATCTATCAATTAGACAGTGTTAGAGAAAGTAAAAAGATTGCATTGGTAAAGTCACAGGTACAAATGAATATTGCATATTTTTCATATTACACGTTCAATTTATTCCATATACATTTTTCCAAAGGCCACATTGTAATATTTCCCTTGTTTCCATGGTAACATGTATCGGCATGTGACTTCTTGACGAAATTCTACGAGAAAAACAAGCAATATGTTTAACATGTGCATGTAGCGTGATGGAAAGATGAGCAGTACAGAAAATGCAGGGACACATTTCCCATTGGAACCATAGTGTCAATTGTGGATTTTGTAGAAAATCGCACCCTTCAGCCACAAAATGAAATCCAGAGTCAATACTACCATTCAGACCAAGTCAGCATCATGGTACATATTATGTATAGGCATGGGCTAGAGAGCAGCAATGACAAGAGGATAATACTGAAGGAGACAAACTTTTACCTAAGTGATGATAGAACCCATGATCTGCATTATGTGCAACATTGTTTTTGAATTTTCTATGATTAGTTGAAGGAGAGAGATATACAGATGGATCAGCATTGGATATGGTCAGATGGTTGTGCGGGTCAGTTCAAAATGCCCGAGTATTCCAATGGATGAGTATTTTGCATAAGACTTATAGTGTGCTACATATCTGGAACTATTTTGAGACTGGGCACGGCAAAGGCAAGCATGATGGGGTCGGTGCATGCATCAAGACCGTCTATGAAGGGAAGATATGAGGTTTGAAAGGGAACCTCATATCAGAGATGCAGAATCCATAGTTCAATGGTGCTCTGCAAAATTTTCAAACTGAGCAAGAGATCAACAAACATCATTAGTGGCAGGACGTGTGGCGAGAAATTTTTGGCTAGTGGTTGACATAGATCGATCGCATTCCTATAGTTGCAGCACAGTACAAGGAACATGTGGATTTCATTTAGTTCGAAGCTCAAACAACCACTTATTTGAAATATGGACGCGAAAGCTTGGATGCTTTTGCAACCCTTGCAGCAGCGGCGAATGGGATGAATGCAAATGCATGGACTAGGTTGATGAATGGGATCGTGTGTCACTTGCAGTAGAGCAACGTGCAGTTGTTGAAACAACCCAGTTAGAGGAGGGTTAGTCAGTGATTTCTACAGACTACGACCATATCTAAGATCTTGTACAACCATGACACATATATGCAGTTGTTGCACCGAAAGATAATGAATGGGGCATGGACTATTGGTTGGAACGGTGCATCCAAGGTAAGCAAACCCTCTACGGATCATTAATCGATGATGAAGGAATTGAATTTCCTACTGGATCGATGGTGGTTAAGGGGGAATATCTTACACTAGATGGGAAGTCAAGAAAGACTAGTGGGCATGTATTCATGGATTACAGACTAGGTTCAGTGGTGTATCACTTCACAAACTTGATCGTTGGCACAAACATCCATCTTCAGACAATGTCAAGCACTATCCCGAGGTCCTGAATCCAACGGAGTTGACGGTTCGTCGATCGGAGCCACGGTCGTCATTCTATGTCTCATTCTGTCTCGCGTCCAAAAGGCCTTCAGGGACACCTACTAGATACCTGTCAGGGGCATAGAAGTCCAACCATGTAGCAAAACCAGAGTTACACATATTGTGGCTGACCAAATGGTCTGGGGAGCTTGGAAGTGCCACCAAATATTATTCCATGCATGAATCTACCTAGAAGGCAATTATAAATTTAGATCCTCAAGAATGCCTGAATCTACCCAGGAGAAAATTATAAATTTAAATCCTCGAGAAGGTGAGAAACTGTATGAGTGGTTGAATCAGTATCCTAAAATTACAAAGCTTTCTATCTCAAATTTTGTTGAGCATCTCCTGGATGTAGTATCAGACTCAATAGACA
Organism: Larix kaempferi; assembly: GCA_027924585.1. NCBI lineage: Eukaryota > Viridiplantae > Streptophyta > Pinopsida > Pinales > Pinaceae > Larix > Larix kaempferi. The sequence continues at coordinate 810,780 of BSBM01001179.1, forward strand.
GTAAACTTGTTATCACCACTAGAATGGCCCCGAGGTGCCCGAGTAGAATTCCCGTAGCACTCGGACCGTCGCTTTGTTCGCGAATCCGTCAACTCCGGTGGGTCCAGGATGCTGGGTTTTAGCTAGGGTAACCCCCACAGCATGCCTCAAAGCCCCGGAAGCGGTGCCAATGGGCCATCCCCGGAGCTAGGGTTTTGCTCACTGAAGGCCATTCCAAATTTGATCAAGGGGGCCATTTCTCGTCCGAAGGCCCCCGGGTGTTCATGGCCACCATGGATATGTCCATCATGGTGACGTTGACCTGTGGGAGCTGATGAAATCCAAGTCCGTTGGCCGGTTTGGCTTCCGTGGCCACGGAGCAAATGCCCAAAGTGTACCTGAATGGCCCCGGGGTGCCCGACTAGAATGCTTGTAGCACCCGGACTGTGGCTCTGTTTGCGAATCTGTCGACTCCGGTGGGTCTGGGACACCGGTTTTTAGCTAGGGGACCCCCCACAGCATGCCTCGAAGCCTCGGAAGTGGTGCCAATGGGCCATCCCTGGAGCTAGGGTTTTGCTCAGTGAAGGCCATTCCAAATTTGCTCAAGGGGGCCATTTCTAGTCCGGAGGGCCTTGGGTATGCGTGGCCACTACAGATAGGTCCACCATGGCCACGTGGACCTGTGGGAGCTGACGGAATCTAAGTCCTCTTGCCAGTTTGGGTTCCATGGTCATGGAGCAAATGCCCAAAGTGTCCTTGAATGGCCCCGGGGTTCCCGACTAGAATGCCCGTAGCACCCGAACCGTGGCTCTGTTTGTGAATTTGTCAAGTCCGGTGAGTCCAGGACACCGATTTTCAGCTAGGAGACCCCCCACAGCATGCCTCGAAGCCCTGGAAGTGGTGCTAATGGGCCATCCCCGGAGCTAGGGTTTTGCTCAGTGAAGGCCATTCCAAATTTGCTCAAGGGGGCCATTTCTCGTCCGGAGGCCCTCGGGCGTGCGTGGCCACCATATACAGGTCCAGCATGGCCACGTGGACTTATGGAAGCTGACGGAATCCAATTATGCTCGTCGGTTTGGTTTCTGTGGCCATGGAGCAAATGCCCAAAGTGTCCTTGAATGGCCCCGGGGTGCTCGACTAGAATGCCCGTAGCACCCGAACCGTTGCTCCGTTCATGAATCCGTCGACTCTAGTTGGTTGGGGACATTGGGTTTCAGCTAGGAGACCCCCCACAGCATGCCTCAAAGCCCTGGAAGCGGTGGCAATGGGCCATCCCCGGAGCTAGGGTTTTGCTCAGTGAAGGCCATTCCAAATTTGCTCAAGGGGGCCATTTCTCATCCGGAGGCCCCGGAGAATGTGTGGCCACCGTGGACAAGTCCAGCATGGTCACGTGGGCCTCTGGGAGCTGATGGAATCCAATTCTACTTTCCAATTCGTGTTTCGTGGCCGTGGAGCAAATGCCCAAAGTGTCCCTAAATGGCCCGAGGGTGCCCGACTAGAATTCTCGTAGTACCCGAACCATGGCTCCGTTCGTGAGCCCGTTGACTCTGGTGGGTCTAAGATGCCGGGTTTCAGCTAGGGGACTCCCCATAGCATGCTTGGAAGCCCTGGAAGCGGTGCCAATTGGCCATCCATGGACCTAGGGCTTTGCTCAGTGAGGGCCATTCCATATTCGCTCGAGGGGGCCATTTCTCGTCCGGAGGCCCCCGACCATGCGTGGCCACCGCTGATACGTCCACCATGGCCACATGAACCTATGGGAGCCTAAAATCCATGTCCGCTCACTGTTTTGGGTTCCGTGGTCGCAGAGAAAATTCCCAAAGTGTCCCTGAACGACCTTGGGGTGCCCGATTAGAATTCCCATAGCACCTGGATCGTGGCTCCGTTCGTGAATCCGTTGACTCTGGTAGGTCCACGACATTGGGTTTCAGCTAGTGAACCCCCCAAAGCATGCATCGAAGACCCGGAAGTGGTGCCAATGGGCCATCCCTGCAGCTAGGGATTTTCTCAGTGAAGGCCATTCCAGATTCGCTCAAGGGGGCCATGTCTTGTCTGGAGGCAGAAGAAGATCAATTTTCGACAAAACAATGTAGTTAGCAGGAGAATATCAATTTTCGACAAAACAATGTAGTTATTATATGTGGAGGCAGTGGTTTCCTGTGGAAAATGAGTGTAGGGTTGAGCAGAGGAAAGATGTTGGGAAATGGGCTATTAGATTAGCTTTCCCGATGGTCAAGCAGTGTACAGAAGGAAATATGGTGGCTGTAGGTATCTATGTTTTTCTTTCGATGGAAATAGGATTTCCCTCAAAATAAAAGCATAGATACCTAGAGCCTCCAAAGCATAGATACCTACAGCCGCCCATCGAAAAATCTAACGTAATAGCCCATTTCCCAACATCTTTCCTCTGCTCAACCCTACACTCGTTTTCCATGGGAAAACGATGCCTCCACATGTAATAACTATATTGTTTTGTCAAAAATTGATCTTCTTCTGCTAATAACATTGTTTTGTTGAAAATTGATCTTCTGCCTCCGGACGAGAAATGGCCCCCTCGAGCAAATTTGGAATGGCCTTCATTGAGCAAAATCCTAGCTCCGAGGATGGCCCATTAGCACCGCTTCCGGGGCTTCAAGGCACGCTATGGGGGGGCCCTAGCTGAAACCCGGCATTTCGGACCCACCGGAGTCTACAGATTCATGAACGGAGTCATGGTCCGGGTGGTACGGGCATTCTAGTCGAACATCCCGGGGCCGTTCAAGGACACGTTGGGCATTTTCTCCGCGGCCATGGTACCCAAACCGATGAGTAGAATTGGATTACATCAGCTCCCATAGGTCGACGTGTCCATGGTGGACCTATCCATGGTGGGTACGCATGCCTTGGGGCCTCTGGACGAGCAATGGCCCCCTTGAGCAAATTTGGAATGGCCTTCACTAACCAAAACCCTAGCTCTGGGGATGACCCATTGTTACCGCTTTCGGGGCTTCGAGGAAAACTATGGGGGGTCCCCTAGCTGAAACCCGGCATCCTGAACCCACCGGAGTTGATGGATTCATGAACGGAGCCACGGTTCGGGTGCTACAGGCATTCTAGTCGGGCACCCCGGGGCCATTCAGGGACACTTTGGGCATTTGCTCCGTGGCCACGAAACCCAAACCGGTGAGAGAAATTGGATTCCGTCGGCTCCCACAAGTCCACATGGCCATGGTGGACATATCTATGGTGGCCACGCATGCCCCAGGGCCTCCGGACGAGAAATGGCCTTCATTGAGGAAAACCCTAGCTCCGGGGATGACCCATTGGCACCACTTCCGGAGCTTAGAGGCATGTTGTGGGGGGTCCCCTAGCTGAAACCAGGCATCCCGGACCCACCGAAATTGATGGATTCACGAACGGAGCCACGGTTTGGGTGCTACAGGAATTCTAGTCGGGCACCCCGAGGCCATTCAGGGACACTTTGGACATTTTCTCCATGGCCAAAGAACCCAAACCGACAAGCAAAATTGGATTCCGTCGACTCCCACTGGTCCATGTGGCCATGGTTGACCTATCCACGGTGGCCACGCAAACCCCGGGGCCTCTGGACGAGAAATGACCCCCTTGAGCAAATTTGGAATGGCCTTCACTGAGTAAAACCCTAGCTTTGGGGATCATGTTATAGCTTGAAATGACACCTCTCCATCCGTGACGACACTTGCTTCCCTTGGTCGCATGACGACATTTCTTGAGATCAAGTTCAGTCACACAACAGGACATTTGTGGATGGAGGAGTCATTTAGGACACTTAAAATGGTTGAAATTACCTCATTCTTGACCCATTTGATGTATATGACTCTTAGGAACATTTTTCCAGACCAAACCATCTCCTGAAAATGAGCAGAAAAGCCTGTTTTTGGCCATTTTTCAACATGAGCGCTAGTACACAGGAATCATAGTGGCGTGTGTACCCTACTTTGCTTCATTAAAGTAGCGCTCAACTCCATATGTACGCTACTTTGTCTACTGAAGAGTAGAGTACACCCCTGTTTTGGTCAAAATCTCGAAATTTGAGTAAGTTAAGTTGGTTGGGAAACCTCTTGAGCGGTTATAACTTTTTTTCCTCTTCCTCACTGACTATATAAGGAGGGTAGAAGGGCCATGTAAGGGGAATAAGCCCAATTACAAAGTTATGCTGGAGGAATGGAGACCCTTATCCCCCTCTCTTGTGCTTCAGTTTTGGTAAACCCTAGCACAATTGATTAGAGGTTGGAATCCTTGGAGACAAGAAGTAGGAGACCTTGAATCTAGGTTTGTTGAAATGCCAAGCTTGAAAGAAGGTATAAGTGTATGTACTTGCTTTAATTCATTAATAAAGATAAGACATTCTTCTCTTTCCAAACATGACCCATTAATGTGTCTTAGATTTGATTACTGTTTGATTATAGTCTGATGTCTCTTTATACTATGGATATCAGTATTATATATGTAGTCAAATGTATTGGAGAAAGGTATCAAGTTGTTTTGCAGGTCTGGGAATTGCGACACTAGATAAGCATTGAAGAGCGAGGGAGGCAAAGCTAGGATCAACCTTCTGAATAAGGTGCCTACATCTCTAAACCCTAATCTCTTCATTTATTTCTTGTACTTGCAGAACGCTTGTAAGTCTATCTTTATCACCGTACGTTGGTAGTTTCTCCCCTTAACTATAGGTGCATTTTCCCCACAACAGAATGGCGACTCCGTTGGGGAAAGCCTAACTGCTTAGGGGCATATAAGGTCATTTCTTTATTTTTTCTTGATGGTCTTGGTTCATTTTCTTGATTAGGATCAGTTAGTAGGATCTGTTTGACCTTGCTGGGATTTTACAGACCCTTCCTGGCCATTGCAAACCCTTGTGGACCCAGTTGTGGGGGGTTTTAACCCCATTTTTTCAATTTTTTCAACCTGTACGCTACTGTTGTGCAGTACAGTAGTGCCCTGGGCGCTAGTCTCCTTCATACAGAGTAGTGCTCAAAATCTGGGTTTAAATTTTTTGAGTTTTTGGGTTGTGGACACAAATCTGGGGGTTTTGGCTACATTTTTGTGGTCCCTGATGACCCTAGGTCTGTGTTAAACCCCTGTAAGTGGTCTCCCATCCTTGTATTGATCCTACATTCATGATTTGAACCTCTTTTGATCAATTTGGGCTTCTTTGGAAATTTTTGGGGCTTGTTGACCCAAGTTGGGGGGTTGTGGACCCGTTTGGTGTTTTGTACCCTAATTTGAGTCTGACTGAACTTGCATGCCCAATTTCCATTGGATTTGAAACCTCTTGAGTCTTCTTGATCCTGTTTGTATCTATTTGAGTGAAATTTCTCTTTTAGATTGGTTTTTTATCCTCCCTTATGCTTTTAAGTTTTCTTTTGTAGTGAAAGCTCAAGTGTTTTGGCTATTGTTCAAGACCTTGTTTGCATTGTTATGTGCAGACCTAAATTTACCAAACCATACTTATTCATAGGTCATTTGCTTCGTTTGGGTCTAAAAGTAGTTTTTGTACTCTTTTCCCAATGTTTGGCATGCTTACATCAATAAGAATTTGAAAGTCATATTTGGTAGCTTTTACTGTTTCAATAAAGTGAACCTGAAAGTTCATTGCTTTTGTTTTGATAGTAGGGTAGTTTTAGTTTTGTTTCTTACCTTTTTAAAGCATAAAGAATTTTGATTCATTTTTTGAATAGAGTACCTTGCAAGTGGCTTAAAATATTTTAGAGTGATTTGCATAAAAAAGAACAATTTTTCTTTTGCATACCTATTTGTTTGAGTAGCTGCATTCTTAGGTTTTGAGTTTAATTTTGTACATTTAAACTTTATTTTTACCTTTTTTGCATTTGAAAGATTAAAAATTGCATTTGCATATGCATTCTAGATCATAATTTTAAGACTTGCATTGGAAAGAAAATATTTGTTTGGTGGTAAATATTTCATTTTCAGTACTCTATCTCTACTATAACCACTCTCACACACCCACTACCTTTTTGAGTAAGCAAGTAACCTTTAAAATGAACCCTAATAAAATGTACTAGTAACATTTTCTTTTCTAGGTTACACTACACCAACTAGTCTTGGTTAGGATCTTGGGTTTAAAACACCTTAAACCACCCAAGATCACACATTACACAAAAATCATAGTTTGACTATCATAGGTAAACCCACTTCATTCAAAGCATGTGTAGGATCTATGCAGTAGGTCTTGTGAGTTTAGATTGTTGAAAATACTCCTCCTTCTTTCTGTTTCGAACATATACCAGGATTGGATCGCGTTTGGGGACTCTTTTGAGTTTTGGGCTCAGTTACCCTGCCCATGCCTTCTGATTCGACCAGAGACTGTTCCCCCAAGAGTTTTCGGTGTGGTGGTATCCTTAGTATTTGACCATAGGTTCATACACAGGTGACAGTGGAGGGTATATCTACTTTACCTAGGACAGACGTGGGAGCAAATCCCATGCAGGTCTTTGGGAGGGCGGTTGGGTGATTCCAGCGCTTGCACCCTTAGTCATTGTATTGTGGACCCGGGTAACTGTTCTTCATCCTTCGTTCATCTGTTCTAGGCCCTCATCATCCCAGACTCTTCTCCGAAAGGCATTTGTTTGCCTAGTTTGATTTACCTAGGACCTTTTTTAGTGGTGTGCTCTTTGAGCTACTTGTTTTAGTTTTCCTTAAAGAACTTCTTGTTCATTGGAGCAGGAAACTATGTCTAGCGTTCCGGCGAGTGCCAATCAAGGTACCCCTGTTCTAGGGGATCCTTGTGTTGTTCCATTCATTGGAAACATTGGTCCTCCCTTAATGGCTACTCTCAATCTTCCCGGGTTCACTATTGGGCTGCTGGTTTGGTTGTTTTCCACTCTGAATGCCTTGCATGCTCCTGACGCTTCTTTTGTGAGCACCTCAAATCAAGAGCATCAGAACCCTATGCCCCCTTTGCTAGTAACATCTTCTCCTCCTCCTTCTACCTCATGTGGCAAAAGTAGAAATACTAGTAGCTAGCAGTCTAAAAGGAATAGATGGAGGAAGAATAGGAAGAAGATGCCAAAACAAGGGGGCAGCAACCCAGTCTCTGCAAGTCATGCTGGGGGCAAGCACCTGCCTCTGCAAGTCATGCAGGGGACACCTACCGAGCCTCTGGAGGTCATGCTGGGAGAAAAATTTTAGTCACTGAAAATCATACTGAAAGTTTGTCTTCAACCACTGTCAGTCATGTTGAGGACACATCATTGATCACTGCTAGTCATATTAATGAAAAGTCACCAGTTCTTGTGAGTCATACTAGAGACACCAGATCAGCCACTGCAATTCATGTTGATGGAGTTGACATTATCGACAAACCAAACAAACAGAAGCTTAAGCTCCCTTGTAAGTTTTGCGAGGGAGATCACCTTACTTACTTGTGCCCTGTACTTCCAGAAGTGCAAAAAGTGTGGTCCTTAGTTCAAAATTCTTCTGCTTTTGAGAAACCAGCGACTGCCAGTCATGCTGGGGGCAAGCTGTCAGCCAATGCTAGTCATGCTGAGAGTACTGACGTTGTAAAGGATTCTAAACCTATAGGACGGAAACCAAAGTTCCTTTGTAAACTTTGTAAGGGATATCACCTTACTCACTGATGCCCTGCCATTCCAGAGGTACGAAGAGTGTGGTCCATGTCTGAAGGAATCTCTGTTCCTGAGTTGTCTATTGATTCCCTACAGTCAGATCAACCTTTGGTTGATCAAGTGGTTGAACCAATGTAATCTTTGGTCAACCCCACTCTTCCTTCGGAGAGTGAAGTGATCGAATCGATGCAATCTTCGACCGATCCCATCAGTCCTTCAGAGATTGATGCACCTACTGCTGAAGTCTTCTGCATTACCAGTTTGGATGTTCCTGTAAAAGGGGGCACTTCATTTATGCCATGTGAACCCCTACCAAGCCCTAGGACCATTTCCTTTGATTGGAATAGTCTAGCCGAGCATCGCCTTCCTTCTTCGACACCTTTCCAGATAAAGGTTGATATCGGGAACCATACGGTTGATCGATGCATTGTTGATGAAGGTGCCTCTATTAGTATCTTATCCGCTTATGCTTGGAGAGATTTGGGTTTTCCTAATGTTATTCCAGCTGCTAATTGGCCGTTGACCTTTGATAGAAGACCTAGTGAACCGATCGGATTTCTCCGTTAAGCACCTATTACTTTGGGTGGAAAAACAGTCTTAGTTGATTTTATGGTTTTAAAGGACCCTGTGGATTTTGATATGATCCTCGGGCATGATTACGTTTATGCTATGCATACTGTGGTGTCTACGCTCTTTCGTGTGATGCATTTCCCTCATAACGAAAGCATCGTCACTATCGACCAGATTGCATTCGTTGATCCTCTTTATTACACAACTGTAGACCAGTCAGATCCCTCGTCATTAGGAACTACTATGTCACATGGGACTTATGTGGCATATTGTTCCTTGAGTTCAACTGCTACTGAGAAGAAGTCTCTGAGTTCATGCTTACGTTCTCGGGACTTGGTCCCAGCTTTTGACCAAGTGACACCTTCATATGAATGTTTAGATATGTATTCTATCTGGGATGACATGCTTCTTTCCGATGAATTTTTCCTAGAGTCTATAGTACAGTATGCCATTCATTTGGATGTTGATCCAGTCATAGTCATGTCTAGCCCCGGTTTGACCTTAAAGTCTGATCTTCCTACTGTTGAGTCTTTGGACTCTCCTATAGATCTGCAAATCGGTGTTCCTGCTGAGTTTGATTCTGCTTCTAGAATTTTCAACTCCCGTGATGATGAATTTTTTTCTGCAGATTCCATCATGTCCTTCAACTTTGATCCTCATCCTAAAGTCGATCTTGTTGATTGTAAGTCCTTGGGCTTGGGTACCATAGAGTCTTCATTCGAAACATGTGCCTTGTTTATGCTTGTTGTTGATGATAGTGAAGTTGAAAGTATTTCTACCACAATGACTTGTATTGGGTCTTTCCTTACATATGTTTTAGATATGATCCTGGTACTAATGTTTCTTGGAGACAGGATTCTTAGCTGGATGTATACTTGCTTACTGGTCATTTTCGACACCTTGTGCAACTATGTCAAGTATATTTGGAACCTTGCATATAGGTTTAGGCTTCCCTTCTGTTATGTTGCATTTGAATCTTTTTCCATCCGAGTTCGCCATAGGGTCGAACCTGTTGGATATTGGTGTGTTAGCCATCTCTTTATGCATCGTGCACCAGTTCGACAGCAGAGCCTACCTAACATGGGTCACCCTAGTCAACACCCTTATACCATTCTAGTGCCCATGCTGAGTTTTTCTCATAGTATTGGGAGCCTTTTTAGATTTACCATGACTTTGAGAAGAAGACTCATATCTTTCTTCCTCATCTATTTCTGGCCATCCCTGATAAGGCTCCCATCTTTGTGTTTAAGTTGCATATGCATCTGTTATGATCCCGCTTGCGCTAATGATCTTGATGCCATCTTCCATGCTTTTAGCCCGTTGTATAAGCCTCCATCTCTGATCTCATTTCCGCTAAGCCCTATATCATTTTGCTCTCACAATTTGACACTTTTTACCTGCAGGAGACACACCCTGAGTGTACTTATCCTGCTCATGTTCCTTGCTGTTAGCACTTGGATTTCCTTGGGTTGTATCAAAGAAACCCCGAGGTAACCTATTTCAAACCAATCTTTAGACTGAAAGTTGGCCTCCTTCAGCCAGAGAGGGCTCTCTCAGCAAATCTGCCATCCAATGTCACCACAATAGCAGTTTGACAATGAAACTCAAGGGCCAATTTGTAAAATAAATAAAAACTTAAAGATTTTTAATGAGGTGGCTAGATCAACATGAACAAGATATTATTGGGCAATGGAGTCGAGAAAACAAAAAAATATGGACCAGCAGTTAAACAAATATTTTCATACAAAGGAAAGATAGTTGTCTTATTACAGTCAATAAGATTTTTCCAGGTGATAGGGAAAGAAATAAAGATAGTCCATTAACAACGGGCATAAATTTTCAGATGAATCCACTGCTAATTTTAGAGAAATAAATGGATGCTCAGAAGCGAATAAATCGAGGCATAGAAACATGAATCTCAATCTATATGAACGTTCATCTAAGCATAGAAGAAAATGACATAATGAAAGGCATAACGCGGAAAGCAAACTTGCACATGTAGAGAAAGGGAAAGGGTACAGACTGCAATTTTTAAACAACACATGAATCTTTTATGAAAAATCTGCTCAGTTCTGAGATCTTTATTAATTTCTGAAAACCCTGCAAAACACCCGAAATGGGTCTCTCCTTACAGAAAATCCAACCCTTTACATGTTGTAAAATGCATAATTTATACAAAAATTTTCCCTCTAAGCAAACCCTAACTGTATTTTTCTAAAAATAACTTCTTGAAATAATAAACTAACTAATTTTTTACAAATAAAACAAATCTGGAGTGGTTGCAAAATATCTCGAGTGAGAGAATATAGACGAATGTTGAAATTTTCTTCAAACTGCTAATTCCAGGGCTTAAAATCATCCTTATTTTCCACCTGTCGAACATCCTGGAAATGAACTTCTATTTTCTATTTCAATGCCTATAAATATGGATCTTCCTGCCATCTATGTTCCTTTTCTTTAACTACCTATTGTTTATGTGCCAACCGCTGAGTGCTGTCATATATTTTTGCTCATTCCTTTGCCCTCGTCCACTTCATCTTTAACCTGCTGAGCTGTTCTCCGAGCCCTCGACAATATCCTCAATATAAACTATGTTTACTTTGTCTTTGCATATGATATGCCCTGGATCTTCATTTGCCTCAAGTAGCACTCCTTATAAGCAGCAAATCCATTTTTGAAAAGAGTCGATAGACCATTATGAATCATGAAAGTCCTAAGCTGGTATATCAATAATTTCAACTTAATCATCAGTTTTTCAGCTTCATTAGCCAAGTCACCATCCTCAAACATCCTTGCCTCAAAACTAGACTCCGTGTGATTTATTAGCACTACATATCTCACGTAACCCTTGTCCAGGATCGCATGAAACTTTCAGGGATGAACGGAAGTGGCACTTCTTCCAACGCTTTATTTGTATGTGTAACAATCTCAGAGTTTACAATTCGGGCCACAAAACCCTCTAAAATTTCACCTTGCACCTCAACATGATCTTTCGTTCCTGGCACTGAAATGTCAGCAATTTTATCCCTAACTTCACATGCTGTTCTTGCAGTACCCTCTTCACAAAGGTCTGAGAAAGCAAGTACACTGTCCCTAAGGCCATCCACAATTGCTTGCCGTTGACGAGCAATACCCAGTCCAGATAAATACTTTGCTTCCGCTTCACCTTCTGCTCATTTGATTTGCAAGATTTTCTCTGCCTCAGCTTTGTCTTTTGTTGCTACCCCCATTCTTGCGGCTGCATTTATTTCATTCATTGCTCTCTTCACAGTTTCATCAGGCTCTATATCAACAATGAGAGTTTGCACTATCTGAAATCCATAGTTTTTCATAACCTTTTAACTAAAATCATGGTTTTCTTTCTCCTAATTCTGCAAATGATTGGCGTTAGGGTTCTTGGAATTTTTAGAGAAAAGTATGAAAAAATAAGATGACCTTCTTTTATTCCCCACAAAATTAACCGAGGTGGTACCACACGGCCTTTGCAGTGCTAGGTGTTTCTTCACTATCGCTAGGAAATGATACCTTGGAGCTATTCTTCCTTGTATTATATCTACCTGAATGCATGCAGATCTTTGACTTCAATCAATAGACATCTGAGGTATCGCCAGAAGACTTCCAAATGAATTTTTTACAGGTTGAGGTATTGTAACCACTATTTCTGCTGAGTATGTTTCCCAAAAGCTGGAGTTGATACGCCACCAAAACCATCAGAAGCAGCTAATGGAGTTCTGAAAAGATACACATCTCTTGTCAAATCCTGTATCCTGGCTGCGACTGGCAAAAACTTCTAAACTCGACGACCTCCGTGACTTTTTGAAAGCTCTTCGTGTCTTCTCAAGTTTTAAATTATAAATGACTCAACAGAGGAAACCCTGTAACATTCCTACGACCATTTGTTTCACTGTCATCCAGCAACTCCAGAAATTTTGATGGAATACAGTCAGAAAATGATGTTACCATGCCTCTTATAACTGGATATCGAGCATCTCTGTTGGTACTATCGGTCGCTCCAGGAGAATACCCTATTTTTGTTCAAAATTTCACGGCTGTATATTTCTCAGTGTATACAATTTCTCAAATCATAGCTCACGCTTGGCTCATGTACAGGTGTGATGACGGGAACACGATGACTTTCCTCTTTAGAGTTCTTTGTTAGAAATATGATGAACATGAAAAATCCAGAAAACCATGCAGAAAGCGTTACACATTCTCCGGCTCGTTGCAAATATCTCTCTCATTTGGATGAAGAGTGTTAGGGTTTTGGTGCTTCGTTTAAATTGATAAGATGCCAAAAGAGGAGATTACCTACCCTTTTTATACTCCCGCCAATGGTTGGTAGCGCATGGGTGTTGAGTGGTTTTCAATACAACGTTTCACAAATGCGGATGCATCAGAAATGGACACGTTGGATGGTGGTCTTCTCCCCGTACCGGATTCATCTCCTATACACCGAGCATTTTGTAAATGCAGTGTCATGTGGACCGTTTATCTATTTTGAAACTTCTCCATTTGATCTCGCTACGTGTCAGCATGGGAATCACGTATTTGAAAACGCAGCCTGTCATCATTTAGTGAGTGAACGATATCACGGTCAAATATATGTTGGATCGTCACGACGAAGCTAACAAAAATTGGTGGAGGATTTGCAGATTTCTCTTCCTTTGATTGCAATAATACACACAGTCGCAACAACCTCTCCTCTACATAGCTTTTACACTTCGAAGAAAAACCTGGGCACGCCAAATACATTTTATACATGTTTTCAGTCCGGACCTTTATCCCACATGTAATAAAGATAAATTTTTCTTTTTCTTTATATATCCCTTTGCTTCTCATATACACTAAGTAACAAGAGAGAGAGAGAGACTCTCGTTCGTAGCGCTTGGAATGTGGAAGTTATGTGGGCCTTTGGCTCAGCGCTTGGTCTCATGGTGAAAACCCTTGTTGTTGGGTGTTTAACACATTTTTCTCAAACTTTATTTAATTATTGGCCCAAAAATATGACTATCCTTGGGCTAAAAACTTTAATTAAAGTTTTAGACATACCATTTTTATAAAAATCTAAGAAAGGTTTTAAAAAATCAAAACCCTTCATAAAGTTTTAATTTCGGTAAATAAAATATTGAAGCCCTTTCTTTTTTCATAAAAAATTCCAACTATAAAAAACTATGGAACTCTTTCTCCATACATAGTTCTTTGCCTTTAGAATATTAAACCTCTTTCTTCATGAGTTTTGGCCTTAGGTTTTTCATGAAAACATAAAGTTTTTTCTCCTTTTGTACGCCCGAGGACAAAGATGTTTTTTCTTGGCCAAGTTTGAAACCTCCCTTATGCAAACTGATCTATTTTTGCACCATCAATGTCGTCAGAAGATAATTAACCAAAATTTTTATTGAGTGTCAATACTTGCATTAGGCATAGCTTTGTTCCATGCGCTTGGAGCTAGTTTCACATGTCCCTGACACTTGTCTCCTCCCATTGCGAGCATTCTTCTTTTACCTCGAGCTCGTTAAAAATAGTAAGTAGTTTTCGAGCATTCTTCTTTTACTTCAAGCTCGTTAAAAACAGTAAGTAGGTTATGAGTAGTCTTCCACCTTTCCTTTGAGATCATTAAAAACAGTAAGGAGGCTATGAGCATTTCTTTCATCTTCACTTAGAGCTCGTTAAAAACAGTAAGGAAGTTATGAGCATTTTCTATATCTCCTTTGAGATCATTAAAAATAGTAAGGAGGTCATGATTTTACTTTTCCGGACTCGTTAAACCTTTATGGAAAAGATCCCTATGGAGTTCTTTTAAGCCCTTTTCAGACTCCTTAAATAGGAAAAGTTTTCTGAGCATAGTTGTCTTTTCGGGCTAGTTAAAATAACTGAACCGACATCCACTTAGGTATAGAATTACCCCTTTTCCGGGCCTTGGTGGATAATAGTTACAGAAAAGGTATACTCTTGTATGTACTAGAAGAGTTCTTCTTCCATCATTTTACACTTTTTCGAGGAAGGAGACTAACTTTACGAAAAAGGACCTTTGGAGTCATCTTTAGGGTTTTCAGACTCTCGAAATGTGAAAACACCAAGCGAGCATTCAGCTACTTGGGCTCGATGTGAAATCCATGAGATGGTTGATAGAGGATTGTTTAAGTTTTTCAACTCTATAAACAAGAAAACACCGCCGAGCACATACCAATCCGGGCTCGATATAAAATCCACGGATAGGTGTATAGAGGACTGTTTAAGTTTTTCAACTCTATAAGCAGGAAAACACTGTCGAGCATAGACCAATCCGGGCTCGATATAAAATCCATGGATAGGTGTATGGATTTTTCTTCTAGGTTTTTTAGACTCCTTAAATATGAAAATACCGTCGAGCATGCTTTAGTTCTTTGTCAAGATCGTTAAAACATGAAAAAGGAAAGGGAAGGGAAGAATGTTAAAATATCTTTCAATATGATGGTAGCGAGTCAACAATATCCTTGAACAAAGCACATGTTTTGAGTCTATCAAACAAGTTGGGTTCTAGTGTTGGCCTTAGGGTAAACTTGATATCAGAGTTCTTACCCCTCCATTTGGTTAGTCTTCCAATCATATGGAGAATCTGTTAATGTCTCCTACATTGCATATTTGTATCGTGGTCTCTTTGTGTTAAAAGTTGCCTAAGTCACTCTTGTGTCGTGCTCACTGTTCAAGGATATAATCTGTGTCGGCCATTCTGCAGTTGCCTTGACCTCATGTGTCGGCCATTCCTTGGTGTCAATATGTTTCATCATGTGTTCAGTCCTACTCCAAATTAGCTCAGACCTATTGAGTGTCCCTTGTGTTGGATGATGGAGGATGCATTAATGCCTCCCTTCCAACGGACTTCTTCCCATCGACTTCAACTCATTGTACTCTGGGAATGAAGTTTAGAGTTTCAGTTAGTACCTTGGGGATTGCAGTACTTAGTGGCAGTTTCCCTTGGTATTGGATAGATGGGAATACATTAATGTCTCCTATCTCATTGATTATTCAAGTGTTTGATGGAAAGACCATCTATTTGCACTTGCTTGAATGTACTAGGTACCTTGGGTTCCATTTTCATTATTGGTGGAAACCCTCACGTTTGTTAACAGTATACATCAATGACCAGTAATCAAACGATACCTTCCATGTTCAACAACAACTCATTTATTTGCATGGATAGGTTTGTACCTTGGGTTGTTTTTGGATGAAGACCTTGGGATCTTCAATAGCATCACCTCATTTATTTTATCACCCAAGTTGCACAAGACTGAGCCACATTCTTTTTGGGTCTTGATGAGACATAGATCCAGCTTGTTCTCTATGTCTATGTTCTCTAGTTTTGACATAGATCCACCTTGTATTTATGTGGCTATGTCTACACTTATGTTCCTCATGGATCCATGCTTGTATTTTAGTGGCCATGATATATGAATCAGTATTTTGGATCATTATTGTATCCTCTTGGAGGTCATGTTCCACCATTTGAACATGGACAGTTACCCGAAGGATAAATTTGTCTGACATTGCCTTTGCTTTCAAGTACTTCATTTCAGCCTATGATTCTTGGTTTCTCTGTTCCTCCATGATTCAACTCTTTGTTATTCATAATGTATTTCGGCCATCGTTTCCCACACTCCCTATGACCTCATACATTAGGGGGCATCTGTTATAGCTTGAAATCACACCTCTCCGTCTGTGACGACACTTGCTTCCCTTGGTCGCATGACGACATTTCTTGAGATCATGTTCAGCCACACAATAGGACATTTGTGGATGGAGGAGTCATTTGGGACACTAAAAATGGTTGAAATTAACTCATTCTTGACCCATTTGATGTGTATGACCCTTAGGAAATTTTTTCCATACCAAACCATCTCCTGAAAATGAGCAGAAAAGCCTGTTTTTGGCCATTTTTCAACATGAGCGCTGGTACACAGGCATGATAGTGGCGTGCGTACCCTACTTTGCTTCATTAAAGTAGCTCTCAACTCCATATGTACGCTACTTTGTCTACTGAAGAGTAGAGTACACCCCTGTTTTGGTCAAAATCTCGAAATTCGAGTAAGTTAAGTTGGTTGGGAAACCTCTTGAGCGGTTATAACTTCTTTTTCTCTTCATCATTGACTATATAAGGAGGGTAGAAGGGCCATGCAAGGGGACTAAGCCCAATTACAAAGTTATGTTGGAGGAATGGAGACCCTTATCCCCCTCTCTTGTGCTTCAGTTTTGGTAAACCCTAGCACAGTTGATTAGAGGCTGGAATCCTTGGAGAACAGAAGCAGGAGACCTTGAATCTAGGTTTCATGAAGTGCCAAGCTTGAAAGAAGGTATAACTGTATGTACTTGCTTTCATTCATTAATAAAGATCAGACATTCTTCTCTTTCCAAATATGACCCATTAATGTGTCTTAGATTTGATTACTGTTTGATTATAGTTTGATGTCTCTTTATATTATGGATATCAGTATTATATATGTAGCTAAATGTATTTGAGAAAGGTATCAAGTTGTTTTGCAGGTCTGGGCATTGTGACACTGGATAAGCATTGAAGAGCAAGGGAGGAAAAGCTAGGATCAACCTTCTGAATAAGGTTCCTACATCTCTAAACCCTAATCTCTTCATTTATTTGTTGTACTTGTAGAACGCTTGTAAGTCTATCTTTATCACCGTAAGTTGGTAGTTTCTCCCCTGAACTATAGGTGCATTTTCCCCACAAGAGATGGCCCATTGGCACTACTTTCGGGGATTCAAGGAATGCTGTGGGGGGTACCCTAGCTGAAACCCGACATCTTGGACCCACCAGAGTTGACGGGTTCATGAACGGAGCCACTGTTTGGGTGCTACAAGAATTCTAGTCGGGCACCCCGGGCCATTTAGGGACACTTTGCACATTTGCTCCGCGGCCACGAAACCCAAACCGGCGAGAGAAATTGGATTCTGTCAGCTCCCACAAGTCCATGTGGCCATGGTGGACCTGTCCACAGTGGCCACGCATTCCCCAGGGCCTTCGGATGAGAAATGGCCCCCTTGAGAAAATTTGGAATGGCCTTCACTGAGCAAAACCCTAGCTCCGGGGATGGCCCATTTCCATTGCTTCCGGGACATCGAGGCACGTTGTGGGGGGTACCCTAACTGAAACTTGGCATCCCCAACCCACTGGAGTTGATGGATTCAGGAACGGAGCCACAGTTCCCGTGCTACGGGCATTCTAGTCAAGCACCCCGGGGCCATTCAGGGACACTTTGGGCATTTGCTCCACGGCCACAGAAACCAGACCAGTGACTGGACTTGGATTCCGTCAGCTCCCATAGGTCCATGTGGCCATGTTGAACTTGTCTGCGGTGTCCATGCACACCCGGGGGCCTCCGGACGAGAAATGGCCCCCTTGAGAAAATTTGGAATGGCCTTCACTGAGCAAAGCCCTAGCTCCAGGGATGGCCCATTGGCACCGCTTCCGAGGCTTCAAGGCACGCTATGGGGGGTACCCTTGTTGAAAATCAGTGTCCTGGACCCACTGGAGTTGATGAATTTGCGAATAGAACCACGTTCTGGGTGCTACGGGCATTCTAGTCGGGCACCCCAAGGCCATTCAGGGACACTTTGGGCATTTGCTCCACGGCCACGGAACCCAAACCAGCGAGTGGACTTGGATTTTTTCAGCTCCAAAAAGTCCACGTGGCCATGATGGACCTATTCGATGTGGCCACGCATGCTCGACGGCCTCTGGACGAGAAATGGCCCCCTTGAGCAAATTTGGAATGGCCTTTACTGAGCAAAACCATAGCTCCGGGGATGGCCCATTGTCACTGCTTTCGGCGCTTCGAGGCACGCTGTGGGGGGTCCCCTAGATGAAACCCAGCGTCTCAGACCCACCAGAGTCGACGGATTCACGAATAGAGCCACGGTCTGGGTGCTACGGGCATTCTAGTCGGGCACCCCAAGGCCATTCAGGGACACTTTGGGCATTTGCTCCGCAGCCACGGAACCCAAACCGGCGAGTGGACTTGGATTCTGTTGGCTCCCTAAGGTCCATGTGGCCATGGTGGACCTATCCATAGTGGCCATGCACACCCGAGGGCCTTCAGATGAGAAATGGCCCCCTTGAGCAAATTTGGAATGGCCTTCACTGAGCAAAACCCTAGATCCGGGGATGGCCCATCGGAAATGCTTCCGAGGCTTTGAGGCACACTGTGGGGGGTCCCCTAGTTGAAACCCAGCAACTCGGACCCACCAGAGTTTACGGATTCATGAACGGAGCCACGGTCCGGGTGCTACAGGCATTCTAGTCGGGCACCCCGGGGCCATTCAGGGACACTTTGGGCATTTGCTCCGCAGCCACAGAACCCAAACCGGCAAGCGCACTTGGATTCTGTCGGCTCCCACAAGTCCACATGGCCATGGTGGACCTATCTATGTTGGCCACGCACACTCGGGGGCCTCCAGACAGGAAATTCCCCCCTCAAGCAAATATGGAATGGCCCTCACTAAGAAAAACCCTAGCTCCAGGGATGGCCCATTGGCACCGCTTCCGGGGCTTTGAGGCACGCTGTGGGGGGCCCCCTAGCTGAAACCCGACGTCTTGAACCCACCGAAGTTGACGGATTCACGAACGGAGCCATGGTTCGGGTGGTACGGGCATTCTATTCGGGCACCCCGAGGCCATCTTGTACGTCCATCTTTGAAACTAAGATTTTGCTCAGTGAGGGAATGTGCAATTTTTGCACATAGGGGTCAACTCTGTAAAATCGTCCGCCGGGCACTTATGATGGTGATGATGGTGATGATGATGGTGATGCTAATGGTGATGGTGATGGTGATGGTGATGGTGATGAAGATGATGACGATGGAGAAGATGATGATGATGGAGATGTTGATGAGGAACCTAGAGTTAGAGTTAGAGTTAGAGTTGGAGTTAGAGTTAGAGTTAATGATGATGATGGATATGGTGGTGATGATGAAGACATTGATGATGATGGTGATGATGACGGTGACGGTGATGGTGATGGTGATGGTGAGGATGAAGAAGATGGCTTAGTGCTAGGGTTTGGGTGAGGGTTAGGGCTAGAGTTATAGAAGGAAATTGAATTAGGGTTAGAGTTAGAGTTAATGATGATAATGAAGACATGATGATGGTGGTGACGGTGATGGTGATGGTGATGGTGATGGTGATGGTGAGGATGAAGAAGATGGCTTAGTGCTAGGGTTTGGGTGAGGGTTAGGGCTAGAGTTATAGAAGGAAATTGAATTAGGGTTAGAGTTAGAGTTAATGATGATGATGAAGATGGTGGTGATGATGAAGATGTTGACGGTGATGGTGATGGTGATGGTGAGGATGAAGAAGATGGTTTAATGCTAGGGTTTGGGTGAGGGTTAGAGATAGAGTTAGAGTTAATGATGATGATGAATACATGATTATGATGGTGACGGTGACGGTGATGATGATGGTGATGGTGAGGATGAAGAAGATGGCATAGTGCTAAGGTTTGGGTGAGGGTTAGGGCTAGAGTTATAGAAGGAAATTGAATTAGGGTTAGAGTTAGAGTTAATGATGATGTTGAAGATGGTGGTGATGATGAAGATGTTGATGGTGATGGTGAGGATGAATAAGATGGGTTAGTGCTAGGGTTTGGGTGAAGGTTAGGGCTAGAGTTATAGAAGTAAAATGAATTAGGGTTAGAGTTAGAGTTAATGATGATGATGAAGACATGATGATGATGGTGAAGGTGACGGTGATGGTGATGGTGATGGTGATGATGAAGAGGATGATTTAGTGCTAGGGTTTGGGTGAGGGTTAAGGATACAGTTATAGAAGGAAATTGAATTAGGGTTAGAGTTAGAGTTAATGATGATGATCAAGACATGATGATGGTGGTGACGGTGATGGTGATGGTGATGGTGATGTTGAGGATGAAGAAGATGGCTTAGTGCTAGGGTTTGGGTGAGGGTTAGGGCTAGAGTTATAGAAGGAAATTGATTTAGGGTTAGAGTTAGAGTTAATGATGATGATGATGAAGACGTTGACGGTGATGGTGAGGATGAAGAAGATGATTTAGTGCTAGGGTTTGGATGAGGGTTAGGGCTATAGTTAGAGTTAATGATGATGATGGTGATGGTGACGGTGATGGTGATGGTGATGGTGAGGATGAAGAAGATGGCTTAGTGCTAGGGTTTGGGTGAGGGTTAGGGCTAGATTTGTAGAAGTAAATTGAATTAGGTTTATAGTTAGATTTAATGATGATGATGAAGACATCATGATGATGGTGAATGTGACGGTGATGGTGATGGTGATGATGAAGAGGATGGTTTACTGCTAGGGTTTGGGTGAGGGTTAGGGATAGAGTTATAGAAGGAAATTGAATTAGGGTTCGAGTGAGAGATGAAGATGGTGGTGACGATGAAGACATTGATGGTGATGGTGAAGATGAAGTTTATTGCTAGGGTTTGGGTATCTTAAGAGTGTAAGACTCTAACTCTATAGTGCCTTGTTTGCATGGATAAATGGGCCAACTAAGTGCACCTGTACTAGGATTATCTGAGGCCTGGAAGCATGTATCCTCCTAGAGATCTGCCCCCCTTAACTTAGACTGTAATCCTCACGTATGAGTGCGTAGGGAACTACACTCTCTCACTGTACATGCAAAACTAAATAAAACAAAAAATGCAGAATTAGAACTGAACTGCTAATTTAGGAAAAACATCTAAACTGGAAATTAATGGATGATGGTGCATGCATGCGCTCCCTATCTCTCTCATCCATAAATGCTAGTGCATCATGTTACATCTTGTTTTCACACCCAAGTGACAAAGTCCAATCCTCTAATGCTACAAGTGCGACTTCCGAAGATGATTGCCATTGTCACCTCAGCAAATATTTTCCCAAATTTTAGGCCTACTTTAAAGGCCAAGGGAGGCTTTTAGATCAAGAATGGAAAAAAGGTCTTAGGATTTCAAACTTGTTTGAAGATTAAGATGTGTTTTCCATTAAGTTAAAATCCAATGTGAGTGCTTAATTCAAAAAGTTGCAAGTGAATTAATCCAACAGACACCTTTCAGAAATAAATATTTGCTCTTGTGTAAAATGAAAGATCATTCATGGATAAATAAAGATATTCACAAAACTTAAATCAACAATAAACCATAATGTTGTAGAAACAAAATTTACATTAAAACATGTTGGCTTATTTCCCAAAATCATCCACAAATGATATTATCTAATAATGCCAAGGTTATAGTTATTAGTTTACGAGTGATTATTGAATGAGACCCTCTTGGAGAGAGTAAAATCTTTGCAAGAGGGTGTTACCCAATATATTAAGGGTCCAACAAGGTTGTAGTGATTTGAATCACTTCAATAAAGATGGCTGAAATCTTATCTTCACAAAATTAATTATTTAAATGTTTTGCCATATGATCCATGAGCATATAAATATAAAAAGATGTGATGGAAATAAAATCAGTAAACCATTTGCGCAGGTTTGGTAACTTCTAGAACGTAAATGATTAAATGATTGTAAACATTTATTCAATAAACCATAAACATTTAGGATATGTTGTGTGTAATTGTTTAAGACAAATTTGTGAAATAATAACCATTCAAATAATACGCAATTAACACTATGATCCATAGATGAGAGTTGTGAATCGAAGACAAAATCATGTATGCAAAAATGTAATCAAAGACAAACTCATATACACAAGTGTAGATCCATCTATTAATATGCAAAAATGATCCAATCATTTACACTTTTGGAAAAATGGAACATCATTCCCAGCGTCTATATAATGGCAGCTTGTGCCTCATACAAAAAAAGGCAACTCGTGCCCTATACAAAATATGGCCCATGGTGCCCTATACAAAATATGGCAACTCATGCCGAAAATGCCACATCGTGGCTACTGTACATAGGAGGGTCTCTCAATCCTCCTGCCTAGCCTCGGAGCTCCCAGGTGCATCTCCAAAATCAGTCTTCCTCTTCTTCATGCTAGAGGAAGCTGGGCCCTTCCGGGGTCTTTGAGCACGTCCCCCTGAGCCTTGAAACGACAACAATAATATGTCAACTTTTCCTTGCAATTATACAAGTATAAAACATAATTTCAAAATAAAAATAGTTTTCAAATTTTGGATTACTCACCGCATGCGAGATTGTAAGTCGTGAGGGGGTCTCCCTCCTCCGTGATCCAAGTCTCTCGGCAATACCACCCTGCAACATTTAGAACAATCATATCAATGCTGAAACTAGATGCATATAGTAATTTCCGTTAAAATTGAGCGATATTTTGATAAACTAGTTAATCTCACCGTGAACAAAATCGGCTGGTCTTCGATGATGGCAAATGGAGCAGTCGGCTGGACAGCCTGCTCCGATGATAGGGTGGACGGTAAAGGGGAGGATGTAGCTACATCAACGGTGGCTACACCACTAGGGGGAACAGTGGAAGAAGGGGGGGTGGCAGGAGGAGGCATGGACTAGGGTGGGCGAAGTGGAGATGTACGTCTAGGGCTATAAACCCTAACTGGCTGTAGTATGGATGGGCGCACCCTAGAAGGGGAAGCGAGTGTGGTGGGGGAATGTGGGGCGTGGCGGGGTTTGTGTTGTGGTAGAGGGATGGGTGACTGTGGATGGGTTGTGTGTCGTGGTCAAATGGGGGAGGGCGGGAACATGGGAAACTGATACAGAGGTGGAGCTAGATATGATGCGTAAGGGGGAGCTGGATGGAATTGTGATGCTATATAGGAGGGGGGTGCTGGATGGAAGGGGTTGGGGAATGGGGCATGTATGCCAAGGGATACAACTGGCATATAGGGTGGCCGAAAGGTCGGGGAGGGAGGAATAACGGCACTGGCAGGCCGAGGTGCTCGCACCTGCATACACATTTATAACCTTATAGTTTAATATACAAAAATATAAATATACACAGACAAGTCATTGTATTTGAAATTAAATTTATGCTTTAATACACACGATACCTGTGCATAGGGAGAACTGCTGGTCCCCGATGACGGTGGCTGGTCGCTAGAGCCCGCGGACACCTGTGCGAACATTACAATTTTTAGACTGAATTTATAAAAACAATATTAAACACAATGAAAATGAGAATGACAACGATGGTACTTAAAAAACATGACTGCAATAAATTTATATTCAAGCTAGATGATATTCAATATTCTGAAAGGATAGAAGGTGGCATGGCATGAAATTAAAATTAAATAAGGTGAGAGGGCATAGAAGGTGACATGGTGAGCTTTTTTTTTTTCTAGAGTCATCCCCATGAGTAGGTGAGCTTTTCCTTTGGCCCTAGAGAGATGTGCAATGTCTCATAAGAGAATGGAATTCATGTCCATTTACAAATTTGAATTGGAACCCTATGTAATGTGTTTGGGTTCTTGATGAAGAGTTTCCAGGTTTTGATGTCTTCTTATAGATTTGTAGTTTCCTACAAGCTTGATTCACCCAGTGGAAAAGTATTTGCATCCCTAGAGTGAGGATCTTGAGTCCCTTTATTTCCATAACATTTATATCATAAAATAAAATGGCATCTCATTGTTTAAATTTGAAAAGAGGTGCTAAATAGAAGCTAAGTTAGTGTGCATGTTATTTAATACACTTTAGAGTGTTGATCGTTAGAAAAAGGAAGAAAGAGAAATATTTTTCATGATTAACTTACTTACAAGCTTGAATGTGCCATGTTCTTTTGCATTGAATGAGTAATTATGTGTTCTTGATTGAATAGCTATGTTGTGAGAATGATATCACTTGATTGAAATCAAAGAAATCTTGAGTGAAATGAGTTAAATGAGTATTCTTGATGCCAAATCTTTTATCAAGTTGAATTTGAATCAAGAAAATAGCAAAGCCCCATAGACCATATTTGTAAGATTATCGCTCTTCCTTATGGGCCTTACATCATTTTCAAAAACTTTAGTGACAATACATGCCATAAGTTGTTTCACGTTGTTTATATCTCTTTCCTAATAACATGTTCTAGGAGTAGTAGTATGATTACTTTCAGTATCAAGTATTATAATAAATTGGAAATCTCGTGATAATAAACTAGGGTAATAAGGACATGACAAACATCAGGTTCTTGAATTTATAGAAGCTTGGCCACTATGATTCTCTTTTGGCCACTATGAAGACATTGACGGTGATGGTGATGGTGGTGACAACATTAATGACAAAGGGTTGAGGAATGGAAAAGAAGATGATGATGTGGATGGCTTGAAGAACACACATGGCATGAAGAACCATGGAGGTGGGCATTGGAGCCATTGGAACACCTAATGAGCCAAATGACCCATTCTGTGGTCATTTGTGGTTTGATGGGGCAATGGAACCCTTGGTGATGGTCCATGCTACCATTTGATGATGGGTTTGATGTCCATTGAAAGCATGTTGATTAAATACTAAATGATTGACTCTTCATTGTGGAACCCACATTGAAACCCACATACAAATTGAATCAGCCCTTATCTAATGGCACTTACGATGGATGTTGAAGCCCTTGAACCTTGAAGATGTCCATATGTGGAATCCTTGATGTATGGTGATGAAGACATAATGTATTGTTTCCTTGGGGTTCTTGGAATTGTTTGTGGTCTATTATTGTGGGTGTGATGGATCCCTTGCCCTTATAATTGCTTGACGAAACCTTTGATGCTAAAGTATTTAAACATGATGATGTAGAAGCCCACCAAAAAATGAGGAAGCCTTAAGTTTCTAACGTGGCCTTTGATGTGGTTGTGTGAAGTCAAACCAAAACAAGCATGCAAATAAAACATTGTATGTGAACTATTATGTGTCCATTCAAAGGACAAAGTTGGCTCAGCAATTAAAAATAAAAATAAAATGAAAATTACATAGACAGGTCGATCGAATATCACGTGATATGATGTGCATGTACAACAGAAAGACATGACGATGTAGACAGTATGAAGAGACTATGATATTTTGGGCAACAGTATGGTGAAAGGAGAGAGTGATGTATTTGTGTATATGCTGGTTAAAATTATGATAGAGTGATGATGAGCAGAAAGTGATATAAATGTGGATATGTTTGATATCTTGAAAGCAGAATGATAATTTGCCTATGGTTAATGACAGTTTGATGACAGGTTAAAGATGTGCATGTAGATAGAATATCGATATGTTTGAGAAGATGCTGGACATGATGAAACAGGGACAGAATGATGATTGAAGACAAGGTACTGACAGCAGATTGATGAATGAGATGATCTGAATAATGACATGACTGTGATATGTATGATATGTAACAAATATGTAATTGTAAATACAAGCAGGGTCTTGTATCTATTTTCTTAGTAGGATCTAATAAAAACTAGGCTGGGTCCTAGATGATGAGTTGGTGCTCATTGTATCAGTTGGTGGTGAATTGCCTCACGATTGTAGCCATTGAACCAAATACAAAAGATTACAAAAACTATATCTAGTATCGTATTATGTGTTAATGTGTTTCATTAGTTGATAGTTAGTTCATTGATGAATATGATGTGAATGTGAAATGATGATATAAGAGTTGGTGATTGAAGTTGAAATTAAATAAAGTATAGGATCACTGATTCACCCCCCCTCTCAGTGGGCATTGTGTCTAACACAAATGTTTATAGTTTTGTTAGGTTTCCATGTTTTATAAGGTTTCATTTTTTTTTGGGTGGGATTATATGAATTTATAGCTCTCAAATAAATTATACAATATTATAAACACAACTGTAAAATATGATGATAATATGGTAATTACTCAGTGCTAATTAATTTGTAATTACTAAACACAAATTATTTGTAACTGGATCTAATTATTCAAAGTAAAGAAGTTACCTATGTGTATGGTGCCGCAATCTCCTCTACTGCTGCCATGGCTCCATCGAGGTCAAAGGAACTGACATCCTCCCACCTGGGGGATGGAGACCCGACACCGAATAACTGAATATTAAAACAAATAAAGTCAACAATGTGTAATTCAAAGTTAAATATATTAAACAATACGACATTAAATAAAATACAACAAATACTTGAACATTAAATAAAACAATAGCAAACCTGATCCATGAAGCTCCCTGTGGCATGATGCTACATATCACCATGGCAAGAATGACCACAGTGAGAACAACGACGTGCCGTTGTTCCAGCAGAACTAGAAGGCCCCACCTAGGTTCCACCTATACTCGGCATGTCTCGGCCACCACCCATAGACTGTGCAGCTGTCTGTGTCTTATCAATGTCCTCCCGGCTCTGGGAAGACATGGCCACAAATCTAGTATGTCTAAGCAAGTCATGTCTGGAACGTCTGACGGAGTCATGAATCTCATCTAGATCACTACCAAACCCGGGTGGCTGAGGAGGGGGGTTTGGCTCTCTCCTGGGTGCAGGAGGTCCTCTAAGTAGGTTGCGGGGCACCTGAGGTCGATCTTGGGCAGAGCCAAGACCGACACCCTGAAACTCAGTGATGTTAAAATAGTTGACATGGTACCCTAGCTCAAACTCAGTCCACAATTTCCGAAGGAAATATTGTGGGACGTCCAAATTGTTGCATGGGGGCCTTTCAAACACCATGAACCACCTCTTTCTCCAGCTATCTCTCCATGGCTAGTAAATGCACCAGTCCATGCAAACTCGAGCCCTCATCGCAGCTGGAGGTTGTCCCATCGACGGAACTATGAACTTGCTATACAACTGGGCTTTGGTGATGTTGAGGTCTTTTATTTGCTCTTTGGACAACCCAGTGGAGTAGTGTTCCCTCATTCGATCCTTGTAATGGCTCAAGTTTGTTATCTTATTGTATGCAATATTGATTGATTCAATAATATTTTGAAGTGATGAAGCCAAGAAAACCCGAGAGGGTTCCTTGGTACTGTTCAATTCATTACTTAGTGCCTTCAATTGATTTAAGCCTTGGTGTAATTGATCTTCGTGGTTTTCATTGGGTTCATTGTCGGTTCCCATATTGTCTTCTGGAGGTTGGGTTTCATTGGATGGTTCAGGTGTGTCTGACATCTTGTTAGGTGTGTAGATGGCCTGTAATTAAATTTTCTTGGTTTTTTAACGGATTGTAAAATTTTTTTCAAAATTAAAATTCAAATGGAAAAAAAACTAATAAATAAATAAACAAAAATTTGTGCTTTGAGGAGCACCTACGTGGAGAAACGGATGGCACCATGGTGTAGGGGCGATTGCTTGGTGTTGAGGACGACTTGGGTACACGAGGACGCGTTTGCAGGGTTGATTGTGCGCTCGCGGGTTGGAAATTCGGCTCACGAGTCTGTCAAAAATGACAAACCCGTGAGCTCTCTGTTTTTTTTTATAAAAAAACAGAGGTGCGCACGCAACATTAACGTGTGCGCACCAATTTGTGCATACACGACGAAGACGCGTGCGTGCCCCTTTTGTCCACGTGGTCTGAACCACGTGGACGTTCGGCATTGCCAAAGCAGAGATGCGTGCGCGCCTTTGGAGACGCATGCACGTCCTTTTATTTTTTCCGCTCACACGCTGTTGTTGCGGTTATTTTGAGTACCGGCTTCGTGGAGTACCCACCTCACAACCATTATCTCAACATCCTTACCACGATACCACATGTAGTTCTTATTTATATACTTATAATAATAATATTTAACTATAATCCCCATACTTATTTTAATTTTTTTTAAATTTAAATAAAGATAATTTTTAATTATCTTTTATCCGTTTTCAATTTATAATTTATTATAAAATGCAGAGGTTGGTCAACAACAACTTTAGATAACAATTTGAAGCAATAATACTAAGATCGTAGAGGTTAAGCTATAAAGGTATTGAATAATCATTGTAGAGTTCGATCATCTAAAGTCTTTGAAATATAGTGAGCCGACGAGCCGACGATGCAGAGATAGCTCAACAAGACATTGAATTATACTGAGGCAACGATGCAGAGATCACTCCGCAGGGAAATGAAATATATTGATTCAACGATGCAGAGATCGCAAGGATCGATCACCACTATAAGGCAGTGGTACAGGGATTGCATAGATCGATCAACACTATACAAAATTCTTTTGAATGATTAAGGAATAGAGCAAATTTCATATTACTCACTAGACAAAGTTCTGAAAGATGCAAAGGTGTATTTCGTATTACTCGTCATACAGAGTATCCCGTTGCTGTCATTCGAATTATATCAATGTCGAAGCCCATCTTTTCCATAGTTGCATCAATTTATCTTATTTTTATGTCGCAGTAAAGGCAAGGCAATGCATGTGGATAAGGGAAAAAACGTGTTTTTAATCATGAGGTGAATTTAAGTTGTAATAATTATAATGATAATTATCATTTAGTAAGATTAATTTAAATTTATTAAGCTTAAAATAATTGATAAAGAATAAATTGATTTGTTTTTATGTTGTAAAATATTAAAGAAAAAAAATTTCAGATATTTTTTTCTTTTGAATGAGCAAGTTATACATAATAATATCACAAATACTTTGAAATTGAGAATTAATGTAGTCATATGCTTACATATCACAAAGATAATATATTCTTTCTTCAAACAATGTTTTAAATTTTGTCTAACCCTCTTTCACTATAAGGTTGTAAGATTTTTATATTTTTTTTTAACTTTACAAATAATATTTGTATTACTTTACCAATGCTATTTGTGTTCTTTAAACTAGTTAGAGTAGACATATACTTTTTATTTTCTATGTTAGGTTGAATACATTATATTTATAGTATTTTAATTTTTTATTTTATTTTAGTGTCGATCACAATTCTGTTGACCATAATGCATTTAATGATAGCATTTTTTTAAAGGGTTATCTCGGGTTCTATTCACCCATGATTTAATAAAGAATGACCATTTTTATACCACCTTATCTTAAGTTTCATGTCACTTTTATAAATTTCTAAGCAATGTTATGAAGTCTCTTACCCTTCATGTTAGTTATTTTGAGATAGGGTGTATTTCTTTTAACTTTAAAATTATAAATTATAGTTTATTGTTTGTTTTCTGTTTAACATTATAGATTATAGCTTATTGTTTGATTTCCCTCCAAGTTTTTCTAAAAATGTTGGACCCACACTTCTCATCTATATAAGGTTAATTTAAGTAACAATTTTTTGAAAGAAAGCTTTTTTTCCATAAAAACATGAATATATTATATTAAAGTAAGAAAAAAATTATCTTTCCATCCTCAAATTTATGGCCAAATTACATAATCCATTCAATCATTACAAGAATAGAAAGTGAGTGGGGACGGTAGCAATCATTCCTCCCAACTACCTAAACTCTATGCAATAAAGAACTTTTAATTTTAAAATATATAAAGAATTTCTAATTTTAAAATGTGTAGATGGTAATTACAAATTAAATTTTAAATTTTAAAATTAAAAAATTAAAACTTAATCAAAATTTTATTAATAAAAAAAATATTAAAACTTTTGAATGAACTATTTACTTTATATTTAAATTTCTAAAAATTAATTACAACGTTAAATTGATTATTCAATATATATATTTATAATTTTTTAAAATTAATTAAAATGTTAAATTGATTATTCAATATATATTTATATTTAAATGTAATATTAGTAAAAAAAATCTCATAATTATATCGCTAAACTATATATTTAAAATATTATATTTAAATAAAAACAATTACAAATTTATTATTATTATTATTAAAAAAAAATTATTATTATTATTAAATATTTAAATCGTACTGATAAAAAATAAACCAATGGCAAGTTGGACTATAAATATATGATATAAGAATCCACTGGTAATAATATTGGAATTCACATCATTAGCATTAATATATCACTGACATGTGTGAATGCTTTTATCATGTCCAGCTTTACTTATGGATCTCTATCAAAATTAAAAGAGATTATGTTTTGCACAACCGCACATAGCGTTAATCAACGTAATATCTCAATTGTCTCTTCAATTTCACTCATGTCTAGTCAATTAGTAGGAACACTCAATTTCAGTTTAGAAATTGAGAGGAACAAAGTATTTTTTTCACATAGAGATTTCATTTCCGTACTCTTATCATAAGTGAACATCTTCTGTGCTAAGCCAATTTCCCTTTGGAAAATAGTAGGAACAAAGAGTAGTATATTATCTTATCAACTCTTTGGACATACTCTGTTTGTTCAATTTCACTTAAAATAAAATAAATATAATAATAGAATTACATGTTCTTGAAACAGAGATTCCACTCTCCTTTTTAATCAAATTAATATTTTAATGGTTTCTTTGATTTCACTATGAAATATTAAATAAGAAAAAAACAGAGGATAATAATAATAATTCCATTTAAATAAAAGGAGATTCCATTCCATGTGAATGCGTTTATGAAATGTGACGTGAATCGGCTTATTAAAGGTGATGGTTTCAATTTTTTTGGTTCAAATTCACTTTTTAATTTTTTTTCAAATTCAAAGGAATTCTCTTTTGCGTGAAGAGCGACGGCTCCACATAGAAAGGCTTCTGGGCGTAGCACGGATTGACGACTAGCAGGGCCCGTCAGCAGCGCCCAATGGCTCTACGCGACGTGAAGGGAATCACTAAGGGCAAGTTGGATTATAAAAATATGAGATTTGAATCCAATGGCAATAATATTGGAATTCACATCATTAGCATTAATATATCACTGACATTAGTCTTTTAGTTGGATGGTGATATGTTGGCCCTAGAAAAAAGACTCCTTTATGTGAATGCTTTTATCAAATGTGAATGCTTTTATCAATGGTGAAGATATGATCAATTTCATGTCCAGCAGTACTTCTGGATCCCTATCAAAATTAAAGGAGATTATGTTTTGCACAACCTAACCCACATAGCGTTAATCAACGGAATATCTCAATTGTCCCTTCAATTTCACTCGTAAGGAAGAAAGTGGCATAATCATTATAATTACGTCATTTTTATTAAAGAGATTTCATTTTTCGAATTCTTGTCGGGTGAAAAAATGAAGATAGGTGTCTATTTTGGGGGGTCTCGTGAGAAAATAATTCTGGTTTTTTCATGTTTTCTAATTTTGGGCGAACAAAAGTGATATTTTTGTTTAAAATTTCACTTTGCAGTAAAAAGAAAACTTTTAGAGAATTATGTTAGCTTTCTATTCATAATTTTTTCAATTTTTTTTATTGAGATTTGATATGTTGATTTTGCAAATGTTTGACAGTGTGTTCTTATAAAATGAAAAAACTACAAAATAGGTATGATTTGTTGTGCCAGTAAAATCGTTGTTAGACTTGTTTTTTGCAAAAACAAAAAATGCTACGACAATCTACACACAATGTATTAGTCCCTGACTATAAGTTTCTAACCAATGGATGTATATACTAATTATTATATTTTTTTAAAGTCAATCAATGAGGAAACTTAGGCGATTTTCAACATCTTTTTTGTTGCACCACTTTTCTCTCAATCGGCTCTAAAAATAAAAAATCTACGAACACTCTTTTGAAGTAGACACGCCAATTAAGATTCCTACTTTTTAAAAAAAAATTTGGTTGTGTATTTTTAAAGTTATGAATTTTTCTTTTCACTATTTTTTTAAAGGGATGAATCCAAACTCGACACATGTTACGACAATAAAACATTAAAAATATCAGTTCTTATCTATACATAACAAAATCTATAACCACGTAAAGTAGATTCAATGATGAACCTAATGGTATCAAGTCCGACATTCATTTTGTAGTGTAAGAGGTTGTTTTTCTCTTCTGAAAATGAAGAAACCTGAAAATTCTGTAGAATCGTGAAGCTTCCATGTCTCAGAGATTATTCGGCCGAAGAATTATTCGGCTGAATAACCTTTTTTCCGTAATGGCAGCGTCAATTACCACAAAGGTTATTCGGCTGAATAATGAAACGGAAAAAAAAATCTCATCGACCGGGCAAAAAAAAAAAAAAACGTTTTCTATACTCGTATAAATAAACCTAAATTGATTCATTATTTTCACATGTTTTAATGTCGCATATTTCTTATCAAACTATTTTTGAAAGGGTTTTCAAGGAAGACATTATTTGCAAAGGAGGTTTTTACAATGTATGTTTCTTTTTATTTTTTTCCAAAGGGCACATTGAAAGAGTTTTTTTGTAAGGCATTTTTGTAAATGAGTTTTTTTTGTAAGGCATTTTTGTAAAGGAGTTTTTTTTCTAAGGCATATTTGCAAGGAGTTTTTTCAAAATATTTATTTTCTTAGACATGTTTGCAAAGTCGTTTATGCAAATAATGTTTCTTTCCAAGGAGGTTCTTTCCAAGGGTTGTATTTACAGAGTATTTATTCCAAAGTGTTTTTGCAAAAAAAATGTATTTTTCCTTCTTATTTCTTTGAAAGGGATTTTTTCAAAGAATTGTTTTGGTAAGGTAATTTACAAATGATTTTTTTCCAAGGTAATTTTGCACTTCTTATTTATTTGAAAGGGGTTTTTTCAAATAATTTTTTTGCTAAGGTATTTTGCAAAGGGTTTTTTTCCAAGGTAGTTTTGCATTTCTTATTTATTTGAAAGTGGTTTTTTCAAATAGTTGTTTTGCTAAGGTATTTTGCAAAGGGTTTTTTTTCAAGGTAGTTTTGCACTTCTTATTTCTTTGAAAGGGGTTTTTTCAAAGAGTTGTATACTCAAAGTATTTTTTCAAATGAGTTGTTTCTTTAGAAGGGTTTTTTCCAATATATGTTTACAAATAAGTTTTTTTTCAAAGTATTTTTTCCTAGATATTTTTTCAAAGAGGTTTGTTTTTCTAGTGATTTTTACAAAGAAGATTTATTTACAAGGTGTTCTTATTATTTTCCAATTGGGTTTTTCAAAGGTGATTTATTGTCAAGGAGCTCTTATTTCTTTCCAAGAAGGTTTTTTTCAAAGATGATTTTTGTTCAAATAATTTTTTCAAAGAAAATTTAATTCTAAAGAGATCTTCTTCAAAAGACTCTTACAAGATTTTTATAAGGTGAAGTAAATTTTAGTTCATGTTTTTATAAATTCCGTAAATGTTTTGAAATCTTAATTTATTTATTTTTACTATAAAGTAATGTTTCTTTAATTTATCATCTATAGATTAAACAATCATGGGAAATAAGAGTAAACGTAAAAAAAAAGTAATCGTAAACGTGATGATGATGGTAATACAGAAAAATAAAAATTCAGATATATTGCCAAAAAACAAAGGGTTGCCGAAACAGAAGAGAGAATTATTGAAGATATAAATACAGATTTACATGATAATGTTGAGGAAATGGAAATTGAAAATAGAGTACAAGAAGAACAAATTGAAGTTGAAGAGACCATTGTAGAAGATGTAAATAGTGATTTATATGCTAATGTCGATGAAGTTAATATTGAAGATCAAGCTCAAGATCCAGAAATTGGACTTGGTATGTATATATTATATATTTTTCAAATTCATTTTTTTATAATGAATTTTATTTTTGGATATATGTTAAATTAAATTTAACTTGATGTATAGGTACTTTCACCATTGATGATGAAATGTTAGAAGACATTGATTGCGACAAATATAGAGAAAAACTACCAATACATGTTGCACGATATCGTGATACAAAATTTTATGATGAAGTTCTCAATGGTTACTCAATAGCAGGACAAGCACAAATTTTGAGATGTTTATTAGTGTCTAAGAAGTTAGAAGGTGCTACATCATTATTGGGTATTCATAAGGCGATAAAAGAGTCCAAATTGAAACAAAATGTGATAGAAAATATAGGTGATGCAATAATTTTTTTTGAAAATCTAGGAAGAAAGATATCAGTGTTGCACGTAAAGCAATTCATACAGCAATTCTTCCAGATAGTACTAAACAAAAGCGTTTGACAACAGAACTAGTAAAAGCAGTTGGAACATCAAGAAAAACATTATATAAACATAGCAAATTCAGAATGCAAATAGATGAAAATAATGAAATTGCTTACTGGAAAATTATTTGTAGACAATCTTACAAAGATAGATTGGGAGCAGGTGTCAAAAATATTGTATGGGAATATTGGTTGGAACATGCTCGAATTTCACCAAATTCAAGAGATGTGATACGCAAAAGAATATCACGAAATGTATATGAAAGTCAACCGAAACATATAATGGACATGAAACAAGTACAATTGTTCAATAAATTCAAGGAAGATCATCATAGAATTAATATATCAATCACTATATTTGTGCAACAAAAACTATGGTATGTTGGACCTATTACTATATGTGACACATGTTGTTGCCATTATCATGTGCAATTTCAGTTATATTATGGCACGTTTTTTGAATTTGGTAAAATGTTTTGGACAAATTCACCACCTCCGCCCACAATACGTGAATTCATATGTCAAATTTTATGTGAGAGAAATCACGATGAAGTATTTTATTCAAAGAAATGTGTCAATGGAAAACATTGTCATCGTTGTGAAAATCTAGTGCTATTCCACAATAAATATCTTATCGATAATGATCAATCGTTGTCAAATGTAAATGTTGATTGGAGGAGATAGGAATACATCAATTATACTACAAGTTCTAGTGATTCACATTCCAAAAGAATTGATTTGCTAGAAGATAAGATATGCGTGACAGATTTTCTCAAAAAATTCAAAAGTGAAATTTATAAATACACCCAGTATTCACATAGAGCACAATGGCAATATCTTCAATTCAAATAGTCTCGTAAAATTTTTCCACCCAGAACAATTTTGTCCGTGGTTGATTTTGCTAAAAACTATACATTTTGTGCACAAAAAGAGATACAGAATTAATACTATCACACTGACCAAGTTTCGATATTTGTCCATGTTGTCTATAGACATTCTCAAAAGGATGTTGATGGCATTGAAAGCACATGTGACAATCGAGATGTGATTAAAGAATATCACTTCTATATCAGCGATGATTATACACACGATACACATTTTGTTCAACATTGTATAGAAAATATTTTCTATGATTCACTAAAAAAATGCGAAGTTAAATTCAATGAACATTGGATATGGTCTAATGGATGTGCAGGTCAATTTAAATCTTCGTGATCATTTTTTTGGTTATGTCGACTTCATAAAGCGTTGAACATTAAACTTCGCTGGAATTTCTTTGAAATTGGACATGGAGAAGGTGAACATGATGGTGCAGGAGCATGCATAAAAAGAGCACTTCGAAGATGGAAAATGAACTATTCTTCTGCACGGTTTCATTCAGGTGCAGAGGTTGTCCAATGGTGTCAATTAAATCTAAGCCATGATTATAATCAACAATCAAAACATGTGCGCAGGTATGTACACTATTTTTTTAATTTATATTATTTCTTGAAATTTAAAAAAATGTACACTAACAGTTAAGTACATGTACACTAACATTAAAAGTTGTTATTTGTGATTTATCATTTATTGTGTAGGTTTTTTTGGCTTGTTGGGGTCCAAGATATAAATAGATCAATATCATATGACGCTAGCACCATACATGGGATTAGAGATCTTCACTCTATTCAAACAAAATCATTCCAAAACGTGTTTGCATTTGAGAGTATAAAGCAATCATGCTTTTGTCATATTTACACTGAAAATGTTGAATCTACAGAAGTTTGTGAAAACATAACAAACAACTACGTAAAAGCTTGGAAACACACAAAGATTAATCCAAAAGGAAAAATGCCACTAGCAAGTGTAGAAGAATTAGAATCAGAAGAAATAGCAATATCATCTGATTGTAATAGAATTTCAGATCTTGTTAGAGAAGGTAATGAACTTAC
Organism: Larix kaempferi; assembly: GCA_027924585.1. Classification (NCBI taxonomy): domain Eukaryota; kingdom Viridiplantae; phylum Streptophyta; class Pinopsida; order Pinales; family Pinaceae; genus Larix; species Larix kaempferi. The sequence continues at coordinate 846,678 of BSBM01001179.1, forward strand.
TTGACTTTTAAGTTGATTGTTCATTCTTGTCCATCGCCTTATGTGTATAGTCAATTTAATTGATTTAAAAACGCTAACACCAATTGTAATTTGCACAGGAGATGTTTTCACTGTGATTGCACATTTAGACAACAACGAAAATATGAAATATTATTTGATGCGATGCACTGAAGGAAAGATGAAGTTATTGGAGGACTACAATGACAATGGATTTACATACGAGAGAGGATCCATCATTTTAAAAAGATATTTTTTTCAGCAGACTCATATGACTAAAAATTATGTCTACTTTCAAGATTATGAACCCGATGTTATATGTTGTCAGTATAGTCATTTAGTATGTGCATCTCGAATAAGGTTGGTACAAGTTCCATAAAAAAAAAATTAAAAACAAAAAAATGGAAACTGTCCATATGTGACCATGAATAGATAATTGAGGATGGCATTCCATTGCGATGTCTTTAACTATATATCAAAAATGAATTGATCTATGTTTTTGTCCATGTCAATTGTTGTGTACAATATATTTTTTGTTCATGTGTCACAAATGTTGTGTACAATATATTTTTTCATTGATTTTTTATGAATATTATCTTGAATGAGAACTAGAATAAGAGTTTAAATAGTTGTATTTTAGCATGCTTAAAAATAAATTCAAAAATTATTTGGTAATGAAATTTTTAATAAAAATTAAAAAAAATTCAAAAATATTGTAAATTTTAGCTATATGGAATGTTTGTCTTTAATTTGTAATTTCATAATATAAAGTACTTTATTCGGGTCCCTATATGTCTATTAGACCACTTAAGGGATGAGATAACAGATGTGGCTATCCCCACACTCCACCCTGAATTTTTACTTTTGATTGATTGATGCCAATGACAAATCATCGACAAACCTACTAGATTTTGTATTCTTCTAATCCATTGAACATGTTTCTCTAATGTACTTCACCATAAATATGATCCATGAGTTTTTTAAAACAAGTTGTTAATCTATATGGTTTTTAAATAAATGATTGTTGCACAAAGATAATATATCTCTTACATGTAAATTCACATAACTGAAATCATGGCAAATGGAGATAACGATCATTTGATTTTTAATCACAAACAAGAATTTCTGGATTGTGAAGCTTATGCTAAATTAGAGCAATGATTATTTACAGCAAACCAATAAAAATTCATCGAATTGTTGTCTAAAATTCATTGCTTTAACTTAGCATAAACTTCACAATCCGGGAATCTTCACTTGTGATTAAAAAACAAAAAATCATTTATCCCCATTTGACATGATTTCAGTAGCATTTAGAAATTCACGAACTACAAAGTACCTGAACAATGAACATATAAGAAACATTAGTTAAAATTTTAAATTTACATATGCAACATCATATCGATCAAACGACCAAAAGATTGAAACTTTTATCAAACAATTCATAGATTTTCATTGATAACATTAGAAATTGAACCTATTAAAACTTCGTATTTTTATCAAAAATTCCTATAATTTCTAACATTCATTTATTCTTAAATACTCATATCAAGTAGAACATTCTTAAACATCCTAAAACTTTGGTAACAAATTCATTTCTTAACATTTTAAACTTTGGTAACATCCATTTCTTAACATTTTAAACCTTCTTGACACTTCCCACTCATTCTTATGATTCAACACTTTCTCAATATTCATTCTATCCATAACATTCATTCTCAACATAACATTGAACATTTTTAACAAATTCAACATTTCGTAACTTTAAATTGCATTTATCAAATGTTCCAAACATTCATTCTTAACATTTTAAACATTCAAGTGACTTGATTCCAATTCATTCTTAGGATTCAACACTTTCCCAACATTCATTCTTACCATAACATTCATTCTCAACATAACATTCATTTTTAACATTCATCATTTCAACTTTAGATTGCACCTATATCAAAAATTTCAAACATGTTCATTCTTAACATTTTAAACATTCTTGACACCTACCATTCATTCTTTCCCAACATTCATTCTTACCATAATATTTCTTCTCAACATTCAATATTTCCTAACTTTAGATTGTACCTATCAAAAGTTTCAAACATTCATTCTTAACATTTTAAACATTCATGCAAAACATATTCTAAACATTTTACCAAGTGACAAATATGCTAAATAATTAACATGTACTCATATATAATCCAATAAAAAAGTTCATGAACATGTGAGTTCAATGTACATATATGTATAATAAAAAAATAAATACCCTTGATGTCCAAAACAACTACAATATATATATATAAACAAAAACAAGAAAGTTTGGACCACTATCCATCTGAACCACTATCTTCCCACTATCTTCCACTAGGACCTTCCCTTGGACTCAACTTGGCCTGCAACATATATAAAAACAAATTATGAATATCATAAATTATTTAAACAATTTTAAACTAAATTCAAAAAATTAAAATATTAAACTTATATATGAAAGAACAATTCAATTATTAAAAAAGTTGTACATCAAATTCTCTGAATGCATGTCCACCACTTTCTTCCACCGGAGTCTTCCCTTTGGCTCCAAAGGATCTAAGAGAGCCAAGATGCAACATGTACAAAAGCAATTTATGAATCCAATAAAGTATTGAAACAATTTTAAATAAATCCAAAAATTATTAAATATTAAACTTATATCAGAGATCAATTCAAGTTAAACAAAATTATCTCTGTGCCAATATCTGCATTCATCAAAACACCTACATGTTCACCCCCAATTTCCATATGGTCTCTCCCCTAAAATTTAAATTTTGTTAATGAATAAAACATAGTAGAAGCAAAAAATAAATTAAGCAATTAACTTAAAACCAAAACAAGAAAATTAAAATTATTAGCTGACAAGAGATGGTAAATCATCTAAAAAGTTTGATTCTAAAGAAACCTGCATGGATAAGTCAAATTAACAATAAGATACATTGATATTTATTAAAATTTAAAAAAAAAGATAAAATATCAAGTTCAAACATAAATATTATAATAAATATACCTCTCCAAGATGCTCTTCATTTTGACTAGTGGAGACTCAAAAATTATGTGCATTCAACATTCTAGAAAAGTGCAAACAAAATACATTTTCTTAATGTACTTATTACTATGTAAAAAAAATTCAATTCAAAATGAATAAAAGATCAAATAGATTGTCATAGCATAATCAACAAACCTCTCCCATACTTGATGTGTCATTGGATAACACATCTAAAGCTATGTCGCGACAAGACTTGGCATAAGCCCTGAGATCGTCGATGCTCAATCCATTTACCTCATCATTCGTCTTGTAAACAAGCTTTTGACGAATAGTAGCATGAGCCCTCTCTGGACCCAATCCCACTTCTACTCCAACAAGAGCTGACGCTAAACCATCACCAACAGAATCCCTTGCAGTTGTCCCAAGTTGGGATGTGGGCTCCATTTCCGATCTTAATGCCACAACCCTGGGTGGGCGAGGTATCTTGGGTGGAGGTCGAAGAGTTGTAGGGTCTCTAAGAGCACCTTTTCAATTATATATTCAACCCTTTCCAACTCCATAAAAGTTAGAAGGAATATCAGTATAGTTTGGCTACATACCTAAAAAAACTCCGCATAGAAAAATCTAGCAAAATAATTAGGAACCTCATCGTTTCATGGCAATCGACCATAAGCTTCAAGGAACCGATCATATATTAGATGTGCAATTTGAAGATGCTTGAAATATTGCACTTTCAACATTTTTTGCTTAAGGACTTCTTTGAAATTAAACATTGAATTGGCTTGTTCTTTGGTCACTCTCTCCTTCACAACCTCCCACGTGTCTGGACTCATAACTTGTTCCCTTCGCCTCTGCATCAAATGAACAAAACCATTCGTAGTTGGTCCGGGTTCCTCATATGCATCAATGAATTTTTATAATGACCTGAAAATAATCTCTAGACTTTGTCTGCTCTCTAGAGGGAGATCCAAAGTAGAAAGATCATTGTTCAACCTGTCGTAGTGGGATCTACAAATTTGAAGGATAGTTTGTTGCACAACACCTTCCCATGGAAGCTCATCAGGTAAATAAGATGGATAAGTTGATATGGGTGTACAACCCTCAACTAGTGGAACATATGTCGTCCTAGCTCTAGGATGATCTTCAGGACCCTCCTCTGCACCTGCACCTATTCCATCATCTACAATCCTATCTTGATCTTCCTCCCGCTCTATCGAATTACGCACATCTTCTGAACCTCGCTTTGCTTCAAATATAGCCTTAGTCAAGTGTTAACCTTGTCCAAAAATTCGAAACAAACAAAAATACAAATTATACATGTATTGAAACATTAATGTTCATACTGACAGAAGGTTGAGATCGACGCACTCCCACATAAGATAAAGGGGAATCATTTGTACCCCTATCACCTTGTTGGTGATCGGATGACTGTGACCCATACAATAAACTCGAACTCCAAGGTGAATTTGACAACCTTTGATTACCAATTGGGACACCAATTCTTGATGAATGTGATGACGTCCTACGGTTTCGCTTTGAAGACTCCACTCTTTCCATTTGATATGATATCTAAATTTACACAAATGTCAACTCATAACATATTGAAGTTGTACATGTTAATTCTACAGACTTAAAGACATATCTGATAAAGAACTACATACCAAATGTAGGGGTGTCTCAAGTAGTATAAGTGATTTTTTTTTTTTTATAAATCCCTCTCCTAACTCTAGCATAATTAATTAACTGAAATTCCTACCGTCACTACTATTGCAACATAAAGATATATTTAATAATCATTTAATAATCAGATATAAGATATAATGTAGTTAATTGTAGTAGTATAGTAACCTTACAAATTTTTCATCCATCACATATGATTCCATTATATATCTCAATAAACAAACATCACATGATATATATATATATATATATATATATATATATATATATATATATATCCACTTATTATAAGAATCGTACTTTATTTATAAGAAAGAAAAATAATGAAGGACTTACAACACTATATGACTCTTTATATGTTTTTCAACTCTGTTGAAAACGCTAGCAGCAATGATGTCTTTCCATGTAGAATAATAGTTGTTACATTGAGATCTTTTACGGTTTAACTGAATCTAATTTTATATGTTCTGCTATCGCTTTTCTTTATCAATAGTTAGCCATGTATACAGTATTTGTGATAGATCTGTCCAGAGATTCTTCTCCTCACAAGGTGTGGGCAAGAAGCATCTAAGGATCCTAAAAGGATCAGAGTCAGTAACATCAGGTTTAGGACTCAGCTTGAAATCAATGATAAAGCCTAGATATGAAATAGAATCCTGCAAAAAGAAGGTTTTTTTTTATCTTAGATTTTAATTGGTGTTATTGGAGGTTATCCAAAATGGTCTACATATGTTGAAGTGTTGAAACTATTCCTCCGAACTTTTTTTTATATCTTAGGATATCATCTAGATAAGCAATTACAATTTTTCAAAGATGTATATGAAGCATGTCATTGTTGAGTTACATGTTTGTGGTGCATTAGTCAATTCAAAAGGCACTCCCACCCACCCATGAAGGCTACGTTTTGTTTTGAAAGCATTGTTTGAAACGTCTAATGATAAATTTGGTCTCAATGATATCTTCAAGCAACATGAACATAGTTGAAAAACTGTGTGTTCCTGAACAGAGTTTTTCAACTCTGTGTTCATGAACATAGTTTAAAAACTCTGTGTTCATAAACAGAGTTTAAAAAATCTGTGTGCATAAACAGAGTTTAAAAACTCTCCGTTCATGAACAGAGTTTAAAAACTTTATTCATTAACAGAGTTCTTAAACGCTGTTCATGAACAGAGTTCTTAAACTTTGTTAATGAACAAAGTTCTTAAACTTTGTTCATCAATAGAGTTTAAGAACTCTGTTCATCAACAGAGTTCTTAAACTCTGTTGATGAACAGAGTTTAAAAACTCTGTTCATCAACAGAGTTTTTAAACTCTGTGTTCATGAATAGAGTTTAAAAACTCTGTGTTCATGAATAGAGCTTTTAAACTATGTTCATGAATAGAGCTTTTAAACTCTGTTCATGAACAGAGTTTTTAAATTCTATTCATGAACATGAACATAAAATTTAATTTAAAAAAATTAAACAATCTAATTTTAATTCTAAATGCAAATATTTTTTATTAATTTTTTTTAAATGAAAACTATATTTATTGAAAATCCAAAAATTTGAGAAAGGAGGCATACCTGTAAACCAAACTCACTGTCAACAGATTGTCGAACTAGACACAAACACCAATGCCGCAGTGCATACGACCACCAACTCGTCGAACGAAAATTTTTTCCTACAAACATCAACAAATTGTATTAGCAACAGAAAACTATAAAAATACAAAAACAAAAACAAAACAAAACAACTTATCGTCAAAACATACTTGAGAAAATGACAAACTATCAACTCTGCGCCGAACACCAGAACACCAACGCCGCATTGAAGACAACCACCAACTCAACAAACGAATTTACCTACACACATTACCACATTTCTAGCACACATTAAAAAATGAATCCATATGCATACATTAAAAAACAAATTGAAAAAAAAAAAACAAAAATGTAAACAAAACATCTAAATGAATTCTTACCTCACCTTGAAGCCGTTAACTCCACGCGGCTCCATCAGGGAGCTACCGTCCAATGGCAAACGATGAGTTTGGGCTAGCAGATAGTGGTCTTGTCGACGAACAGAGAAGCCGAATGCTGTGGCGAGGAATGGCGAGAAAGTAGGCGAGGAGTGGCGAGAAAGCAGACGAGGAGTGGCATAAGATCGAACACGGGTCGAGAAGGAAAACATGCAGGGTGGCGAATGTCAATGATTGCAGCACAGATCGACCATGGGCCCACAAGTGGGGTCCAGAAAATTGCCAGCAGAGAATGCCGAACTGCGGACGAGGTTGGGCTTTTATGCAGGAAACATGTTCGGCCGAACAATTATTCGGCCGAACAATTATTCAGCCCAATACTTGTTCAGCCGAACAATTATTCGGCCGAATAAACTAACGCACCCGAAATTTTTTCCCGACCAACAGTGCCTCACACACACTTCAAGGGTCCCCGTTAATCTAAAACGAGAAATGTTACTAGTTATTTGGCCGAATAACTTATGCGTTGTTCAACTGAATAATGATAGTTATTCGGATGAATAACATTTGTTATTTGGCCGAATAACTTTTATTAATCAGCCGAATAACCTCCGCTAAGTCTTTTTTACACTTGTTTCTCACGGAAGTGTTACCCACCTTCACATTTTCACCCGTTGACGTTAAGCTTCACTTGGATTATTATGTGCTTGACATCTTGTAATGGATTTTTATACATATTGACATTTGCGTGCAATTTTTTTTTCACTCGGCAATGTTTTTTAAGGTTCTCAAAAGTTCAATTGCCTCATAGTTTGGTGCGGGAGTTTCTCATTTATCTAATATAGATTCTTCATAGGGACATGTGAACTTGTTTAAATATTCATTTATTTATGTTGAAGTATTATAATTAATTCCATATTATATATTAATGATGTACTTGTAGTCAAATATATATGGTTAGACTATGGTTAGTTAGTTACACATTAAATAGTGGAGGTACCGTAGAAGACATGGTTCAAAACCCTAGTATTCATGTACAGTACTGATATATTTCTAGTTTAATAGTGAAAAGAGTAATTCATATGTTCCACATTTCAATTATATATATATAAACCATAAGACATAAGACATGGTCCAAAACCTTAGTATTCATGTACTCGTATATATTTCCAGTTTAATATTTCTAGTGTAATAGTGAAAAGAGTAATTCATATGTTCCATATTTCAATTATATATATATATATATATATATATATAAACCATAATTTGATGGTCAAATAGAATCATTGTTGTTTAGATCAATCGAACGCTACTTATCAAGTATGGGATTATTAATTTCTAAGAGGTTTCAGTGCCTAGACCAACATTGAGTTGTCCATCAAAGGAATCTAACAATTGATATAAAATTTGATGATTACTACTTTGGTGTAGACTTGTAAATCCAAGGGTTTTTGTAGTGTCCCTAACAAATCTTAGCTAAATTTTTTATTTGTAAATATTTAAGTGGATTGATTCAGGACTTTGTCAACTATTTGGTCAAGGACTATTATACTACTGTAGGTTGTGCTCCTAAACCAAATCAAGTTTTTAACATGGTCTTACTGTGATCTAGGTGAGGGATTTTTATCAAATACTTCACAAACATACATGTATACAAAACACAAAATTAATAAAGCTAAAAGGCATCATACCATTCCAATCAATGGTATGGAAAAGGAAATAAAATATGCATTCTTCATTTAAACTAGCCAATCCATGATGCCTCTCTAAATGTGGAAAAGCACATAAAGACCCTAGATTAACAATTAGTTGTCGAAGTACAAAAATTTAAAACCCTTATTTTCTTCTAGGCAATTCATCATTTTATAACATATAAAGCACCTTCAAAATTTTATTGGTAATATACTAGCATAGATCCATCTTAACTCTGGCTCTATCAAGCACCGAGAGGGATCAAATCCCTTTAGGTGCAATCCCTTAGATTCTTAAAATTGAGGAAATGTTTGTAACTCAAGGGATTTGATCCCTCTGTGCACTTAATGGAGCCAGAGTTAGGATGCGTCTATGCTGGTTCCAAACGCAATGGGTGCATCAAAGCAATGTTGCTTAAAAACAAGTGGAAACTAAATGTGGTAACATAATCATGTTATAGTTTTGACTATTTAATTGTGATGATTCTATCTACTTGGATCACTAAAAAAGATCATAAATCAAAGCAAAGCAAGAAATATATGATACAAAATGTAATATCACACGAATCAATGCATCTTAAGAGTAATAGTATTTAATCATATTGGAGTTCCCAATGCATAGATTTCAAATTAGAGGGATATTAGATCATAATGTAAATCTCCATCTAAAAACATAGATTAATAGATCATAGATGCCCTAGGTGTAAGCAATACATATATATTTCATTTCCCTAATTGTACCTAGTGATTTACTCAATTCTTGATTAATTGAAATTATTACAAAACTAAAATATAACTAATTGTTTTATTATTAACTCAACTATACATAATCCATTATATTTACCATTATAATCCTCTAGGTGTGAACTATTGTAATTTGGAATCATATTATAAATGATAACCAACAAATCCTAAAAATAAACAAAAACTATGCTAATTAATTATGAAGTAAAATATTTATTCTTAATATTTCTAAATTCTCATTGAAAAAAAAATTATATAATTAATATTAAATAAAAAATCTAAAAAATATTAGAGTTCATTTTATTTTGGCATGAACCCAATTTAAAAATTTTAATTTGCATAATAATTATCATATAAATCAAATTTAGTCTATAATAATATAAATACTTTTAATTTATATATTATTTATAAAAAAATAAAATCTTAATATTTCTTTAATTTATTAAATATTCTGAAGTCTTTACAATATTCTTAATTCTTTATATTATTAGAGAGGAATTTTGATTGATATGATATCGGTAAAAAAATTAAATTTTAAAATTATTTCCATGCCAAAACAAAATGAACATTGCAATAGAAAAAATGTCTTAATATTTTTAGATTTTTTATTCAAAATTAATATAATGTATATTTTTATATTTAATTAAATATTCATAAAATCTAGCGTGGATTTAGCTTTGTTCCTTTGTATAAACTTTAATTTTCTTATGTATGTGTCTTTTGCATGCAAAAGACACATACAAAACCAAATAAAGTTAATACAAAGGAAGAAAGCTACATCCACGAGCAATTTCCACGGTGTGGCTAGGGTTCCACGGTGTGGAAGAAAGCTACATCCACGAGCAATTTCCACGGTGTGGCTAGGGTTCCAAGGAAGGAGCTCATAATAATGAGCTCCGTCGGTGTGGCTAGGGTTCCACGGTGCGGCTAGGGTTCCAATGAAGGAGTGTATAATAATGAGCTCCGTCGGTGTGGCTAGGGTTCCACGGTTCATTTTGGTTTGGAAAAGACAATTTATCATCAATTACAAGATTCCAAAGTGGCAGATAATAATGACCTCGGCGTGGTTAGGGTTCCACTGTTTGTTTTGTTTTGGTGCAAATAATATATCATCACCTGTAGGCTTGCGTAATTTGGACCATTTCAACCAATGAAATGGATGGTCTATTCAGACAATAGATGGAGAAATGCAGGCTTGGTAGCTATTATATGGGGAGAACGCTACACCTATTCCCTAGCAATGCACTCGAATCAGAAGTCAAAGAGTATTTTGCTTGGATTTTCGACTCACTGCAAGCCACCATTGTATTGTTGTGATAGTGTGAATGATACTAAACCAATCCGCCAGGTTATTCTTTATCTTATCGTAGTAAGAAATGTTGGAGTGTAAAATATTTTAATGCCCAACATTATCCGTTGGTAAATACCGTGATCACATAGTGTATACTACACTATCTTTCAGCCAGGAATATGAAACTGTTAGCTCACCCAGATTTTGAAATCGCTTAAAAACCCATGTTGCAAAATTTTAGTCATTTATTAAAAAAAATCCAGTCAAGACATTAATCTTCCTGTCTTCACCTGTGGCTCTCCCATCAAAATTGGTGACAATATGTACATTTGTCTTGGACAAATCATTATTGGTGAGAAATTCATTGATGTCCATTTTAGAAAGTAAGAAAGGAAGGCCTTTGAGTTTCAAAATCCCAGTGTGCTCCATGTGATTGAGTAACTAGACGGGGGAGCAGCATCATCCCCTCCTTTGGGCTGATTTACTTGGGATGCAATGCCATTATAGTAGTCCTGCTTTTTGCAACGAAAAACTTTGATATACCTATGATCGATATTTTGTCTATCGCGTTGTAGAGCAAAATCAGCTTGCATCAGACCCCGAACAAAACAAAACCCTCACTATAGAAACGACCATGATTATGCACGAGCAAGACATCCAGAACATGCAATACTTCAAAGAACTCACAAACATCGTTCTCCTTGTAGTTGAATGGAAGACCTCGCAGGTGAACCACTAGAAAAGATCAATGTTGGCCGATAATATGGGGAATGGTCGTGCCATAGCCATATGGCCCAAACGCACTGGTGGTACTCAGAAGTATAGATCCGGGTCTCAGAAAATACTAACTATGGTTACCAAACCCTAAAGGTCCCAAAGAATTATTACTCAAAATTATTTTAACATTATCTCTGTGTGTGTACAGGACTTTACTACTTTCCCTCTGAAAAACATGTTCCCAAGCGCTACCTAGACAATTGACTTGATTTCCCTCTCCCGGCCCGCTACTCGCCCCAACCACATGGAATGGCTTCCGAATTTGATCATAAACAAACCAAGAGAGGACTTCTTCTTCAACTCGAGAGTGGTTTACATTAAGACTAATGACGGCTGTCTAAGTTTATCTGCTCCGCTTTGCTTCTATAGGAGGGCCTACAACAAAACCATCCACCATTCATACCCTAACCCGAGCTAAACCACTCATCCGATCTCACTGTAACCGCTAGCTAAACTACAATCCAAGTAATATGGCCAAGGTAAGATGACCAAGGTCTTAGGTTTGTTTCTAGCCTTCCCTCCTCTCATGATATATGCATCCACAAATTCCGTCGATCTAAAGCCCCTCGAGCCTTTTTAGGGTTTGTATTTTATTGCACCCCATATTAAGGTTTGTATTTTATTGCACCCCATAGGAGCAATATGTAATTGGGATATGTGTGAAGTTGATTAACATTGATTTTTTTTTTTTTTAGTACTCGTTTGTCATAGTCGAGTCAAGATCTACTCTCATATCATTTCATTTCTCAACCAATCAATCCACACTCACACCTATGTAGGTTGCTTTTATTTTATCTTATAAAAAAAATATATCATTTTAATTTTATATTCATAGAAGGATTAAATCTTTTAAACTTTTTTGTTTTCTTTATTATTTTACATTATCAAAAAACATTTGTGTACAGAAATTGTGCTTGTTAAATATGAGCTTAAGATGGATCTAGGCTTGGTTATATCAAGTGTATTATAATAGTAGTGTCCACATATGTAATAACCCTCATATTAATAAAATTGTTGATTGGTAGTGGGATAGATAGGAGTGTTTGTTTGGTCTCCACCACCTTTTTTGTGGGACATTTATTTTTTCCAAAGTGTTGTCCAAATGATTGACTTGGTTTCCCTCCCCTCGCTCACTACTCACCCCAACTGAACATAATGGCTTCCAAATTTGATCAGAAACAAACCGCAGGAGGACTTCTTCAATTGGAGAGTGCTTTAAATTGAGACTATTGGTAGTTGTTTGAGTTTATTTTCTCCACTTTGCTTTTACGGGAGTTCATACCCTAACCTCAAACCACTCATCCCATCTGAATGTAACTGCTAAACTACAATCCAAGGTAAGACAACGAAGGTCTTAGGTTAGATTATAGCCTTCAAGCCTCTCAACATATATGCATCCACAACCACGGGGTCAAGTCCAGGTCCACTATCAGATCATTTCACTTCTCAACTAGTTAGTCTACACGCATCTCAGGCAACTTTTACTCTATCTTATTAAATATATATATATATATCATTTTAATTTTAGATTTATAGAGGGATTAAATTTTTTAAACGATTTTTTTTCTTTATTGGTTTACATTATCAAAAAGGTTTGTGTAGGGAAATTGTGCTTGTTAAATATGAGCTTAAGATAGATCTAGGTTTGTTTATATCAAGTGTATTATAGTAGTAATGTCCACATATGTAATAACTCTCCTACTAATAAAATTGTTTATTGGTAGTGGAATATATATGGATGTTTGTTTGGCCTCCACAACCTTTTTTGTGGGACATGTTGTATTTTTTCCCAAGCACTACCTAGACGATTGACTTTCTTTCCCTCCTCCCACCTACTACTCACCCCAACCAAATGGAATGGCTTCTGAATTTGATTAGAAACAAACTGCAAGAGGAATTCTTCTTCTACTCAAGAGTGTTTTACATTGAAACTTATGGTGGTTGTCTGATTTTATCTACTCTTCTTTGCTTCTACCAGAGCACCTCCAACAAAAAACCTCCTTCATTCATACCCTAACCTTAGCTAAACCCCTCATCCCATCTAACTATAACAACTAAACTACAAGCCAAGGTAAGATGACTAAGGTCTTAGGTTAGTTTCTGGCCTTTGGCCTCTCAACATATATGCATCCGCATAGCCTTTGGCCTCTCAACATATATGCATCCACAAATTAGCTTAGTCTAAATCCCCTTGACCCTTTTTATGGATTGAATTTTATTGCATCCCATAGGAGCAATGTGCAATGGGGAGATGTGTTAAGTTGATGTAAAACTGAATTTTACTTTTTTGTTTTTGTTTTTTAGTACTCGTTTTCCATGCGGTCGAGTCAGGATCCACTATCATATCATTTTACTTCTCAACTAGTTGGTCTACACCTATGTGGGAGACTTTTACTCTATCTTATTAAAAATATATATCATTTTAATTTTAGATTTATAAAGGGATTAAATTTTTTAATTTTTTGTTTTGTTTTTGTTTTTCGCGTTATCAAAAAGGTTTGTGTAGGGAAATTGTGCTTGTTAAATATGAGCATAAGATGGATCTATGTTTATTTGTATCAAGTGTATTATAGTAGTAGTGTCCACATATGTAATAACCCTCCTATTAATAAAATTCTTGATTGGTAGTGGGATGGATATGGGTGTTTGTGTCATGTCCCCTCCCATCAATCTGGTGCAAGGGAGGAAACATGACCAAACATACCGGGCTTATTTGACAATCTCAGCCCCATTCATTAGTAAGAAATTTATGGATAAATAAATTCTTATGCGTGCAGATCATTGTGAATAAACACAGCGGAATTACACACTATCCACACACTATTTCATCATGCATTCAGCATATAACCAACAGTCATTAATTAAAACATTGCAGAGCACAGAATTAACATAAGTCAAACCACAGGAATACTTATCTTGAAATGTGGTGCAGAATCATACTCAATATAAACACAACGGAATAACCATAACGACACACACGCAGAAGGAAATACTTCATCCTATTTCTTCCAGGTAGAATAATGAAACAATCATACAATAAACAATCCCATTCTCATGCTATGAATAGGATTCATGCCAACTAGCTTAAGATAATCATATCATTCAATTAACATGAATAATTAAGCATGCAGAACATAACACAAAATGATCAGAATTTAAACCACAGAGAATACTTATCTTTAAGATGAAGCTGTCCAACAACTGGCTATGTGAGAGCGACGTTCCGCCCAACCATAGATCTCTATCTAGGCTATATTCTTTCAGCTGAGAGATCACCCCTGATCTGGGATGTGTATCCACTAAGGAGGAACTAAACAGGCTCGCTCACAGCCATGGTTTCACTCAAACAGTCATGCGAAGCCAACACACAGTTGGATTTATCAAGCATTCAATAAACAAAGGAGAAGGATGCTATGCCAGTGACCTCAACCATAGAGCTACAGGCATCTCAAGCTAAATTCAAGCAATCCAATCCTCTGTTCAAACATTCACACTTGGATTTCTCACAATTCTGTCATCAAATAACTCAATCCCGTCACTGGAATTCTGGGCTATAAAAACTGGATTTTTCTATGGCTTTCTGGGTATCTAATACTCTCAAATTCGCCCCAAGGATCATATCTATGGATCCCCCATTGGATTTCACTGTCAATACGAAATTCTGGGCGTTTATGGCACTTCAAAACGTGGGTTCTTGCAAAATTGTGATTTTTGGTTTTTCTCACTGTTGGGCATTCGTAATGGACGAAAACTCCTGTTGGGATGTTCAACAATGGAATGGGAATGAGTAAGAACCAATTCCCATGAGGTAGAGGGACTTGTGGGTCAAGGAAACAGATCCCATACCCTGCCATATGAATTTTTGGGCTGCCCATGCTCCATTAAAGCCATGGACTGATTTCTTCAACAACTTTCTTACACATAATTAAATGCCAAAAAAGAAATTCAAATGGGTTCTCAATATGACATTTAGAATCCTATGGTTCAATCCCACAACCCCCTCACCACTCCCTAGTGGATACACATGGCCCCTTCTCATTAGTTGCTTCCATAGCTAGTTTTGGTATTTTATTGCATAATGTTTATTTACATCATTTTTACAATGTTCCATGGCTAAATAGCATAGGGGTAACATAATATCTAATACTTTCATTTTAAATAAAAATTCGAGCATCCACTAGCGGGGCCTTGGCCTTGAGCTCCACGCTAGGAAAACACACATCACATCTATAAAATATTTACATTAAAAGCTAATATATCCTAAGGGTCAAAATGGGGTATTACAATTTGTTTGGTGTCCACCACTTTTTTTGTGGGACATGTTGTATATTTTTTTGAATGGTGGTTCACCAGTTATTAGAGAGCTAGTCCACCAGAGAAATGCCAACACCCAGGTAGAGAATCAAGGTTTCACAAAAAATAAAATCATTGCAATAGGGGATCAACAAGAGCAGCATGTCACTTACAAAAATTGAGCTTTTTTGGGAAGGGAAACAATTATTCCTCCCAACCACCCAAGTTACAACCAATGTATATGGGACATGTTGTATAAACATGGTGTGTGTGAGAGAGAATAATAAACAAGAGAACAACAATTTCCATAAGTCTCATCATATAACTTTGATCCTTATGCCAATGGATGTGGCCATAGAGAAATGTTGGTCCTTCCACTAAAATAGTGGTTGATTGGTTATGGAATGAATATGTGTGATAGATCAATTTCCCTTCCTCCCTTATGGGACATGTTGTGTTGGTGTGGGTGTGAATAGTATATAATAAATAATAAACATTGGAATACATTGTGTTGGACATCTTGGAATAGTTCTTATAATTTTAAAATATCCTCTCTTTATGTTGGGGTTTCATTCTACATTAATACTCCTCCATCTATGATGTTAAGTTAAGAGCATCATCTCTTAAGTTATGCGTGAAGTCTCGCTATCAATCAGACGACAGTCTTTACAGAGTCCACCTTTACAGACCCATAAGTGCTGTCCTTCACAAAGTCATAAACTTCTTGTATGGTACTTTCATCTTATTGTAAAGATCTTTTGGAACTTCTCTTTTGAAAAATGTCATATTTTCATTTATTTTCACCTATTTTCCCTCAACCGATTTTTTAATTTAGCCATTTTTCTCATTCATTCTCTTTTTATTCATTTTCCTTCTCTTTATTATATTTGGCTTATTGTTTGTATTAATATTACATAGTATATTAATACATTAATTATAATATATATTACCATTATATAGTATATTAATATATTAACTATATATGAAATATATATTAGCATATTATATATTTACTATGATAAGACTATATAGCTATATATTAACTATATATTAATATTAACCTATATATAACATATCATTCATATATATATATATATATATATATATATATATATTATGAATTAATTATAATATATAATAACTATATATTATTAAATCGAGGCTTTAGGTTTTGACAAGTCTAGTTATTGCACCGAGAGTACCGAGGGGATATATAGTCAAGTAGATGGAGGAGGTTAAATATCATGAAGCATTATTTCCTTTCTGTTAAGTTATTTGATGCAATTCGACAATTGATATATTATTGCAATTTTGACAATAAAAGTTTACAATTTCATAAATTTTAACATTGCAGATGGGTTCAGAGACCCCTTATTTAAGGGGTGGGGTCTCTGAACCCATCTGCGCGTTAAAATTTACGAAATTGTAATAAAATTATTATAATTTCATAAATTTTAACAATGGAAATATTATGTAATTAGTAACTTAAACATCTAGTCATATTTTTTATCCCATGCCTAAATTAGTCATATATTTCATCCCGTGACTAAATTAGTCATTTATTTCAATAATTTTTAGTTTTTATCATTTAAAATTGCTCAAATTTGGTCATATTTTAGCTAAAATCACTGTGGTGACCAACGTTTTTGGTGGTTTAGTCATTTATTTAACTTGGTGACCAACGTTTTTGGTCACCTACACACTTATCACCCATTTTTCTACTAGTGCATCATAGCACAAACTGCAGAAGGAAAACTAGACCACTAGTGTCGACTTTCCATTAAAGAACTATATAAGGCATATCACAACTAAACCACAATGTAGAGGGAGGGACTAGCAATGGTATACTTTCTACAAAAAATTAGACATTACCTACTAGGGAGCATTTCAAGTTCTTTATAAACCACTCTACATTAAAATATTTGGTGAAAAGAGTAGTACTCAAAGGGATTATTTGAAAATGGATAATTGTATTTTATAAATTTCATTTTGAAGTCATGATAAAATCAAGAAAATCAAATGTTTTCCTAGATCATTTGTCAAGGATAAAAAGTGGTGAGGCGGGTGGATGGTTAGACAATCAGCTCCAAGACTGAGATATTTCCAATATAGAGGTTGTACTATATTAATTGTGATCTAAATGGATATAGGTGGCCACCCACATATTCCACTGGCTCAAAATTGTTTTCCATTGTGGCAATTGTTTAGTAATTTTTCTACAATTTTTCGAGTCCTAAACTTCCGGGGCCGTTTTGAGGCCCTAAATGATGTTTTTTTGTATTCGCAACAACCCAGATGGTATCCATTGGCTCTCATCGAGGTCCATTTAAATTTTTTACTCCTTGTATAAATATTTCCAATGGTCTATCGAGTGCCCCAAAAGGAGATCATATGTAAACGTTATGACCCCGAGAAGTTGACTGCTCAACTAACCACTTTGGCGCTGCAAACTTTATGATGTTTCATCTCATAGGGTGATGTTTTTGGATGTTTAGGGTTCTTTCCCTCATGTTTATGATAAATAGGCCCTTTCAGCATCATTTTGTATTTAAATTGTCACAAATGACCATAGCCACCACATCTCCTCTCAGAGATATAGTTACCACCATTCTAGTTGCTTTTGTTTTACATTTTGTTTTGTTTCATTCCTTTTACAGAATATGAGTTTACTGTATGACTATGTTTCTTTCCATATAACTGTGTGTGTGAATATATATATATATATATATATATATATGCTCTTTCATTTCATTCTCACATAAATACGGATCAAATTGGGAGATATCTCTATATTCCTCACCATTGTATCAATATAGGAATACTCACTAAGCAAGAGGAAAAAATTAATGGTTATATTAGTGGACTAGGAACTAATATCAATATAAGTCTATAAGTTAGGGATCAATAGAATGTGTGATGGAATATGAACAACCCGACATTCCTTTAAAATTCCATGATGGCATAGTAGGAGGGCATGTTAGTAGTAAGTATAACTTTAATAAAGTGTTACAAGAAGGGATTTGGTGTCTATAAATATTCAATGATGCAAAGGAAAATTCATATCCTTGTGATGTATGCGAAAGGATAGGAAAAACCTATGAAGATAAGAACTACCACTCCATCTAGTGATGGTGCTACATGGATTTAAGAAATGGGAAGTGCATTTTGTAGGTACTATACACCCACTTGCAAGGAATTTAGGTGCTTGATACATTGTCACAACCACTAACTATCTTACAATATTGGTAGAGGTTGTACCAACTCAAGATTGCAGTTCCAGATATAGCTTTGAAAATATAATCTCATGAATTGGGCACCTCAAAAATCTAACAATAGATCAAGGATTCCATTTCCTTAGCCACACTATCAAGTCCATACAAAATAATTTTTACTCCAACATCACACTAGCAATCCCTACTATCCCTATGCAAATGGAATTGTTGAAGCATTCAACAAAATACTAGAGCATAGTCTGACCATGGTGTGTGTAGTAATATGTGATTAATAGGATGAGAGGATTCCCATGGTACTCTAGGAATATAGGACTAAAACAAATAAACTCACCAAACGTACACCCTTCATCTTTCTATACAACTAGGTAGTAGTGGTGCCTAACTAATTTTAACTAGTTTATTCATGGTGCAGGAAACAACTATGTTTGATGAAGACTCCATCCAAAACCATCTCATTGAGATAATTGAACTCCAACAGAATAGGATCCTAACACATTACCACTAAGATGCAGAGAAGTTGTGAAATAAATTCTTTCATCATGATCACATAAAACATAAGGATTTTGAGAAAGGTGACCTAGTTCTACTCTATGATAACAAGTACCTTAAGCATCTAAGGAATATATAGATGCATTGTTTGGACCCCTTCATGGTCACAAATATTTGGGAATCGGGCAGCAGTAAGTTTGGCCCAGTCAGATAGGAGATTTTGGGAGAGCATCTAAGGAAGATATATATGCATTAGTTGGGGCCCTTCATGGTCACAAATATTTGGGAATCAGGAGCAGTAAGTTTTTCCCAAGTGGATGGGAACATTTGGGAAGGGTGAGTGAATGATTCCCAATTGATGTTGTTTTGACCCCCTAGAAGATAAGGTTCTATGATATCCAAACTCTTATACTATTTTTTCTAGTCAAGTCAATAAGTCTTAACCCTACAAATGTTTCAAGGGTTAGTAACATCAATAGTTGATTATAGTGAAATTTGAAATAATTTTTGTACAACACTTGGAAGTTTCTTTTTATTTTACCTAAAAGAAACATGCCACCTTTTTTGTCGGGAGAGGAAAAAGTAAAACATGTCGCTTCAATTGAATAGTTGTATTGACACATTGAGTTGTGTCAATTGACTAGTTGCATTATATAAATTCAGCTACATTGGTTTATTAGTTCTGTCAATAAACTATGAGGTTGCATTTGTGGTTGAGTTGTGCAAAATGAATGTGTTGTGTAATAAGGTTGATAAGTAAATAAATAATACCCATCAATCACATCATGAGTTGTCACTCAAATAATTAATACACATGTATTTAATACCTACATCACATAATGGTTTTTGAAATGGTGGATGTAGGGAGTACAAGGGTAAATTATAGGCTTCAAGTTAGGAGTTGAATGGGTTATGTCACTCCATTTGGAATTAGTGGCTTCATCGTTTCTATCACTAATGACAGTTAAAAATGTAAATGAAACTAGAATAGATCATGATTGTCGCATGATCCCATTACTTTCTTTAGGATTTTTTGAAGATTTAATTTCTTTTTCCATTTGAATATGAGATCCAGTAAGTGGCCATATTTATGAATTTGAGAGTTACATTATCCACTACCTAATACAATTGAGTTACACAACTAACTATCCAATATATTCAAAATCACTTAGAGTAAGACACATAAAATATAAAGGAGACTACTACTGAGCTAGACGAGAGATATGCACCTGCATCAAAATCAATAAGCATAACTCAAGAAAATTATTTAGTGACTACCACTAGTATACACCTATCATAGGTCCCCTCAAAGACCCCAAAAAATCATGTTGAAATTCAATATTAGACAAGTGCTAGAGAGGAAAGAGGCATTCCTTAAAGAGACCATGGACGCCAAGTATTGCAATTGAGATATTTCAAAGGAAAATTAGAACAAAAACCCATTATATAGTACATATTCACTAACACAGAGTAGTTCCCTTACCCACAAAACACCCACTACATGTAGTAAGTCACCTTGAGAGATGGGGATAGTAAAGAATAATTCATTGATGAATTCTATCCCCTACAAGTTTTTTCATTTGATCAACATGCTGTGGGACCCAACATTGGGCACAATTTCCCTCATACAAAATTATATAAAATTCCTACTAAGTAGAATCCACTAATGCATTATATGGATTGACCAACTATACCCATTTACCACCAAAATATAGAGAGACCTAACTGGTATTTTAATGGATGGATTTGAAGTTAACATGATTTTCAACTAGTGTAACGGAGTTTAGAAGGAAATAGAAGAATACCTACCACAGTCTATGGTATGTTCCAAGGAAATAAGGGAGTTGACATCAACTTGATCAATCAAATCTTCTTGGGGAGAAAATTGTTTAGGAATGTTAAAATGGTGTGCATGCTGACTATTCCACTTATTTCAATTTATTATGTTTAAAAGTAAAAAGTATTTGGTCATTTTCAAAGAAACAATGTGAAGGATTCTCAGTCTTAGCCAAGGATATTCTATTTGTTCAAGTAACAAAAGACGAAAAAATTTGAGACTAGTTGGGCACTATAAAAATCACCATCTTGAACTTTCTAACTACCCAAATTTTCACTGGAAATTATTTGAAAGTTCAAGACGATGATTTTATAGCACTCAGCTTCTCTCTAGGGGAGTAGTTATGGATTTCATTTATTCTATGGGATAAAAGTTCAAGATGGTGATTTTTATAGCCATGCTTTTATTTTCCATGTGAAGAAAAGCATTGAATAACAATATCTCCTATTAAAATTCATTTTAATTTGTTGTTTCAGTATAGATCTCATCCTTAAATATAGCATACTTCTTTATTGTGAAGCATTATACATACATTGAAAACAACAAATCCAAAAGAATTGTATTAGACTTGTTGTTTTAGTATAGAGGTCATCCTTAAATATACAATTTACTCTTAAATATAATATCATCCTTCTTTATAGTGAAGGATGATACATACCTTCAAAACAATAAATACAAAGGAATTTTATGATGGTAAGTGTTAAAATGTCCTTCTTTATAGTGAAGGATGATACTTACATTAAAACAAATAATTCCAAATGAATTTTATGATGGGAAGTGTTTAGATGTTTGGTTAATTTGATAATTGGTTAATATCTAGTCGATGTTAGTTATTGATATGAGTAGCTATGTTGTTATGCGGATGGATATAAAATTCATCCTTACCGGTATCATCCTTCTTTAGAGTGAAGGATGATCCATACATTGAAAATAAAAAATACAATTGAATTTTATGATGATAAGTGTTTAGAGGTTTCATTAACATTTAATCCATGCTAGTAATTGATATGACTAATTGTGTTGAAGGAAGTCTTTCCTGGACAACCTTGTATCTTGGCCAATAAAGAAAATGGTGGATTCCAATTTTAAGGAGTCTAATATTATACTTAAGTATCTTATCCTAGGTGATTATTTTGGATTGAAAAAAGATGTATATAGATAGGTAGGTGAAAATTAAATATGACACATAAAATTTACTACTGAAATGTGTAAATTTTGGCGAATATTATGATTAAAAAATATATTTTGTGTAAATATAGGTGATATTAGAGACTAAAAATCACCAAATAGCGAATTTATTTTTTGAAAAAAAACCCCAAAAAATAGCCAATTGGCGAAATTTCGCCCCTAAAAAATACCCTGATTCCAATATAGATTTTGTCTTTGTCTTGGATTTCATTACAATTGCTCTCTTTTGTCTTTGTTTGGGATGCGGGTTTTGTGAATAACTCTTCCATAATATAACAATAGTTTTGTAATCAACACAAGGATGTTTCTACAAGGAACTACACATTTACTAAAATGGTACAACTTTCAATTGCAATGAAATTTGTTGCTTGATTTTTAGTTTATTAGATATTTACAATTTTGATATTTTTAATAGTAGGTGTCATTGTAGATTTAGGCTTTTGTATATTCATTGTGTTGAAGTTTTAACTTCGATGTTTCGAGTGGACACTCCACCCATATTTAGGGAATCAACAATAGGTTTTATATTGCTGCATGAACATTCAATAATAATAATAATGGTTAAAACATAAACTAACATGTGCCAACATGGTGTACAATGTATAAAAGATGGATATTTATGAAACCATATATTTGTATTTTTTTAATGCAAAAGAGGTATGGGATGAAGCAATAAAACTGACACTTTTGTAATTGTAATTTACAACTATAAAATTGAAATTCACATCTTTTTGAACCAAAATTCACACTTTTGGAATTGAAAATCACACTTTTGAAATTGGAAATCACAATTTCAGGGTTCGAAAATCACATTTTTGGAATAAAAAATTGCACTTTTGAGGTTAGAGATCATTTAAAATCCACACTTTTGGAATAGAAAATGATGCTTTTGAAAACCAATATTCCCACTTTCATAACCTATTTTTGCACATTAGAAATGTTGATATTATCACTTTTACAATCAAAATTCACACTTTTTAGTCCATATTTTGGCAGATTAATCCAACTTTAATAAAACATGCGTTTGTTACCCCATTTTTTATGAATGAAATATACTTTTGTTTGATTTTTTATATCATATGCATGCAGTTATCACCCCAAAATATAATGTATGGGTAATGTATTTTTTAGTTGCAAATTTTTCCAACTAGCTATTTTTGACCTTTTAGAAAAATATCATAGATTCCCATTTTCTCATTAAAAATTCACATTTTTTAATGAAAATATTATTAAATTGATATATTCACCAAAATTTAGATGTTTTAATAGAAGATTATATGTTTTTTTTGTTGAATATCCTCCTCTATATCTATATGTTTGATTTTCTTGATCTTTTTAAATTATTTTCAGATATTGATGATTACTACCTTATGATATAACATATATCATAAAATAACCATACTCTGAAAATATCAACCACATATGCAATTGGATCACATAAATATAGCCAAGCAGAAGAGACATAAGATTTATCCTGATATCATAGCTACATCCTTCGTATTACTTTGTTGTAGTAGAGAGATAGATGAATAATTCACTTGGTGTTATGAGTTGGTACAGTAGTGATTTGACCTTTAGCAATCTATAGGTATTCATGGTAACCTTCACATAAAGTCATGTCTTTACATTATTTTACCTTTTCACTAAATAAATGCATTATTAATAATATAATGAGCGTACAGGAATAGCTCCCAAAGCTACATAAACATCAACACTCCCTCTTAGCCAAGGAGGTATTCTCATTTGCAGAAATATCTGCAACTGAATGACAAGTCCAAGTCATCATATATGGAACACTCCCTCGAAGGAGTATAATAAGGCATGTCTATAGATCTCCAAGGCATGATATTCAACACTAGATTTCTTCTTGTCTTTTGAATATATAAGAGAAGTTTTGTCCCTTCTAATCAAGTCCTTCTAACCAGAAAAACTATCCCCACTAGAACTACATCATCTTCTCAGAGAATATATCTTGATCAATTTGATTAGCTTGGTCATCTTAGACCACAGAGGATTTACTTTCTCATGCACTTTATTATCCTAAAATCGAAAGGAGGTGACACTCCTCAGGAGGAACCTTCTTACAATTTACCAATCAGTACAATTGGAAGGCAATGATGACTACAGCTTGTCCACCCCTATGGGCCCATGCTCCATAAAGGAGCACTCTCCACATATGAGAACATATCACACATGGATACACTCTACAAAGGAGTCTTCTCATTAGTCAAAAGAGAAACTAGAGAAACAACTCTATGTTGAAATAAAAAATGTTAGCACTTCTAGTCTCTTCTTGAGACTCTACCTAAGCTTATCCTTGGTCAAAAGACCAACCAAAGAATCTGTTGCTATGCTAACCTACATAATGTTATCACTTCAAGTCTCTTATCGTGACTCTACCAGGGAGATTCTCCTTAAAATACCAACTAGAAAATTTTGATCCTATCCTGACATACACAATGTTAGTACTTCAAGTCTCTTATCGAGACTCTACATGGAGCTTCTCCTTACAAGACCAACCGGAGAATATACTCCTAGGATGACATACACAATGTTATCACTTCAAGTCTCTTCTCGAGACTCTACCTATAGATTCTCCTTAAAACACCAGCTGGAGAATCTGCTCCTATGTTTAGATACATAATTGTTAGAATATAAAGTAATACTGATGCAAGTCGCGTATGGGAATAAGGTTATTTCTTAACATTACACATGACACGACCACAATGTTCACACAACAAAAGATGCAAACAACATGCCAAAAGCTGGCTTATATTACTTCTCTGAATTGGTTACAAAGGGGAATAAATGCAATACAAATAACTAACTATCTGTCGACCTCAACCGTTACAATGCAGAAGTAACTATGGTGTGCTCTCTCAGTGTGTCAAACTCACCCTCTCCTGGTTTAATATTGAACTCTGACCTATGGATCAATCTTCCTCTCTTCTTGCTTGACTCTCCAAAATGCTAAGTCCCTTCATTGATCCCCTCTCTCGGGTCTTCTACTCTACTGCTGTGGCTCCCGAGACCACTGTGATCCCCGAGACATGCATCCCTTATCAGCCTATCCTTCCATGATCCTGCAGGCCTACAACTGTCAGCGCCTGACCATGCTCTATAGCCTCTACTTGTGGCGACATCTATCATGTCCTTCACCCACCTGCAATAAATGCCATTTACTTCCTCAGAAACACTGAACTTGCGCCAAGTACTCTTCTTGAATTCTATGCTTCTTCTGACATGCTATAGTAAACCATCCCGTCGGCCATACTGTCCTCTATCAGCTTCGACTTACCCGTTGGATTTCCCTTGCACTTAGGCTTCTCCATTCCACCCGTTTCTCCTCGCTTGGTTCATTCCCAAAACCTATCGATGTTGTGGTTTGAAAACATGTCGACCTTCCCCACGACTCTGCGACAACTTGTCACCTATCGACTGTCGTCTATCGACATTGACATGTCGACTCCCGACCCGTTTACTCTTGTCGACTGCTTTGACAGCTTCTGCTCGACTTATTGACATTAACGAGTAAATTTGCTTCACGAACCAACGGTCATCGGCACTCCCTCTGGTCAGTTCCCTTCTGTCGACTAACCTTGACTGTTTCTCCTAGGCCCCAATGCCCCTGAATCAGACTCCCCAGGTGAAAAAGAACTTGACTGCTCCGTCAGTCTCCTGAACTCTTCTTCGGAAATCCATGTCTCCTTCTGTAACTCATGATCCTTCCATCGCACAAAGTATTCTTTCCTTCGCGAACTGTGCATACACCTGACTTCACATTCCTCTATTACTTCTGCAATCTCTTCCTTGTGTTAATCTGGAATCTACATTGTCCAGTCAATGTTCGACACTTCCGTGCCTCTGCTACTTGAACATTCCTCGAATTTGTATAGATCTGAGACATTGAACGTTGATGAAATGCTCAAGTCATTTGGCAGCTCCAACACATAAGTGTTGTCCAAAATCTTCCTCAGAATCTTACATGGTGCAATCTTCTTCAGCTTCAGCTTGTTATATGTCCCTGCCGGAAATCTCTCCTTCTGCAAATGAGCATTGACCAAGTCTCCTTTACTGAACGACTGTAGTCTCTTCTTCCTGTTGGATCTAAATTTGTATGTTGCGTTGCTCTTTTCTATGCACCTTCGCACATCTTCATGAACCTCTTTCATGTGCTCTGCGAATGATTCTGCATCCGCGCTCTTCCTGATTTATGTCAGTAACTCGACCAAATATACCACTCGATGTGGGCTTCTCCCTTGAACAATCTGGAATGGGCTCAAACATGTCGACCGATTCACAGAATTGTTGTATTCAAACTCTGCTTGCGCCAACACGTTCTACCACTTCTTGGGTCTGTGGGATGTTAAACATATCAGAAGGTTTCCCAAACTTCTGTTCACCACCTCGTTCTGTCCGTCTGTCTACGAGTGATATACCGAGCTAAATTGTAACTTCGTGTCTAGTTTCTTCCATAGGGTTCTCCAAAAATGACCCATAAAATTTGTATCTCTATCCAATGTGATACTCTTTGGCAACCCATGCAATCTGACTACTTCCCTGAAGAATAGTACAGCAATGCCTATGGTGTCACTTGTCTTCCGACAAGGAATAAAGTGTGCCATTTTTGAAAATCTGTCGACTACCACAAATATTGAGTCGCTCCCTTACTATGTTTTCGGTAATCCTAACACAAAATCCATGCTCAGGTGCTCCCATGGGGTGTTCGGTACCGGCAATGGTGTTTACAACCCCGTGTTCTGACTTCTTCCTTTTTCCAACTGGCAAACTCTACACTGTCGAACCCACTTTCCGACATCTGTCGCCATTCCTGGCTAATAATACTTTTCCTCGACCAATGCCTTAGTCTTGTCGATGACAAAATGACCTGCTAATCCACCACTATGCAACTCTCGGATTAGGTTTTTTGGCACTGATCCTATAGGAATACACAACTATTTTTCCTTGAATAGGTACCCCTCCTGGATGAAATAATCCAAGTATGGAGTTCTGTTGATACTCCAAGGTTCACAATAAGCTTCCAATGCTTTCACAAAATTTCCATCGGTAGCATACTCTGTCTTCACCGACTCTATTCTTGTTGCTTGAACTGTTACCGTGTTAAACAATGCAACTCTTCTACTCATCGCGTCCGCAACCTTATTCGACTTGCCCGATCTATGTCGTAAAATGAACGTATATCCTTGTAGGAATTCGACCCATTTCATGTGCCATTGATTTAACTTCAACTGAGTATTTAGATACCTCAGTGCTTGGTGATCTATGTACAACACAAATTCCTTGGGCAACAAATAATGCCCCCACTTCTTCAATTCCTGGACAATAGCATAAAATTCCTAGTCATAGACCGAATATTTCCACTTCACATCATCCAATTTTTCACTGAAGAACACAATTGGTCAGCCCTCCTGGCTCAACACTGCTCCAATTGAGATTCCACTTGCGTCACAATCAACCTGGAAAACTTTGTCAAAATTTGGGAGCGCCAACACTGGGCTCTCAGTGACCTTTTCCTTCAACTTGTTGAAAGTTCGCTGGGTTCCTTCCATCCACTTGAACTCTCCTTTGTGCATGCATTCTGTCAATGGTCCGCAAATATGACTGAATCCCCAAATGAACTTCCTATAGAAAGTGGAAAGTCCATGGAAACTCCTTACTTCAGTCACACTTGTCAGTTCAGGCCAATCCAATATCCCTTTCACCTTTTCTGGGTCCATCACCAACCCTTTACCCGAGATGATAAATCCCAAGTATACCAGTTCTTCCTTCATGAAGAAACACTTTTGCAGGTTCACCATTAGCTTCTCATCTTGCAATTTTTGCAATACCTGTCAAATGTGCTCTAAGTGTTCTACCTTGGTTCAACTGAAAATCAGAATGTCGTCTAGGTAGACTACAAAAAACTTTCCCAATAATGGCTTCATCACTTCATTCATCAATCGCATGAATGTACTTGGTGCATTAGTCAATCCAAATGGCATGACTAACCACTCATACAGCCCTTCCTTCGTCTTGAATGCTATTTTCCATTCATCTCCTTCTTGAACCTGAATCTGGTGATAACCACTCTTCAGGTCTATCTTCGTGAAGTAATTCACCCCACTCAAACAATCCATGAAGTTGTCCATTCTCGGCAATGGAAACCGATAGTTGATCATGATCTTGTTGATATCTTTGGAGTCTGTACACATCCTCCATTCTCCACCTTTCTTCAGTGCTATACTACTGGTACCGCACACAAAATCAAACTCTCTCTGATCAACCCTCTTTCCAACAACTCCTGGACCTGTCGATTGAGTTCCTGTCCTTCTATCAGACTCATCCTTTGCGGTGCTCTGTTTGGAAAACTTGAACCTGGAATCAAGTCGATCTGATGGGATATGCTCCTTGTCGATGGCAATCCTGTCGGTGTCTCATCGACCACTATGCTCTGAAACTCTTCGAGCATCCTTCCGACCTCGATCGTAATTTCCTCCACTATCGCACTCTCGACACATGGTCCCTTCGGAATGATAGCATAACACCCCGATTGTTTTTCCTCCTCTGTAAGGAATTCTTTCTCTGAACACATCAACACACGCTTCTCCCAAAAGTTGCTCTCTCCCTGCTTATCATCCTCTTCTGTTGAGATATTGTAACTTCAAAGAATATTATATTTGTACTTTATTATTCTGGAGATGTTTCATTCCTCCTTGAAGATCTTATTGTATATCCGGAGATGTTTATTCCTCCGTCGGAATGTGGTAACTTGGGTTATTAGACTTCCCTAGTAGGGGTCGGCCCTGTATGTGTTATGTGGGTCAAAGGGTTATTAGACCCACCATGTGGGGGTCGGCCCAGTCAGTTATAATGGGGTATTTAACCTAATGGTTAAATACGAGCCTACATGTACTTGTGTAAAATACATATCAGAGTAGTGTATAAATAGAGGAGGTGTGTTCCTCATTATACACACTCACTCACTTGAGGATAGCACACTTGTGGAGGAGAGGTATGCTATTGTGGAGGAGGAGATCATGTCTCAGGGTTTCATCTTTGTATATTGCTGGTCATCTATATTGAGGAAGCTTTGTTGGGTTTTCTACCCCATGAGGGTTTCCCAGGATAAATCTCTGTCTCTTGTGTTTATGCTGTGCTTGTTGTTTCTTCAGTGATCCTGTATATGCTATTATTGTAAAATGGAATGTAATGCTGCTATTTTCTGTCTTAGCATATTAAATATTAACATAGTATCAGAGCTAACCTGAAGGAAGGCAAGGTATGGCACTTACGACACTTTCTTTACTTACGACAATTTGAAGGTTAGGGTTTTATATAGCAAAAACCAGTCATCGTGGAAATTTCGCTATAAATCCATTTTGACGAAGGTTCAGGATCTGAAACCTTTCCAGGTCGTAGCTAACATCTCCAGGTATCTTGTGTCCAAAGGGAACCCTCCGATTCGTTGTACTTTGTAAGTTATGATCAGTACAAGTTAGGGTTTCTGCCTCTTCCACATCTCAGTCAAAATCAGGTGACCTAGGAACAAAGGTCATAACTTGGGCTAGGAAGCTCCAAATTAAATTTCGTAAAAATTGACAGGTATTACACAGACTGTACTATCTCAAGAAACTTTTTCAGAGGCCGAAGCTGAACCAGTGACACGTGGCACGCCGTACAAGTTCGCTCTCCTGTTTTATCCCTTAAACAGGTCACGTTGTGACACTTGGCATAACTCTCTCTCAGAGAGTCCAATTGAGGTCAGAACTGTCAAGATGGAAAGACAACAGGGAGAGCTATCTCAGGAAAAGTTTTTAGAGGCCGAAGTTCAAACAGTGACACGTGGCACGCCGTACAAGTTCGCTCTCCTGTATTATCCCAAAACAGGTTACGTTGCGACATTTGGCATAACTCTCTCTCAGAGAATCTAATTGAGGTCAGACCTATCAGGATGGAAAGATGACAGGTCAGGATACTACAGAAATTTGTTTTTAGATCCTGTGGAGCGAAAATTTCAGATTTACAGCAGAAACAATCATGTACATATTTCTGTCAAAACAAAATTATTTTTGGAGCACTTTCATTCATGGCTTCCGGAATTTAGGGTTTCGGAGAAAGTTAGAATTTTTGGAATCAGAATCCATGGCTGAATGCTACTCAGGAAAATCGAAATTTAGAGACCAAGATCGAATTTTTTGGTTGGGTGGAAGACCGGGCTTGATCAAACCCCAGTTCGGGATTTTGATCGGAAAGATGGAAAATTAGGGCTTCAACAAAAGTTGGAATTTTTTAAGTCTGTAACCACAGCTGGAAGCTCCTCAGAAAAATAAGAGTTTAGAGCCTTGGATCGAACCTTTTGTTTGAGCATAAGGGTGGGCTTCATCAAACCCTAGTTCGGGATCCTGTCTAGAAGATCCAGAAGTTTCAAACGCAATTTTGAGGGGTCAAATTTTGGAAATTCCAAAATTGAAGTATGCTAGTTTGATCAGCTCAGCAAGACATATTCTTTCATCCATTCAGAAGTGTGAAAGTCAAAGATTAAATTTTTTAGGGTTTCTCTAGAAAACCCTAATCAAGCTCCAGATCAAGTTTCAGGGGGAGTTGAGACTAAGGCCTTACATAAGAAGACTACAAGAAGTCTCGACAGGTATGACTTAAGAAGGCTCAGGTATGTCTTGAAATCTAATTCTTGATTAAGTTCATGATGTGTTTGTCTTCATATTATTTATTAGTACAATCTTGATTAATGTTAGAATTGTCTTATCACCCTAGTAACAGTATGAATGCATGTGAATGATCAAAGACATTAATTGATTAGGGCTATATGATTGTACTAATGCATTATGATGTTGTGTGAGGTTGATGTTGTCTGCTAACAAGATACAGGTGCATCACAAAAGACAAATCAGGTTCCATGACCATGAAAACATGAAGACAAAGACTCATCCATAATCTTTGTTCTACTTACGAGGTATGTATGACTTTGTTATATTATGATTAACCTATGAGACATGCAGGTTCTAGCTCAGGATCTCTAAATCATTGAAGAGATTGTTTAGGTATGTTGTACATAACTAAGTAGGTATACTAATCCAGGTATGTTTCCCATGAATAATACCTTGTGTTAGGATCCCTTATATAAGTATACTTGGTATGATTGGTTATGCTTATTCATAAAGTTAGTAATCAAAGGATTATGCATATTATGTCTTTTATCTTGATTGATGATATGCATGAGTAAAAGAAGACTTCCCTGAAATCTTGAATACTAATGTTTATTAACTATAATCATGACTATACATTTTCAAGATTATTTAGAACTATAATGTTTTGATAGAATTTAGAATATACTAATGAGTGTATGTTTGTGTATGAGATCATGAGGATGACTCTTGAGCATGCACAGTGGTACAGAATGAATAGAAGTTCAAAAGACATACAGAAGATCAAGCGGGAGGCAACCACACAAACATAAAGATAAGTATTTGAGTTGTTATTTGAAATAGTAATGATATTGCCTGTAATAGGTTGTATGCATATTTGTATTCCTAGTGTAAACATTCATAGAGCATCGAACAGTATACTACTAATGTGCATATGATTGGTAAGTTGGACAAACATTCCATTGTTGCTTGTCTAGAATGAAACCTCTTTGCTGACATGCTGAGAGCTGTGCACACTCTCGATAGTATGTTCTGGTAGAGATGGAAGGCATCTAGATAGCCACTGTATGCATACAGGATATGGGAAAGTGTTGTTCCAAAGTATTGGTCAAATTAGTTGCATAACTATGTAAGTGATATCTGTATGCATAATAGGTTACCATGTCAATATGATTTGATGATTATGAAGTATTACTAATCATGTACTTAATTTTGATTTGTAGGAAAGGTCATGAAGAATGATGGACACCGTACAAGTGATGGATGTTCAAACACGAAGATTTACAAATCAAACAAAATATAGAAGGCTCATGGCTAGAAGATTCTCTTAGAAAGGGGAAGAGAATCATGACAAGATGTTTTGCTCCAAGTATGGTGTAATTAAAGAAGAAGTGTGAATCAGGTTCTGTATGGGTACCTAGGATCGATAATCAATTGATGAGCTTAATGATCACCATGGGTCATGTGGATCTCAACCTTTGCTACAAGGATTGAATATGGTTTCTATACACAGATGACATGGATGCAAGAAGGAACTCATCACAGAGTTCAAATGATATTGAGGCTCATATCAGTAGACCCATCTAATGAGAGATGGCACAGATAGATATGCAGAATATCATTCAATGCAGAGTGTGAATGATGTTCAGTCATAAAGAGAGAATTGACAATCTCTTGATAAGCTTGGACTTTACCAAAAGTAAAGTTGTTCCTAACCTTTACCTTAAGGTTGTGGATGATGAACATATCATACCATTATTGTATGACGATGATCTCTTTCTGACAAAGAATGAGAAACAGATCATGAAAAAAAAGAAAAGAAGATGGCTGCAGAAATGAGAATGAAAGATCTCAGATTGATGTATCACTTCCTAGGTCTGGAAGTATGGCAAGACTCAGAAGGAATCTTTCTCAACCAAGGAAAGTATGCTGAGAAATATTAAAAGAAATTGATGTGTTGGAATGGCCACTCTCATGAATTCCAACTTGAAGTTCTTAGCAGATGACTCGTTAGAGTTAGTGGATATAACTCTGTACAGACAAATTATTGAGTCATTGATGTGCCTAACGAATACTAAGTCAGATATATGCTTTGCTGTGAATACCTTGAGTCAGTATCTAGTGGAAACTAGAAGTGCTCACCTGTTAGTTGCAAAGCATGAGATAAGGTACCTAAAGGATACAATAGACTTTGATCTATGGAGATCATGAATTCAGATGGCTACACAGATATTGATTGAGAAGAAAGTGTATTAGACAGGAAGAGCACATCGAGAAGATGTTATTGTCTAGGATCAGCCATGATCTTGTGGTTTAGCAGGAAGCAGTCTAGCACAAGCGGAATATATGGCTTCTTGCTCTACTAATTGTGAAACGGCATGGATTCAGAATTATTTACAGATGGACCCAACTGTGATCCTATGTGACAAACAGAGTTGTACTAAAATGGAAAAGAATCCAGTGTTCCATGATAAGTCAAAAGCACATAGAGATCTGGCATTTCTATATACGAGATATGGAGCAGATAGGAATTAAGGTTCGAATTTGTAACAAGTTACCAATGTACTAACCAAACCTCTATCGATCCAATGTACTAACCAAACCACTACCTCAACTAAAGTTTTCCGAGACAAACTTAATATAGAAGGACCCTCCTCAAAAGGGGGAGTGATGTGATCACTTATGATGAGATTGCCTACATCGACAGTGAGATTGATGTGATCACTTATGATGAGATTGCCTACATCGACAGTGAGGTCGATGATGTGAATACCTATATTGGTGGACATGATAGGATTGCATCATCCTCAAGAGAGCCGTAGACGTATGTCTTCGAGAATGAAGTCCTTGGTGGACATATAGGATTGCATCATCCTCAAGAGAGCTGTAGACGTATGTCTTAGAGAATGAAGTCCTTGGTGGACATATAGGATTGCATCGTCCTCAAGAGAGCCGTAGACGTATGTCTTCGAGAATGAAGTCCTTGGTGGACATATAGGATTGCATCATCCTCAAGAGAGCCATAGACATATGTATTCGAGAATGAAGTCCTTGGTGGACATATAGGATTGCATCATCCTCAAGAGAGTCGTAGACGTATGTCTTCGAGAATGAAGTCCTTGGTGGAAATATATAGGATTGCATCATCCTCAAGAGAGCCGTAGACGTATGTCTTCGAGAATGAATTCCTTGGTGGACATGAGGGGATTGGATCATCCCTGGACTTCAGTCCTAAAGAGAGCCGTAGACAAGTGTCTCTGAGAAAGAAGAGGGATTGTATCATCCTTGAACACATGTTCTAAAATGAGCCGTAGACAGAAGTCTCTGAGAAAGAAGAGGGATTGTATCATCCTTGAACATTTGTTCTAAAGAGAGCCGTAGATGTAGGTCTCCGATAATGAAGTCCCGAATGAACAGGCAGGGGATTGCATCGTCCCCAGACTGAGGTCCTAGAATAGAGTCGTAGATTGGGTCTCCGATAATGAAGTCCTGAATGAACAGGAAGGGGATTGCATCGTCCCCGGACTGAGGTCCCAGAATAGAGCCGTAGACTGGGTCTCCGATAATGAAGTCCTGAATGAATAGGCAGGGGATTGCATCGTCCCTGGAATGAGGTCCCAGAATAGAGCCATAGACTGGGTCTCCGATAATGAAGTCCTGAATGAACAGGCAGGGGATTGCATCGTCCCCGGACTGAGGTCCCAGAATAGAGACGTAGACTGGGTCTCCGATAATGAAGTCCTGAATGAACAGGCAGGGGATTGCATCATCCTCGGACTGAGGTCCCAGAATTGATCCGTAGACTGATGTCTTCGAGAATTGAAGATAGGACTGCATCGTCCCTGGACCTTGGTTAAAAATGTACGTGATGGGATTGCATCGTCCCCAGACATGAGACTTGTCTTAAAGTGATAAGGATTGATCATCCTGGAACTTGATATGGATTGTATCATCCATGGACCTATGTCCTAAAGAGAGCGGGATAGATCATCCTGTAATATGATTGTGTGTGTTGCAGGGTATGCTGCTATGTATTAGTGAGAATACATGCTATTGATGATAGATGTATTAGTGAGAATACATGCTTTTGATGATAGATGTATTAGTGAGAATCCATGCATTTGATGATATATGTATTAGTAAGAATACATGTTTTGATAGATGTATTAGTGAGAATACATGCATTTGATGATATATGTATTAGTAAGAATACATGTTTTGATAGATGTATTGGTGAGAATACATACTTTTGATGATACTTGTATTAATGAGGATACTTGTATGAATATGTGTATCTATGTGGATACTAATACTGATGATCCAGATACTATAGATCAAGATGATCCAGATGTTGTAGATCGAGATGATTGTGTGATGACGATGCTGATGATCGTGTGATGACGATGCTGATGATCTTGTGATGACGATGCTGATGATCATGTGATGACGATGATGATGATCGTGTGATGACGATGCTGATGATTGTGTGATGACGATGCTGACAATGCTGATGATAGTGTGATGACGATGTTGATGATCGTGTGATAACGATGCTGATGATCGTGAGATGACGATACTGATGATCGTGAGGATCTAGATGTTGATGTTGTTGTAGCTGTTCGAGTGTTGCAGAAGATAAAGACTCAGTACTGAAGATGTTGATGTTCCAGTAACTGATTGAGTTACTGATGATATTGAGAAAGCTTCCAATGATTTATAGATGTATCATGTATGATGTTGATGACTCCTTGCTCGTGCAGATGCTGTTATAATATCCTTCTCGTTAAGGGGGAGTGTTGAGATATTGTAACTTCAAAGAATATTATATTTGTACTTTATTATTCTGGAGATGTTTCATTCCTCCTTGAAGATCTTATTGTATATCCGGAGATGTTTTTTCCTCCGTCGGAATGTGGTAACTTGGGTTATTAGACTTCCCTAGTAGGGGTCGGCCCTGTATGTGTTATGTGGGTCAAAGGGTTATTAGACCCACCATGTGGGGGTCGGCCCAGTCAGTTATAATGGGGTATTTAACCTAATGGTTAAATACGAGCCTACATGTACTTGTGTAAAATACATATCAGAGTAGTGTATAAATAGAGGAGGTGTGTTCCTCATTATACACACTCACTCACTTGAGGATAGCGCACTTGTGGAGGAGAGGTCTGCTATTGTGGAGGAGGAGATCATGTCTCAGGGTTTCATCTTTGTATATTGCTAGTCATCTATATTGAGGAAGCTTTGCTGGGTTTTCTACCCCATGAGGGTTTCCCAGGATAAATCTCTGTCTCTTGTGTTTATGCTGTGCTTGTTGTTTCTTCAGTGATCTTGTATATGCTATTATTGTGAAATGGAATGTAATGCTGCTATTTTCTGTCTTAGCATATTAAATATTAACATCTTGTTCCTTCGATTTCGGCTGAAGAGTACTTTTCACGCCATTTTTCCACACAGTCACTGTGTTGGCCCGACCATCATATATCATCTTCCGATCATATTTCCATGGCCTCCCTAACAATAGATGGCACACGTCCATTGGGATTACGTCGCACAGTATGTTGTCGTCTAACTTCCCAACCTTGAAGTTTATCAGGCACTGTCGAGTCACCTTCACATGGTGTCCTTTCTGCAACCACGAGATCTTGTATGGGTGTGGATGTTCTCAACATATCAAATTTTCCTTCTCGATCACCTCTGTCAACACAAGATTCTCAGTGCTTCCACCATCAACTATGGTATTGCAATTCCATTCTCCGATTCACACATTCATTCGAAAGATCGCCTTCCATTGTGCCGGCTCTTGCTCGTCGCATTTGTCGTCCAGAACTAGTGTCTTGCTGGCTGTCATGGCCTAACTTTTCTTCTTACCATCTCCACTACTTTCGAATTCCGATTCTTCCCTCTTGTCGACTTGATCATCTCTTCGACATCTGGGTTTCGACTCCTCTGTAGCATGTAGGTTCTCTGGGAATTCATATGCCTTGTGTCCCGCTTGTCAACAATTGTAACATATTATGGCTGGTCTGTTATCCCCTTTTCTATCGAATGGACCACTTTGACCATACGCACCTCCACCGTGGTTCTCTCGACCATCACTTCGGTTCTCTTGCATTTTCTCCCTTGCCAATGTCCCTTCCGCAAGTTGACTATCTTCAACAGTTTCCTTCCTGTAACTGCTACTGTGGCCTTTCACGGTAACAGTATTCGCATCCCGACCAGTCATTCGACCTCTAGTCACTGCGGATTTTCTTGACAGTTTCTCTTCTGCCTTCAGAGCTAACTAGTACGCTTTTCCCACTTATCTAAATCTTGACATGCTCAATTCATCCTGAATGGCATATTTCAAGCCGTTCACATATCTAGCGACAACTTCTTCTCCTTCGTCGGTTTGGCCCTACCTTATCGACAATCTATAGAACTCTTCCATGTACTCCTTCATAGTCATCTCCTATTGTCGAAAGTTTTGTAACTTCCTGAACAAGGAAATCACATAGTCGTTTGGCAAGAACTTTCCTTTCAGCTTGGTGACCATCCTGTCCCAAGACTTGATTTTCTCCTTGCCCTTCTTAACTCTGCCAGCCTATACATTGTCCCACCACAATGAGGCATGAATCTTCAACCTCAGACATGCAGCCTTAACCCGTTTAGGATCCTCGATTTGCTCTATGTCAAAGTATTTCTCCATCTCTTTGAACTAGTCGATTAGTATTCTATATCCAGGCTTCCCGAGTAGGTACGAACATCTATCTTATCCCGACCCCTCATATTCCTCAGAAGCTTGATGAGTTTTTCTTCTGGTTCATCTTCCTCTACTTCTCGTGGTTCCACTTCTTCGACTTCCTCGTCGCTCTGGTCTAATGCATCAGGAATACAACCACACCTTTGGCTCTCTTTGATCGTTGGGACTTCATTTGTCAAAGTTCGCATTGATCTGATGCATTCGTCGAACATCTCATGATCAACTGTGACTGTTGCGCCACGCGCTCTTCGTCCTTGGACATTAACACCTCCGTGAGCCATTTTCAACCTCTGCTAAAACTCTCACTCGTCCAATCGCAATCGGACTTCAACAAGTCATGCTCAACTCTACCCAACCTTAGTTGGAGTTGTTCACGCACTTGCAGGCTCAATATCACTGACGATCTTCTACACGCAGGATTTTCCTCCCGCTTGGTTCAACCGGACTTCAACTCCCGAGCTCTGAAATAACTATCCTTTGGGTCTCAGGATACTATAGCTCTGATACAAACTGATGCAAGTCTCCAATGGGAACAAGGT
Organism: Larix kaempferi; assembly: GCA_027924585.1. NCBI lineage: Eukaryota > Viridiplantae > Streptophyta > Pinopsida > Pinales > Pinaceae > Larix > Larix kaempferi. The sequence goes on from BSBM01001179.1 coordinate 884,808, forward strand.
TCTTTCTTAACATTACACACGACATGACCACAATGTTCACACAACAAAAGATGCAAACAACATGCCAGAAGCTGGCTTAGATTAGTTCTCTGAATCGGTTACAATGCGGAATAACTGTAATACAAATAAATAACTATATGTCGGCCTTAGCCATTATAATACAGAAGTAACTGTGGTGTGCTCTCTCAGTGTGTCGACCTCACCCTCTCCTGGTTCACTGCTCAACTCTGATATATGGCTCGATCTTCCTCTCTTCTTGCTTGAATCTCCAAAATGCCAAGTCCCTTCACTGTTCCCCTATCTCGGGTATTCTACTCTGCTCTTGCGGCTCCCGAGACCATTGTGATCCCCGAGACATGCATCCCCTGTCAGTCGATCCTTCCATGATCCTATAGACCTGCACCTATTAGCACCCAATCGTGCTGTACAGCATTTTCCTGTGACGACATCTGTCATGTCCTTCACCCACCTGTGATAACTGCCATTTACTTCCTCAGCAACTCCGAACTATCGCCAAGTACTCTTCTTGACTTCTACGCTTCTTTTGACATGCTACAGTAAACCATCCCGTCGGCCATACTGTCCTCCATCAGCTTTGACTTACTTGTCAGCTTTCCGTTGCACTTAGGCTTTGCTAGTCCGCCTCTCCTTCATCGCTTGGCTCATTCCCAAAACCTATTTATGTCACAGTTCGACAACATGTTGACCTTCCCTACGACTCTGTGGCAACTTGTCGCCTACCGAGTGTCATCTGTCGACATTGACATGTCGATTCCTGACCCCTTTACTCATGTCAACTACTTCGAGAGATTCTACTCAACTTATTGACTTCGACGAGTCAATCTGCTTCATGAACCAGTGGTCATCAGCACTCCCTCTGGTCGGCTCCCTTCTGTTGACTAACCTTGACTGTTTCTCCTAGGCGCCGATGCCCCTGCATCAAATACTGGGAGGGGGGATGAATCAGTATTAAGCTATATAATTGAAGTTTTATCACTTAAAAACAAAATCAACAATGAAGATAGAAAACACAATATTATCGTGGAATCCCAATTGGGAAAAACACCAATACTTTATATTACTGCAAAATTATATTTACAAATAGTTTGCAAGCGCCAACTTGCTGGATGCACCAACAACCGAATTTTTCAGCTACGACTCAAGGATGCATCAACGCCCTATTCACCAGCAACAATTGGAAAGAGGCTATGACCCCATGCATGCTTGTAGCATGTCCTTGCGCCTCCCAACCACCCTTATATGATAATTTGATCTTTGACTTTTGTACACCAATATATCTTCCAATTGAATGTACAGATACACTTAGTTGAAGGTTTAAAGCTCTGCTTATATACCCTCAGTCGTGCCTCTTCATTTAAAAGTGACATATCTTCATCATAACCCTCAAAATCATATTCTAAAATTTGTAGAACCTTCTTCCTCAATTTCCTTTCCACAATGTCCTTTCTACAACAGCCTTCTTCCACAAATGATCTTTCCGCAATGACCTTGCGGAATCATCTCCTTTCTGCAATTGAGGGTGTACTCCGATCCGCAATTGTAGGTGTACTCCCATCCACAATTGCGGGCATACCTTCGCAAACTCCTTCCATAAGTTTTAGATTCACTTTCCTTCTGCAATTGTGGGCGTCCTGCCTTCTACAATTTTTGGTGCACTTTTGCAAACTCTTTCCACAATCGGCTTCTGCACCACTCCATTTCACAACGAATTCTCCCGCAATTTGTGAGTGCTCTTCCCTTATGCAATTGTAGGTTGCAGCTTGTGGGTGTGCCTTCTGACCTTTTTTGGCTTCCACAATTCGTCTCCCACAAATCATCTTTTGCAATTCTTTACGACCGTCGGGTTTGCAAGTCATCTTTTGCAGTCTCTCTAGGCCGTTCGATCTTCGATCTACGGTGTACTTTTAACTCCCACGCTAACTCCTCATCTGCTTAACCTTCGAACTTATTTTTTCTATGGATCACTATGTGAGTTGTTGATCTCTTCGGCTTCGATCTCATTCGTCGATCTACTGCTATGTAAAACTCTTGATTTCGGCTTTGCAGATCGCTATCTCATGTGCATCTCTACTTCATGACCGTGCATATCTACTTCACAAACTCTTTCCCCATTGTTGATCTATCTCCTTGAGATGATCTGATCCATCTAATCTTTGTTAAATTCGATTGTTGTGACTGTGCATTTCTACATTGATTGGATCGTTCGTTCTCTATTGATCGATCAGAGGATCAATTGATCGAGCTCAATTTTTTATTGATAAGGTTTAATCACATTTTTCGATCTATGCCACTCCATCAATTATTGCAATATGATCTATGTTGCCAACAATGTCAATTTAATCAATAATCTCCACCTTTGGCATTGACTGGAAACATCTTCCTTTGACATCAGAAAGGAGCTTTTTCTCCCCCTTTGACAACAATGACAAATATTAGAAAAGAAAACTCCCCCTATAACGTTGCTCCATTTTTCCATATACTAGTAACATCAATCCTCGTTTGAATAGATCAAAACCACTCAGAATTATTTTCAAATGGACCATAGATTTTTTTTAAATCACTCCCTCTGTGGGTGTGTCTCCCCCTATCAACATTTCTCCTCTTCCTGCGACAGGGTTTTCATCCTTGCAGTTAATTTTTAATTATGAGGGATAGCTCCCAATTGCTAGCTAATATAGGAAAATGATTCTCCAGGTAATGGCTTAGTAAAAATGTTTGCAATTTGTTCCTTCGTATCAATATACTCCAATTTGATCACTTTTTGAGTCACTTTCTCTCTTAGAAAATGATATTTGATTAGAATATGTTTTGTCTTAGAGTGCATAATAGGATTTTTGGATATTTTTACGGCACTTGTATTGTCACAATGTATAACAATGAGATCTTCATATTTTACAAGTAAATCTTCCAATGTTTGCTTCATCCAAATGACTTGTGTACAACATGATCAAGCAACAATATACTCAGCTTCTGTTGTAGACAGTGAAATGAAAGACTTTTTTTTTCTTAGCCATGACACCAAGCAATCTCCTAAGTAGAATGTTTCTCCATTAGTGATTTTTCTGTCATCAACACTTCCTTCCCAATCTGCATCAGTGAATGCCCTTAGAGTGAAGTTATTTCTTTTTGGATACCATAATCCATAATCCATAGTACCTTTTAGATATCTAAGAATTCTTTTCACTGCAACCACATGTGTTTCTTTTGGGGATGATTGGAATTTGGGAACCAAACCTACAGCCTTACATCTGGTCTTGTAGTTGTTACATATAAAAAACTACCAATCATTGACCTATACATAGTATGATCTACTTCTAAAGATTCATCATCCTTACTCAATTTACAACCAGTGACCATAGGAGTACTAACAGGTTTGGATTCTTCCATTTTGAACCTTTTCAACATCTCTTTGATATACTTAGTTTGAGAGATGAAGATCCCTTTTTCTGATTGAGATAATTGTAAACCCAGAAAGAATGTTAGTTCTCCCAACATTGACATTTCAAATTCCTTCTTCATTTCTGAAGCAAAGTTTACACTCATAATTTGTAGATCACTTCCAAATATGATATCGTCTATGTAGACTACAACAATGATCGTATTTTTGTTTTCAAAATTTATGTATAGATTAATGTCAGTGGCCCCTCTTCTACATCCTTGCTGCTTTAAATACTTTTCAAGTTTGGAGAACCATGATCTCGGGGCTTGTTTAAGGCCATAGAGTGCCTTCTTAAGTTTGCAAACATAATCTCTATTTTTTGATAAGAGAAAACCTACAGGATTCTCAACATAGACTTCTTCTTCAAGTTCTCAACTAAGAAATGTATATTTTACATTCATTTGATACACTTTAAAGTTCTTGTAGCATGCAAAAGCTAAAAACATCCTAATGGCTTCAAGTCTTTCCATAGGTGCAAAAGTTTCTTCAAAATCAACACCTTCTACTTGAGCATATCCCTTGCATACCAATCTGGCCTTGTTCCTTATCACATGACCATCCTCATTGAACTTGTTTTTAAAAACCCATTTGGTTCCAATAACATTCATGTCCTTAGGTCTTGGGACAAGTACCCAAGTTTGGCTCTTATCTATTTGATCAGGTTCCTCATTCACAACATTGATCCAATCCTCACTTTTGAAAGCTTCTTTAAATTTTTGGGTTCTACTATCGAAAGTAGTGTTTTTTCTTCATCATAAAACAATTTTCTCCTCATTTGAACTCCTGAATCTTTGTCACCAATTATTTGAATTTTAGGATGATTCTTTTGAACCCTCCTAGATGTTGATTTAGTGTCTTATCTAGGAGAGTCTTCATTCTCATTTTCATGTGATTCTTCTTTCTCTACTACTTCTTCTTCTTCTTCTTCAAAAACATCTTCTTCTTGTGAACTTTCTTCTTTTTCTTCATCATCTATTTCTTCATCATCAATTTCTTCAACATCCACACTTTATTGGATTTGTATTCTTCTTGGTTTAGTGTCATCAGCAGTTACATTTGCACTTTCTATGATCTTGTGCAACTTTAGATTATAAAATCTATATTCCCTTTTGGTGGAAGAATATCCAAGAAATATGCCTTCATATGTTCTAGATTCAAACTTCCCTATATTACCATCATCTCTTTTTATGTAGCTTTTACTTCCAAAAACTCTAAACTATTTAACTGAAGTTGGTCTTCCAAACCATAGCTCATAAGGATTTTTGTAACTATTTACTCTGAGTCATCCTCTATTTTTTACATAGACAACAATATATATTGCTTCTATCCAATAGCCATCAGGAAGTTTTGCTTCATTTATCATAGTTCTAGCTGCTTCTTGGACAACCCTGTTTTTCCTTTCAACAACTCCATTTTGTTAAGGATTTTTTGGGGATAAAAAATGTCTCTTGATTCCACGAGTTTCACAAAAATCATTGAATTCATTTGAGGTGAACTCACCACCATTATCTGATATTAGACATTTAACCTTGAGATTTGCTTCATTTTCAACAAGTGCTTTGAAGGCTTTGAACTTTATAAAGGATTCTGGTTTTTCTTTAAGAAATGCCACCCAAGTCATTCTCGTATAATCATCAATTAATAACATGAAGTACTATTCAACTTGAAATCTTTTAGTCCTTGTAGGTCCACAAAGATCAGTGTGAATTATTTCTAATGGCTGAGAGGTTGTATGCTCTTCGGCATTGAATCTTGTTCTTGTTTGCTTCCAATGCAGACAGTGTCTACAAACATGGTTTGGTGGTTTTATGATCTTTTGTAAATTTCTTACAGCTCCCTTCTTACTAACTTTTACAAGATTGTCAAAGTTCAAGTGCGCCATCCTTCTATGCCATAGAAAAATTTCATCAATTTGACTCATGTAACATTGTTCTTCATTTCCTAGAATATACACATTGGTTGAAGTTCTCACAACATTCCCAACAAGTTTTCCTGAATATTTTCTTATGATCTCACACTTCTTCTTGGAATCAAATATAAATATGTGTCCTTGATCACATGTTTGGCTCACACTTAAAAGATTAGGTTTTAAGTTCTTTACAAGAAACACATTTTCAACTTTCATCTTGTCTCTAAGAGACACTGTACCCTTCTCAATTATTTTAGAGGATAGATTATCTCCAAAAGTGACTTTTCCTTTTTATTTTTTTTTAGTCTCATAAATTTTTTTGGGTCTCTTGTCATATTTTTTTAGAATCCACTGTCTGCATGCCATAGATTTTGTTTTTTATTGCACATATAGATATTGAACATTCCATATCTTCCTTCTTCTTCCAAACCTTCTTTTCCTCATTGCTTTGAGATTTTGTGGTGTCATTCTCCATGGGAATCACTAGTTTACAATTTCTAGCTATGTGTCGTTGGTTACCACATTTGTAACATTCTATACTATAACTCTGTAGAGGAGCAAAAGAGTTATAGATTCTTCCTTTTTTATTTCTTCTAGTAACATTCTTAATATAGAAAAGAGATTTTGATGTAATGCCTTTCCCAATAGGAACATTTAGTTTACAATTTCTAGCTATATGTCCTTAGTTACCACACTTGTAACATTCTATGTCATACCTTAGTAAGGGTGTAAATGATTATGCTTTTTTTGTCCTTAAAAACACTAGACTTGCCATTTATGTAGAGAGATTTTTTATTGTGATTTTGGTATGCTTTACATTCCATTGCTTTATGTCCAAAATTGTGACAAGCTTAAAAATTTCCCAAAAAGAGTTGTTGATGTCTGCTTGGAACAATATCTGCCCTGCTTTCATTTTGAGAGTGAGAAATTTTTTGACTATATTCCTTTACAATTGGTCTCATAAGTGCAGCAACATAAATTCTTTTATTTCCTTATTTATTTATGAAAGAGGATTGTTCTAACTTCTTTCCTTTGTCATAACCTAGTCTAGTTTTATTACTGAATGATATTTCACAACTTAGGATGTCATCTACAGTTTTTGAGCTTCTCTTAAATTTTGATTGAAAGGATTCTTCATCAGTCTTCTTTCTAAGGAAGATCATTTCGGATTCGAACTTTTCTAATTCTTCCTCTCGTTTCTTGAGTTGCTGTTCTAGATTGTTTTCAACCTTTTTGGCTTCTTGAAGTTGATTTTTTAAGTCAGCAATAATTTCTTTTGCATCATTGTTTTTCTCCTCAAATTTTGTCATATGAATTTTTAGTTTTTTGTACATATTTTTATGCTTCCCTAATTCTTCAACAACACTTACAAGTTTTGCTTCAAGATATACCACACCTTCTACTTCTTCTTTAGAGATTTTATTTTCTATTCCCATGAATAGGATTTCTGCTTCTTCTCTTCAGTAGACTCATTTGAGAAGCTATCATCCATGGGATAAAATGTCTTCTCTTTGTTTCTCTTCTTAAAAGTATTTTTGTTCTTCTTGAAGTTATCAGGGAGCTCGTCATCGTCTTCTTGTTTGGGATAAGGGCATTTGGAAGCAAAGTGACCAATTCCCCCACAATTAAAACATTTTAAGGTCAATTTCCCTTTGAACCTTCCAGTACCTCTCTTAATATTTTTAACAAGAAGTGCTTCTTCATCATCAGATTCTTTTGATTGAAACTTCATTTTAGATTTCTTAACTACTTTTGATGCTTTAAAAGCTGCTTCCTTCTTTTGAGAATTATCTTTCCCAATCCCCATTTCATAAGCTATGAGAATCCCATATAGTTGTTCCATGGTGAGTTTGTCAATAGCTTCTATATCTTCTAGGGTGTAAATATTAGGATTGTAAATCATTGGAAGTGATCTTAGTACTTTTTCAACTATTTCATTTTCTTTCAATTATGCTCATAGCCCTTGAATTGCATTAACAATTTCATCAATTCACTCAAAGTATTTTGAAATGTTTTCTTCTTCCTTCATGTTTAGACTTTCGAATTGAGTTTTAAAATTCTGGAGTTTGGCCCTTTTTACCTTAGTTTCTCCTTCATAGATGGTCTTCAATTTGTCCTAGATATCCTTTGTTTTTTTGAAATGCATCGCTTTGGCAAAGACTATTCTGGCTAATCCAGCCAAGACTGCATTTACAACTTTAGCATTGTATCCAAATTGTTTTATTCCTTCAAGATTTGTGGGAGGAGTTTTTGGATATATATACCCTGTTTCTATAGACATCCAAACATCTAATCCAAAGGACATTATATGGCTTCGCATCCTGATGCTCCAGACAGCATAATCTTCTCCATTGAATATTGGAACCTTGGAGGACATTTTTACTTATTGATCCATATTGATAAAATATTTTGCTTCAAGTTTTTAAAATTTTAGTGAAGATCCGGCTCTGATACCAATTGTTAGAATATCAAGTAATACTAAGAGGGGGGGTGAATCAGTATTAAGCTATCTGATTAAATTTTTATCACTTAAAAACAAATCACACAATATTATCATGGAAGCCCAATTGGGAAAACCACCAATAGCTTCTATTACTGCAAAATTATATTTACAAATAGTTTTCAAGCACCAACTTTATGGATGCACCAACACCCAAATTTTTCAGCTACGACTAAAGGATGCACCAACACCCTGTTTACCAGCAAGAACTGGAAGGAGGCTATGAACCCCTACAGGCTTGCAGCCCGTCCTTGCGCCTCCCAACCACCCTTATATGATAATTCGATCTTTGACTTTTGTACACCAATAGATATTCCAATTGAATGTATAGAGACACTTAATTGAAGGTTTAAATATCTGCTTATATACCCTCAGTCGTGCCTCTTCATTTAACATTCACGTATCTTCATCGTAACCCTTCAAATCAGATTCTAAAATTTGCAGAAACTTCTTCTGCAATTGCTTTTCCGCAATTGCCTTTCTGCAATGTCCTTTCTGCAACATCCTTCTTTCGCAAATGATCTTTCCACAACAACCTTGCAGAATCATCTCCTTTCTGGAATTGTGGGCGTACTCCCTTCTGCAATTGTGGGTGTTCCTTCGTAAACTCCTTCCGTAAGTTGTGGATTCACTTTCACTCCGCAATCACGGGCGTCCTCCCTTCTACAATTGTTGGTGCACTTCTGTAAATTCTTTTTGTAATCGACTTCCGCAACAAATTATTCTGCAATTTGTGGGTGTGCATACCTTCCGGAATTGTGGGTTGCGGGTTGCAGGCATGCCTTTCGACCTTTTTTGGCTTCCACAATTCATCTCCAACAAATCGTCTTCCATTCTTTACGATCGTTGTATCTACAATTCATCTTCCACAGTCTCTCTGGTTCGTTTGATATTCGATCTACGGTGGAATTTTAACTCCCACACTAAATCCTCATCCCCTTAACCTTTGACCTTCTTTATTCTGCGGATAGATATGTGAGTCGTTGATCTCTTCATCTTCGATCTACTGCTATGCGAAACTCTTGATTTCAACTTTGTGGATCACTATCTCCTGTACATCTCTACTTCACAAATGTGCATCTCTACTTCGCAAACTCTTTCCCCGTTGTCGATATATCTTCTTGAGATGATCTGAGCCATCCAATCTCTGCTAAATTTGATTGTTGTGTTTGTGTATTTCTACGATGATTAGATCATTCATTCTCTGTTGATTAATCAGAGGATCAATCAATTGACCTCAATCTCTTCTTCATAAGGTTTAATCGTCTTTTTCAATCTATGCCACTCCATCAATTATTGCAATATGATCTATGTTGCCAACATTGTCAATTTAATCAACAATAATGTTAGCACTTCAAGTCTCTTCTCAAGACTCTACCTGGAGCTTCTCCTTAAAAGACCAACCAAATAATCTACTCCTATGCTAACATACACAATGTTAGCACTTAAAGTCTCTTCTCGAGAATCCACCTCAAGCTTCTCCTTAAAATACGAACTGGAGATTATGCTCTTATGCTGACATACACAATGTTAGCACTTCAAGTCTCTTCTCAAGACTCTACCTAGAGCTTCTACTTAAAATACCAACTGAAGAATCTGCTCCTATGTTGAAATGCACAATGTTAGAACTTCAAATATCTTCTTGAGACTCTACCTAGAGCTTCTCCTTACCTAGATGATGTTATTCTTCTCCTCACATGCACATCTATTCATGTATATGGCTCTAATGTGTGTGCACCCACATTAGCCTAGACAATGTTTATTCCACAACGGGTAGCTAGTCCCTATCAAATAAACAATTCAAGCCTGACTCCTATAATGAGAGAGATCACTCCATCACAGAGTATGCAATGTGACCTCAAGACTTATTCACACTTAGCCAAATTACATGACTAAGAAAGGTTGTGCAAGCAACTCGATCCCTAATCACACCTATCCAAATCACATGGCTAAGCAAGGCTATGCTAGGGCCATTCACCACTAGCCAAGTCACATGGTCATTTGCTGTGAGTGAATGGATCATTATCCTTGGTCAAATCACATGACCAATCTAGTATAATGTTTGCTCGATGATGCACCCTAGAGAAACATCAACATCTCATCCACAAAAGCCTTCCTCTTGATAATCAATCCTAGAGAATGTTCAAGATCTGCAAATATGGGATACCTTCCCATTTATCTTAAGATTATGATATTTTCTCCCTCTATCACAAAATAAATTGTTGGAACATTTAAAAAACTCACTATGTCATTCTAGACTTAGGATAATAAATGATTAATTTCGTGAGTTTTGACTAGGTAGAATAGGCCAGTTTTGTCTTTTAGTGGACCACATGCTATCCTTGTTCACAAAAACGAATTTGGATAGATTCTAGATAAGATTTCCTTGGATTTTGTCCGATTTTTTTCCATTCCTAAATTCGAAAGACACTATCCTGATTTAGTTAGCTTTGTCCTGTTTTTTCTACTTTCTAGTGGAAAAGATAAAGCTAGTTTACTTGGAATCTTTTGCCACTTGACCAATTCGACTTCCACATCATATCTAACCTTCTAAAGCCATCATTACCTTCCATTTACCTCACTCATGATATTCCATACCATACTTACTAAATTCGTGAGCCTCTAGGATAGTTTTGGAAACTACTTTTGCCACCTAGGGGTTTTTTTGCCTTTTCTAAGCCTTTTCTTTTTGCTCTTTCCATATTGCCTCAAAGGAATTCGATTTTCTCCATGGAGGATGTATTATATATTTTTATCATATCAATGAATAAGATACAAAGTGATTTCCATAATTTATTCTCTCTATTCTTCTTCTCTCATTGTCTGAAATATTCCATGGTGAAATTGTCTTATGAATCTAGTTCTTATTAATTGAAAATCTCACATGGTATCAAAGCTAGCTTTATTCAAAGCAATTTCCAAGAGTTTTTTTTGCAAGTATTTCCATCACTAGGAGCGCATCAGTATGGAGCAAAATCAAGCCAAAGCTGTGACTCTCACTCCCTTCAATTTCTTTGACTGGAAGGCGCATATGATAATCTAGCTTCGGAGCAAAGGATTGTATAGAGTCACTATGGGGCTTGAAACTGAGCGAGGAGTTGTTGCATTAAAATCCAAATAGTTCAATATGCTTGATGAAGCTTATGGGTTACTTTGTCTCTTTTTATCTCCAGATCTTCTATTCCATATTGATTCTCTATCTACTCCAAATGAAGTGTGGACAAAGCTAGGGTCTCTCTTTGGAAAATAGGATGAGCTCAGAGGTCATTTGTTGGAGATTGAACTGATCTCTCTTAGTCCAAGTAATTTTCATTCTATGGAGGATTTCATCTCAAAATTCAAGAACCTAGTGCTTCAACTCAAGCAATGTGGTATAAAGAAGAAGGATGAGCAATTAATCCTTACCAATCTGTCAAAACTGAGCTCTGAATACTCAGTATTTGTGTCTACTTTTCATTCTACAAGAATTGCAGTTCCCAAGTGGAAGATTCCAACCTTGGATGCATTCATTGATTCGCTCACTCAATAAAAGGACAAGCTGGTCCAAATGAGGGATCAATCACCCTCCAAAGAATTTGCACTTGTTTCTCATGGAGCAAAGAGTTTCAAGAGTGACAAATCCAAACAGAAGATATTGTCATATGAAGAGGATTTTGATGGAGATTCCAAATCCAAGAAGATGAAGAAGGAGAAGCCCAAGTGTTCTTATTTATGAAAAGGCACTCATCTTGAGAAATCTTGCTTCAAGAAGAAATTGGACATCATGTCCAAGATGCTTGAAAAGCATAACATAGATGTTCCTGACTTTGCAAAGAAAGAACAAGGCAAGCTTGCTGTAGAACAAGAACTTTGTCTCCAAGCCTCTCCCAAAGGTAATAATGTTTATGATTTGAGTGCTAGAGTGAAATATAATTCTGATGTATCTAATATTGATTCACATTCTTATATATTAGAATCAGAAACCTCCACCTCTTCCTTGTAACAATCTTCAGTCAGTTCATCCAAGTCTAGTCTCAAAAGTAGTCATTTTTTACTAGCTTCTGACTTGTCTTCTGAAAGGTCTTTCCACCACCATTCAAATATTTTAGATTCTGATTCAGAAGATCATTTACAGTCTGATATGTAGGTCATTACATATCCCACATCATATTCCCAACCTTTGGATGCAAAAGATACCCTACAAACCCCAAGTTCTCTAGTTAAGAAACTACACAATTTTATGTTTTCCTACACTGTGTCACTTGCCTCTGTTGCACTTTTGTCTTTCATATCTTTCATTGGTTGGAAATCCATGTTTTTGGATTTATTTGGACTGATATTCCACACATCTAGACCTGACCCCATCATTCATGGTTCAAAATTCAAGTCCTCACACTCTCCAGGCTCGCTCAACTATTAGGGTGACCTAGTTTCTCACACTTTTCCTATTGAAACTTTGTTCGATCATGGAGACTCCACATCTTTACTGGTTTATGCTCCATATGACTCACATTCTGATATTTTAAAGCTGCATGATCTCATTTTAAATATCAGAAAGGTTCTACATCAATTTGATAAGAAAGTACAAGAACTAGTACACCACATTGCAGCTACAGAAGAAATTGATCCTATTGAGTTCATTGTTTCTCCTTGGGAAGGAGTATGCATAAATCTTATTTCCATCATTGATTATGTTTTCAGATCTGATTATGTATATTACAACAGAAATAAAAAATCATTTGATGTTGCTCCATCATCAGAAGATGAACTTCATAGAGCTTCAACACATGGTTCTTTCCTACACAACATTGATGCGTTGATGCATGATCATGACATCCACAATTTCTTCATCAAGTCAGTTACTTAGAATCAGACCATTCATCTCATTCATCTCATTTATCTCATTCAAGTGAGCAACATGATAGTATGAAGACCTCAAGTATGTCCATTTTTTAGGGAGGGTTTTGTTCCCATGAGGTTTTCCCTTTCCTCGGTTTACATGGACTATTTATTTTTGTATTGGGGTGACCATAAGCCTTGTTGCTTGGGCCCTATATTTCTGATATTTTTCTGATTCCTATTAAATAAAGTCAGGATTAAGGGTAGGTGTTGGAACATTTTAAAAACTCACTATGTCAATCTAGACTTAGGATAAAATTAATTAATCATTTATGATTAATTTCCTGAGTTTTGATTGGGTAGAATAGGCCAATTTTGTCTTTTAGTGGACCACATGCTATCCTCATTCACAAAAAGGAATTTGGATAGATTCTAGATAAGATTTCCTTGGATTCTGTCTGATTTTATTCCATTCCTGAATTAGAAAGACACTATCCTGATTTAGTTATCTTTGTCCTGTTTTTTCTACTTTCTAGTGGAAAAGATAAAGCTAGTTTACTTGGAATCTTTTGCCACTTGACCAATTCGACCTCCACATCATATGTAACCTTCTAAATCCATCATTACATTCCATTTACCTCACTCATGAGCTTCCATACCATACTTACTAAATTCGTGAGCCTCTAGGACAGTTTTGGAAACTGCTTTTGCCACCTAGGGGTTTTTTTGCCTTTTCTAAGCCTTTTCTTTTTGCTCTTTCCATATTGCCTCAAAGGAATTCGATTTTATCCATGGAGGATTTATTATATATTGTTATCATATAAATGAATAAGATACAGAGTGATTTCCATAATTTATTTTCTCTATTCTTCTTCTCTTATTGTCTGAAATATTCCATGGTGAAACTGTCTTATGAATCTAGTTCCTAGTAATTGAAAATCTCACATAAATAAGTGCATTGACTCTTCCTAAGTCATCGCAGGGACTAGTCTATCCATCCCATCATAAGGTGTCCAAGAGATCTCCCCACTCCATCACAAAGTGTTCGGTAGAAAGCACTAATCTCCCCACCCCATCACAGGGTGTCAAGGAGAAGGTACAACCCTGCCTCCAATCCATTCACCCCTGGACAAGTCACATGGATAATATTGGGGGAACACCTTCTTTATATTGAAAAAATCACATATTCAAGCTCATCACAACTCCCTTTGTGATGGAGTGCCATGCTCCCTCTGCATCTAAGAATCATGCTCCTTCTGCATCTAAGAAGCATGCTCCTTCTACATATGACCATCCTGTTCTTTCTTCATAGAATCCATCTTGATGTCCCGGTATCTGAATCCAACTCCATCTGACAAATGAGTTCCTCTTGATTCTTCGTAAGTGTAAACTTATAATCAATATTGGAGTACTAAGCTTCCTCTTGATATTCAGCCTCACTACTACATCCTAGGTGGCTGCTCCCTTTGAATATAAAAGTCTATGTCCATGCTATATTCCTCATCAAGCAACTCTTCCAGTTTGAGTTATTGACTTGGAATCCAACTCATCCTTCATTCCATGCTTGAGCTTCCACACTGGATATCTATGATAGGTGTAAACTAAAATTAATTAACCATTTATGTTAATCATCAACAAAACATCATCTTTAATTAAATAAGGATTATTACTCAAGATATTAAATACTTATCTTGTAACCATTGTTTTAACTTTGGTAAAATCATTTTTAACGTGTGCATATAAATCAATGAACCAATTGGTAAAACCATGTGCTGGAAAGAAAATCGTGTTCATATGTGAAAGGCCGCATACAAAACCATGTTTATATGTGAAATTCCACATACAAAACCTATCCATAGTAAATAGAAAGTAGTAAATACCATACACTAATGAAATACCAGGGGTTAGAATGGAATACCATGGGCCAGTACCCTCACAACTCCAAACCACTAACCAAACCATTGGCTCTGATACCATATTGATTTATTTTAATTATTTTCAAATATTGATGATTACTACCTTATGATATAACATATATCATAGAATAACCATACACTAAAAATATCTACCACATTTGCAATAGGATCACAACATAGTTGCATCCTTCTTATTACTTCATTGTAGTAGAGAGATAGATGAAAATTCACTTGGTGTTATGAGTTGGTACAATAATGATTTGACCTTTAGCAATATATAGGTCTTCAAGGTAACTTTCACATAAAGTCATGTGTTTAAGTGATTTTACCTTTTCACTAAATAAATAGATTATTAATAATATTATGAGCTTATGGGAATACCTCCTGAAGCTAAATAAAAAACAACATATTTTTTCAATTTGAAATATTCCCCTATTTTACAATACTTAAATGTAATATTAGAATAATTATAAATTACTTTATAATGGGGTACAAATTATTGGTTGGGACATTTCCTAGAGTGCAAGCAAACCATCCTTGAAGTAGTAATAGAGAATTAAAATAAATTTCCAACTTGGTCAATAACTATTAAAAATGAATACTTAACAATAGATGGATAACAAAAAACTAAGGATGAGTATGTATTTTAGGATTATGGCTAAGTGTTGTTGTATATCACTTCACCAACTTAATTACTGTCAATACAAAAAAATAGTTATATACATTGTCCAAAAAATTATGTCAAAAGTATGCTACTTCCTACCTCGTTATGAGCATGAGAAATTGATTGATATTGGTGATAACAAAGAAGATCCAGATTATAAATTTTATCCATATATCACTACTCCCTCTAGATAGCCTTGAGATCTCAAGCGGTTTGAGTCTCTATAAATCAATAATACTCTAAATATTTAAGAATAAAATGTTATAGATCTCTTTACACTTAAACACTGAAATACTCAATCAATTACACTTAACACTAAATACACCCTGGAAACCCCAAACGTGGAAAACCAAAAACCTATGGGGACTTCTTCTATCTCGAGCCCAGATCAATATATGAAACAAACAAGTACATACAATGTTACCTCAGATGTAATACGCAATCTTGACTGGGTCAAGACCCCAGATCTACACGCATCAGCTGATGCATGCACAAAGGAAATGTGTCCTAACTGTCAATCTGGATTTGAGTTTGTTTGTATGTAGCTCTGACTGTACTGCCTCTCCCACTGCTTTTCTCTAATATGAAGGAAATCCAACGACTCAACTAGTGAATGCGCCCTTCCTATGCATGGAAAAGTGCACCCTACCTTTGGATGTAAAATTCTTGTACAAGATCAGATCTTAGCATATTTGAGCTTTGATCATTACAGACCTTCCTCAAACAGTGAGGCAAGGCTACTCTGAAAGTCTCAAATGCTCAATCAATAGATTGGACTTTGAATGAACTCTTATCCCCTTTGGTAATGTGCCCCTCTCCCTCTTTGGAATTCGTCCTCCAGAATCTCTATAGAATCCACTCCAGTGAACTATCTCAGTCCACAGATCTGGGTGCCAAGTGCCTTTGGAATAGTGGTGTTTGATCCATCTCAGATCACACCCGTGTCCCTCCTGTAGAAGCTTCTCTCTATCTCATAAATTCACCCGACATGCAATAATACACCCTCCTCACTCCTGACAGATCTATCTCAGATAATTCAACTAAAGTGCCTCATCCGAGGACATCCCACCTCTATATATAATCTCACTGATCAATTAGGTTTACCAAAAACCTAATATATGTGCATGAAAAAAGGTGCTTTTGCATGCATCTTTTAATTACTATATGGACATGAAAATCTCATGCATGCAAGAGGCAAGACTCCCTGGAAGGCCCGCATGCAGTCACTATGATAATATGCAGTAGGATCTGACAGCTGTAACACGCCTCACACAAAACTCACTCAAGAAGTGCAGAGAAGAAGAGAAGAATGTAGTCAATAATCACTCATGAACACATAAAATGGAGAATAGCAGTATAATCATACATCAGCTATGAGATGGCACTGTGAATAATGAATACAATCCAATAATTGTCAATAGAATTCAAATTGACCAAAGTGGTCATTCGAATCATGCTCAAAGTCTAGCTTGGATAACATTGGAGACATCATCCAATCAGTAGTATCAGTCATAAATTGTAAAAGGTCAGTCAAATCAGTCTAACGAAGTCTAATAGAACCATCTAGGCATGACTCAAGGGATGGAGACTCCAAGGAGGGTGCATGAGGCTGTCAAAATATCAAGTGGCACTCCAGAACTAGCTAACTAGGAGCTTCAGGCAGTTAGGATAAGCAATTAGTGGAAGAACTGCTCAATCAATGCTCTAATTGGCTGTCAGAATCCTGGTAGGTGAGATAAGGTGTTCTAACTGAATGATAACTCTTGGTAGGTGAGAAAAGGTGCACATGTCATGTAGGTGAGTCAAACAGGGTGCATCAGGTAGGTAGGAGGGCTACTAGGGGCTGAAGACAAGCTCTAGGGAGATGAAATTAGGCTCTAGGTGCTGGGGAGGCCACCAAAATGATGAATGGATGAATGCATGATGACTGGATGCATGTAGTCATGCAAATCTAAAAAATGAGGTCGAGAATATTGCAACACCCCCCCTCAAGCTATACTATGAGGTGATAACTGAAAACTGAAAAATAGGGCCCTGGTGACTGAGACCAAAGGTCAACCCGTACAACAATCTAAATAATAAATCAGGAAAGATGGAAAACCCAGTGGGAAGAAATCCCCCCCTCAAAATAGATTGAAGGATGCTAATGTAGCATGTCATCACTCACCCCAAAAGGAGGCAAGTGTCCTTCTTTTCCGAAGAAGGATCGATCGATCTGAAATGGATCAGTAATGTGAGAAGGATGAAACCTTCTATTCTATAAATATGATATGGTTCTTCTCTGATTATGTGGATCACCAACCAAATCACTGACAAATCTAAGAGTAATGGCTTCCCATCGAGGAAGAGGAGGATCATCATGTGAAAGATCATCAGTTCTTGTGGAACTGGATCTCGCATTTTCTCATCTTCATCATTAGTTGTTAGACCTTCAGGTTCTTGTGGAACTAGGTCTAGCATTCACTCTTCATCATCTCCATCTTCAAATTCTGAATATGAAATCTCATGCGATGATGCTTTGCTCTCTTGATCATCAGTCAAGGATGGTGGTATCTTCCTCTTTGGAAGAAGTGGATCATGCTCCAAAAACACAATATGAAGATCATTATGGAGCATGTGATTTTAACCAACTAAGGTAGAATCAAAACCATGAATGTGTAGATAGTTCTTTGATATCTCCTTTGAACCAACATAGGTGAGATCATAACCAAAGGAACTATGACATGATGATGGTATCTTGGACTTCAAATCAGATCCAAGAATTGGAATATGGTTTATCATGATCTCCTTTGAACCAACAGGGGTGAGATCAAAACCAAAATCACAAAAAAGTGCATGAGTCATGAACCCAAGCGAATGATAGAGTCTTCGATCTTCGGTGAAACTATGAAAAAATGTGCCAATGACCAAATAGGAGTCCATAGGAATATTTTGATCAAGGAGTGTGAATGCATTTCCTCCCAAATCTGATTTTACTTCCAAAATGATCAATAGGTCATCATCTTGCACATCAGCAGGCTCATGGGAAGTAGAGATTGTGAAAGTCTCTTCAACTTCTAGAGTAGTAACTGACATCTTTTGCTCAGAATTCAAATCAGAAGATGGATCAAGTGAAACCATGTGTTGTATGTCGAATTTATCTTGAACAACTTCAACATGGGAGATGATGGAGTCCTAATCATGAATAGAGAGAGCACTTGAGGTAGTACTGTTGGGCTTGTCCTCCAAATGGACATCATCCTCTTCCTTCTTTCCAAATAAACTGTTCAATCTTGTCCAGTTATCACTTAGATGTTCTCTAAGATCAATTAGCTATTCCATATTGGAAAACATAACAATAAGTATTGTTGCTAAGGTTCTTTCACAATCACCAACACAATCTTCTTCGACTTCATAGGAAGATAAATCTCTCTTAACACAAGTACACATATCCAAGAGACCATATCTCCTAAGGTATGCTATCATCTTGGGTTTCCATTCTTCATAGTTGTATGAAGAGAGAGAAGGAACTGATTTCAGATCCATGGAAGATGTTGTTCAATTCGAATCTACTGGTGTGTTTCTGGTGCAGAAGTGTAGAATCACTATTGGATAATCACCAATGCAGAATCACTAGTGCAGAATCATCACTAAAGAATCACCAGTTCAGAATCACTAGTGCATAATCACTAGTGCGGAATCACTAGTGCAGAATCACCAGTGCAGAATCACTAGTGCAGAATATTTTGAAACTGCTACAACTATAGAACACTTCGAATAACCTGCAAAAACAATGGAGATCCATAATAGTTGCTGAATTCAAATTAGTTGAAGAGGGATTTGAATGGATGAATAAACTTGCAAAGCTGAAGCGAATAATAGTTCCTTCACACAAATAATTCACCAAAAGACTTAGTAAACCAGATAAGCCATAATAATAATATATTTGTATTGATGATATAAAAAAGATTATATGTTACAATGATGGCCCTGCCTTAAATATGGCTTGGGCATTTGTTGTTGAGGAGATGCCTCATTTCATAACCTAACTTTAGTTAACCTAATTATTAATTATTTAATTATTATCTTATTTTACGTTCGTAGCATTGCCACTCTCTTAGAAGGGCTTTGCCCTCAAAGCCTTATAATGTTTCTGCATTATTTTACGTGGTGTTGTAGCTCACGAAACATGTCGATACGAACTGCTAAGTGTAGAGCATAACTTTTGATATGTGGATGGGTCAATCCATCCCAAATTGATTTGTTGCTGACTGTTGGGATTCCCCACTGATATGTCATCAGGAGCTTTGATCACATTAGTACCATTATCTTTCGACATTTCCCACTTTTTAGAATATCGGTTTTTATGGTTGGGGTGTAGATAGGGAATTTTCACAATGTCATTTTCTTTTACGAGTGTCGTCTTTTGAGCATTGATCTGAGTTGGAAGTTTCATTTTCGTCTCTTGAGGTTTTAAGGTTTCATTCTGTATCTTTTCCAACTTGTTTTCTAACTGCCTATTATCATTTTGAAACTTCTTAATCAATTCGACTTGCGATTTTCTATCATCTTCAAACTTCTTAAGTTGTTCCTTAAGATCTTCATTATGACTTCTAATACAACTATTTTCTTCCTTCTTGTCTAGAAGTTTTCCTTCAATGTCTTCCGTTGATTGTTTTGTCTTCTGACTATTTTTCAACTTCTTAATTTTTGTGACTAGTGTCTTGTTATGATTTCTTAATCTCAAAATTTCTTCGGAATTGTTGGATAGTGTTTTATTATTCTTTGCGATCTCTAGTTTGTGTTCCTTTTTAGAGTCGTCATTTTGTTGTTGAAGAACTTTTATCCGTTGTCGACATTGGTCAACCTTTGATTCTTGATCTCCTAAATTATGTCGTATCTGCTTCAGTTCTTCATCCTTATAGTTAAGGATCTTGTTCAAGCGTATTATTTCTGCTTTGTAATTATTTATTTCCTTCTTTAGATCTTGATTTTTCAACCTCTGATTGAATTCATTTTTGGCTTTTAATTCATCAATTTGCGCATACAATTTTCTATACGCCTTTCCTGGTCAGAGATTTTTATTTCATTGCACCTTTCTTGTAATTCAATTCTTATTTCTTAACTATTATTTATGTCGCACAATTCTTCATTGTCTTTTTGATAACGTTTTAACGTGGCTTCTAATTCCTCTATTTGTAATTGCAAACCAGCTTCCATGGTCTTGACTTGTTTGGTGATAGATAATTTCTTTCTTTAACTTGATTTCTTGACAATAAGGGTCTTCTTCTGACTTGACGAATGTTCCTTTGGCAATGGTTTCGTCTTTTTCTTTGATTTTGTTTTCTTGGGTTTTGTTCTTTTAGTATTAGGTTTAAATAACCTTTTTCTTTTTTTTTTTCCTTTTTTTATGCCCCTTTTTTTTATATAAAATATATATAATTATTATTATTTTTAAATAATAATAATTGTGATAATAATTTTTTTGAAATAATAATAAAAAATTATTATTATTGATTTTTTTTTAAATGGTCTAGGTTGGGATTCTAAACAAGAAAAGTAATAATAACAATAATTATTATTATTTAAACAATAATATTGTTATATATTTATTTCTTTTTGTGTAAAA
This sequence comes from Larix kaempferi, assembly GCA_027924585.1. Lineage (NCBI taxonomy): Eukaryota > Viridiplantae > Streptophyta > Pinopsida > Pinales > Pinaceae > Larix > Larix kaempferi. The sequence goes on from BSBM01001179.1 coordinate 905,683, forward strand.
AAAACTGAGAATTAGGGTTTAAACCCTAGGAATGGCGCACGTGGGGATGGAAAGTGGGCATAGGAGTCGAAGAGGAGAGGTGGCCACGTGAGCTGGAGAATGGGAAAGGATTTGGCTGAGGTTGGGTGGGCTACATGGGGGCCTGGCAGTGGCAAGGTGGATGGACGTTGAGTTGGCAGTGGTGAGGAGGATGGGGAGTAGTGAAACGAAGGAGTAGGGGGTAGGCGGGTGTGGAGAGGGCCTAGCAGCTGGAGGAGCTGCGCGGGTTGCATGGGGGACTGACAGGCACACATAGGGAAGAAGGGAGGAGGCACGATCAAGAGAGAGGGAGTGGAGGATTCTGACTAGGGATGACGAGATCGACGTAGGGGTGGCTGGCGGTGGCTGTGTGGCACACTGGAGGTTGCAGCATGCTGGATGGGTGCTGTGGGAGAAGGGTTTGAGGGGGCAACGAGTAGTAGAGCAGAAGGAAGGAGGCAACATTTGGAGGGAAGGCATGGGAGATGGATAATGATGCAAAGGAGTGTTGGGGTGGTGGAAAGGGGGCGCATAGGTGGGAGTGCATGAGGGCGAGGTAGAAGGTATGAGGATTGTGCAGATGGGAGGAAGGAAAACACACAGATGGGTGGCAGTTGCAGCAATGGACGGGGGTAGCTGCAGCGTGGAGTAGAATAGTGTGCAGCGGAAAGAGGGAGTGCAGCACAAGAGAGAGGGCCAAGAGGGAGCCGAAATATTGGGGGGTGGCATGTGTGTTGGGTGAAGGCGTGAAGATGGATGTAGATGGAGGAAAGGTGTTGTAAGTTGACAGAGTGTGGGGTTTACGGTCAAGGACCTTAGATGCTCAGAGAAACTCAAAATTTATCAAACAAAATCTGAAATTTTGGATAAAAGCCAATATCCGAGATGCCCAAGAAGGGGCTTTGATACCAAATGAAGCGAACAATAGTTCCTTCACACAAATAATTCACCAAAAGACTTGGAACCAGATAAGCCATAATAATAATATATTTGTATTGATGATATATAAAGGATGATATGTTACAATGATGGCCTTGCCTTAAATATGGCTCGGGCATTTGATGTTGAGGGGACGCCTCATTTCATAACCTAACTTTAGTTAACCTAATTATTATCTTATTTTATGTTCGTAGCAAAAGCAAGAAGAGTTTTGTTGATGGAGATTTGATGCACTTCGAATGACACTTCCTTAGGACACCGAACACATATGACTGAGTCATTCACATCTGGCTAGACCTCACTGTATTGCTCCAGCGAATTCAAGGTAATGGCACCAGAATTTGCTGTGGAAACTTAGAGGCTTTTGGTGCTCAAGTGAAAGACAACTGCTTAATGAAATGTTGCAACTGTTGTTGCTGCGACTGTTTCTATTGCAACTACTACAATGGCCGCAATTCGAATAGCTGCTACAAGCTCTGATACCATGTGATAATTTGCAGTAGGATCTGACAGCTGTAACAATCCTCACAAAAAAGTTAGTCAAGAAGTGCAGAGAAGAAGAGAAGAATGTAGTCAATAATCACTCATGAACACAGAAAATGGAGAATAGTAGCATAATCATACATCAGCTATGAAATCGCACTGTGAATAATGAATACAATCCAATAATTGTCAATAGAATTCGAATTAAACAAGGAGGTCATTTGAATCATGCTCAAAGTCTATCTTGAATAACATTGGAGACATCATCCAATCAGTAGTATCAGTCATAAATTGTCAAAGGTCAGTCAAATGAGTCTAACTAAGTCTAACAGAACCATCTAGGTATGAATCAAGGGATGGAGACTCCAAGGAGGGCACATGAGGCTGCTAGAAGATCAAGTGGCACTCCAGAACTAGCTAACTAGGAGCTACAGGCAGTTAGGATGAGGAATTAGTGGAAGGACTGCTCAATCAATGCTCTAATTGACTGTCAGACTCTTGGTAGGTGAGATAAGGCGCTCTAGCTTAATGATATCTCCTGGTAGGTGAGAAAAGATGCACATGTCATGCAGGTGAGTCAAACAGGGTGCAACAAGTAGGTACAAGGTCTACTAGGGGCTGAATACATGCTCTAGGGAGATGAAATTAGGCTCTAGGTGCTGGGGAGACCACCAAAATGATGGCTGGATGCATGCATTTGCATGCAAATGCATGCATGATGACTAGATGCATGCAAGCATGCAAATTTGAAAAATGATGGCGAGAATATTCTAACAGTCACAAATGGACTCATGCTACTAAGTAGAGTGTATCTCACCCTCTAATCCATACCAATGCTTATACTGCTAATGTACCTCCATGCAAGGCATCTGAATCGTGGAGGACATCCCGAGATACCATAAAATATAACACTCCCTCTTATCGAGGGAAGTCCAACCACTGATGCCAGGATCCAACAAGTCCCTTGCTGTTGACATTGTCCCAACTATCCACTCTCAAGCTAGTGACCATAATCCTTGAACTGAAAATATAATACAAAGTGATACAAGAACCTCTCTTGATCACAAATATGGCATCCTTTCTTATGGATCTAATATATCTATCTCAGATCTATCCTCCAAACTCACAGATCTGATAGATCTGACATCTAAAACCATAGTTCTGAGCTTTGCTCCTCAGATCTGGTAGATTTTGTCTCTACTTTACTGATATGAGTGTGATTGATCTCCCTGACCCTTACCAGGGCTCTGATACCATGTAAATTTTATCTAGATATCGCTACTCCCTCTGGGTAGCCCTAAGATCTCAAGTGGTTTGAGTCTCTATAAATCAATAAAAATCTAAATATTTAAGAATCAAATTCTATAGATCTCTTTACACTTAAACACTGAAATACTCAATCAATCACACATAACACTAAATATGCCATGGGAACCCCAAACGGGGAAAACCAACAACTTGTGGGGATTTCTTCTATCTTGATCCCAGAGCAATATATGAAACTTACATGTACATGCAATGTTACTTCATATGTGACACTCAATTCTGATTAGGTCAAGACCCTAGATCTGCATGCATCAGCTAATGCATGCACAGAGTAAATGTGCCCTAGCTGTCAATATGGATCTGAGTTTGTCTGTAGGTAGCTCTAACTGTACTGCCTCTCCCACTACTTTGCTCTGCTACGGAAGAAATCCAACTACTCAATTGGTGAATGCACCCTTCCTCTGCATGGAAAAGTGCACCCTCCCTCTGGATGTCAAATGCACGTACAAGATCAGATCTCAATAGATATGAGCTCTGATCATCACAGACCTTCATCAAACACTTAGGCAAGGCTAATCTGAAAGTATCAGACGCTCAATCAATAGATCAGACTCTAAATGAGCTATTCTCCACTTTGGTAATGTGCCCCTTTCCCTCTCTGGAATTCATCCTCCACAATCTCCACAAAATCCACTCTAGTAAACTATATCAGTCCATAGATCTGGGCACCAAGTGCCTCTGGACTAGTGGTGTCTGATCCAACTCAGATCACACCCTTGTCCCTCCTGCAGAGGCTTCTATCTATCTCAGAAAGTCGCCCTGCATGCACTAATGCGCCCTCCTCAGGCCTAATAGAACTCTCTCAAATAAGTCAACTGGACTTCCTTGTCCGGGGACATCCTACCTCTATATATAATCTCGCTAATCAATTAGGTTTACCAAAAACCTAATATATGTGCATGCAAAAATTCACTTTTTCATGCATCTTTTAATTACTAATTGGCCATGCAAGAGGCAAGACTCCCCGGAAGGCCCGCATGCAGTCGCCAATGGACTCATGCCACTAAGTAAAGTGTATTTCACCCTCTACTCCATACTGATGCCTATAATGTTGATGTACCTCCATGCAAGGAATCTAAATTTTGGAGGACATCCTGAGATACCACAAAATCTAACACAGAAGACCTACTCAAGTGAGCCATGTATTGATCAAAACAATTGTCATATAACCTAGTATTTGAGTTCCAAGGTAACTAGAGAGGTAACATGTTATTTGAAATGTTATTTGTAAGTGATTTGTTAGTAAAGTTTGTGTTTAGTGCCTAAAGTTCAATATTTACAATTTTAACTAGTGCAATGCTCTTATTTGCTTTTGAAATATCCAAGATAAACCTTTCACATGCCCAAGATGCAAATTACATCTATGTAGCCGATTCAAAAAAAATTATCTCTTCATAATGCAAATTACATCTATGTAGCCGATTCAAAAAAAATTCTCTCTTCATAGTTAGCTACATCTCCTTTTTCATCCTGATTTCGTTTATTACCTTTCCATTTTTGTTTCGTTTCTTTTACAATCTTATGATATATTTCAATGAGCAAATGGCTTCTTTAGAAATCATCCCAATGAATTTTTGTTTTGTCACTATCCATGTAGAAATGAGTGCCATTGGAAATGTCCCATGGAGATGAATCTAGTAGAGAAGATAACTCGTTAAACCAACTCAAAAAGATTTAGTGTTTTTAGATGTAACTTACTCATTGGGCCACTTTAAGGACACTTTCCCTAAATTCAAACCATGTCTTGAACATCATGTTGTCAATTCTAGCACGTGATGTTAGTGGGCCCATTGTCCCCATGTAGTCTCGTAATAACCACATTGTCTATGGAGTATCCTATTTGTATTTATTTTTTAGAGTCCCTCACTATACAAAACCCCATGGAATTGGAAAAAATGACGTCGTTGTCTATGGAGTATCCTATTTGTATTTAGCTAATCATTCATTCTTATTAAGCATTAAGCATTTTCATTCACCATAGTCAAATGATCATGACACATGCAAATCATCAATAAATTATTAAAAATGGCACAATATCATCAAATAAATGTGATTGATAATCTTAGATGGCATATTCCCAATACCATTAAAAAATAGACCATAATAATTCTATGTTACAAAATACCCTTAAGTGCATTTATTACAAAATACCACATCATGTAGATAGTGCATCATAAAAACTTTCTCCCAAATTACAAAATGAAAAACTAGTTGCCAAATTACAAATGGCAAGTTCTTCCCAAAGTATAAAAGTACAAAATGACAACTAAATTAACCTTGATACCCTCATCGCTACCAAATGCATCTCAAAATTTTATATTCCTCTTCCTTATGCTTAAGGAAGCTGAAAGTTGATTTTTCATTTTTTAAGACTAAAACAAAGCATCATTTATATATATTTTTTTGTCATTTTAAAAATTTAACAAATATACAAAATAAAATTACAATTTGATATAACAGTAAATGACCACGTATGCGATAATTTTTTATGGACTGTCCTCCTCCTCATGATCTCAATCCTCTAAGAAATGCTAAGTTAGAAAGTTTACAATAAATCACTTAATGACTAATCCTAATCCTAAATTCTTACAATGAATCGTGTATTTTTTAAAAGTATGGATTTTATAGAAAAAAATTGTTGCCATATAAAAATTTGGTCTTTGCACTTAAGAAGCAAAGTTATTGTCAAATTTCACTAACTCATTGGGTTAAGGTGTTGATCTCGTTAGCAGGGCGACCTGGTTCAATTTCCCTTAGGGGTGAACTACTTGGGTGGAGACACCCAAAATCCAACCAATTGAGGGTTGGTATGGCCCATGCTAGATGCAATCCCTAGGTGATTTTGATGGCTTAAATGCCCCTACATCATGGTTTCTTAGACCAAAGACCATTCCCATAAGTCAAAAAAATTATAACACACACAAAAAAAATCATTAGTGAAACATCCAACTCAAAGACCAAAATAGTAAATAGATCAATAATAGTCTTTTGATGTGATATAATAGCATGTCACAAACTACTTAGATAGTTATCAAAAGTGAAAATGATGCATTATAAATACTCTATGACAACATGTTGTTTAACAATGGGAATTATAAAAACCTAATAAATCAAACTCATTGGCATGACCATCTCTCTGATAACAAAAGTGGGAATTATAGGAACCTAATAAATCAAATTCATTAACATAACAACAAACTACTTCATAGTCAACTATTCCTTCATGGTTGTAGAGAAAACATATGATACATGAGAATCCCGTGTCACCAAAATGTAGTCATTAATGGTTTAGGAAAGTTATATTAAAGTGAAAAATATTAAATTATAATAAAATAATAATAATTTAAAAAAACTAATATTACTTATTGTCTTTCCAGGGTTTAGCGGTAATCATATTCATAAACAATTTAACAAAAGGATTATCAAATTAAATATAAAACATTATAAATAGTTTGTATCTTACTGTACAATCATAGAAATACAATAACTCATTTCGTAAATAAATTTTAAATGCATTCATTACATGAGTAGTTGAATAACAAAGAACATGCAACATGGATTTTTTAATATATGATTCCATTAGCTAAGGGGAATTTCTATATGATGGAGGAGTATCATTGGGTACCAACTAAAAATATGAAAAAAATTGTTAAAAGGATAGTAAAACTCTCATCTTTAAAACATATCTACATGTTCTTAAATTTATTTAAGAAAACTACTTAATATTGATTGACTTACAAATTAGACGATTCCATTGTGAACAAAATCGTAGGAAGGCATGTCGTAGATATTGGCGCAAGATATGCATGGATGTGGGAGTGCATGATGATCAATATTCCTAGCCAGTGTAGTTCGAGATGGCTCATCCTTACTATGATTAGTGTCATATGACTCCTCCCTACCATGAGGAATGTCAAATGATACCCCCTTTTGCAACCTCTTTTGTGCCATGCTTAAAAAAATGTGAGAAATAAACTTAACAACATATTCTTTCTCTAAAAACAAAGCTCTATGCTTTAGCTACCCACACATCCTCAACTGAATCTACATCTTAATAAGTACAAGTGCATTCCATAGTGAAAATTTATGGACCAATTTTAGATATATATATGAAAATGATAGTATATCACTTCATTTCCCAATATCATTAAACACAATAAATCATTATACACTAATTTCTTCACTGCATTGTATGATCTTTCGAGAAATAAAAAATATATTAATAATTTCCTCTCTCAAATTTGATAATAAGTTTACACAATTTTTTTTAATTTATGCTTATTAAGTATTACCAACTGCAATTCTCTCTCTATATATAATACTTAAATGTATTCCTTCCCACCCTTATTATTTCATAAACACCGTTCTCTACCTCACTTATTTATCCAGCGACAAAAGCATATGCAAATTCATCTCATGTGGGGCAAAATTACATCATTCTCCACCTCACTTATTTCTCCAACTACAAAAGCATATGCCAGTTCATCTCTCATGTGGGCTAAAGTACAATCCTATTGGAGACTTGACACGTCAAAATGATAGGAGTAATTATTTAACTAAAGTATCAACTAATGATAGGAGTACTTCATGGTATCAACCAAAGTTTTCTACTTTGGCATTTCTTAACTTTTGTCCAAGTTGCTTGACTAATTGGTATCAACTAAAGTTTTCTACTTTGGCATTTCTTAACTTTTGTCCAAGTTGCTTGACTAATTGGTATCAACTAAAGTTTTCTACTTTGGCATTTCTTAACTTTCGTCCAAGTTGCTTGACTACTATATTCCATATGCTTAAATTCTTTGCATAGTTGTGAAGATCTCGTATGAGTGAATAAGCTTTTACTACAACTAAGCATCAATGCCAATGTTTTCGAAATACAAGGTTTCAACATAGAGAAGCATAAAATCGCTACCAACCTACAATCCAATTTCGAGCGAAGAGAATTCGGTCTCTTGGAAATAATTTGCCTTTTGGTCATATATGATGGATACTAGTCACTCATTGGAAAAGATGAATACTTAAAAAGACAAGTCATAAATAGTGTAAATGCCCTTCTCGAAAATGTTTATAGACCCTACTAATCAGTGTTTTGCTAATTGCATAAATCTTTACGCCAACCTCTTGAGCACAATAAATCAATATTTTGATAATTTTACATGGAAGAATTTCAAGTATGCTACTTTGAGAGATTTTTTTTCACCATAAAAAATTGAAAGTATGCCTAAAAAAGTATGATACTTTGAGATTTTTTTTTAACCATAAAGATTTGAAAATATGCTAATAAAAAATTGTATGAAAGTAAGACTGGTATCATGACATAACTTTTCAATTGCATAAAATTTCATGTTCTATTCTCATTTAAATAAAATAAAATCAATCTTGTATTGATGTAGTTTGCTTGTTTGAATTCATAAACATGAGAATGCATGAACTAGACAAATGAATGACCCTTAACTGCTATTTCTATTAAAAATTATAATTGTTATAATTTTTATTTTTTTCTTTCTTAGATAGACGGCTAGTTGATATTTCTATAATGTTTAGAAATTAATAACTATTATGTAATGTTAATTAATTAGTTTTGATTTATAGACCAAAAGTAATGATGATCAATGCACTTTACACTAATCCACAATTGTAAATTAATTTGACATGGCTATTACTGAACTATCATTCGAGACCAACCACTCATTTTTCCCACTTTTTCTTCAACTATATTTCATTACATATATTAACATGGTACAAGTAACCCTTAGTTTTTAAGCAACATAACATATGGTTAGGCTTAAGACACTTGGGAATTAAAGTGCATAAAATATCAGTCACTTGTCTAAAGTTATCAAAAACATGTTAATTAAATTTTCTTTAAAGTCGCACTAATGGAGGTTATTGCAAACAAGGTTTTTACAATGGCCATAATACAAGGGGAAACTTTGAGTGTAACCTCCTTTTTCATGTCAATTATGAAAAATAAACATGGACTTGACTTTTCTAACTCGTATGTACGAAAATCCTTCTCGTCTGAACCTATTTTCTAACTTTGCAAATAGTTTTGAAAATTCTAAGAACTCCAAATGGATAACTACACTTGCATTCCAAGCACAGACATAACGAGAAATTAAGGTTCCCTTGGCTTGTTTGGTGAGTCCATAATATTGGTTGATACAAGCATATACTTGACTCATCCTTCTAGGGCTTGTTTGATGAGTCCATAATATTGGTTGATACATGCATATCGTTGACTCATTCTTCTACTTTATTTGGGCTTGTTTGATGAATCTATAATATTGATTGATACTAGTGCATATCCTTGCTTCATCCTTCTACTTTTCATGTAGTGTTGGATGCATGGAAATTTAATGAAAACAAGATTGTTGATTTGGCATTCTTTTCAAGTTCATGTAGAAAAAGTTAAAATGAAAGATTATCTTGACATGCTTTACTCGACCTTGATGTTTGAATCATTCAAGGAAATGTCTATGAAAGAAAATAATATGAAGGAATTTAATGTCTGGCCTCTTTTTTCAAGCCTTTTGTGTCGAATCAACATTGATTTGACATGTTTTACTCATATGAATGCGTATCCTTTCACATTCGAAACTATCTTCCAACTTTTCCCAAACTCTTGAAAATTCTATGAAATCCATATGATTAACTTAACTTGATTTCCAAGACTCCACACACTAGAAATAAAGATTCTTTTGGATTGATTTATGAGTCCACATTATTAATCGATGCATTACATTGACATTTCAACTCATCTTTTTACTTTCCATATGTAATGTAATGTACTAAGGGAAGATAATATGGGGTACCTAAGGATGCACCCAAGCAGATAATGAATGTAATATGGCAATAATAATGTAATATGCACACTTGATAGTTGATGTGTAATAAATAGGGCTATTATGTAGCAGGAGGAAATTATATTATATTAAGGGATAGTTGGCAAAGACTCTAATGAGTACTCAATTGAAAGTACTCAATACTCATGTACGTCATTGTATTGATATAGGTTGGATGTTGGATGTATTGTATTATAGCAAGCATTGCTTGTGGAGTGATTCCTTCCATAAGGAGTAATTCATGGTGTTATCCTATCTTAAGGGTTCTTTCCATATTTTTTTTTCATACTTTTGTGGTTGTATTTGTGTTATTTCTAAAGTTTAATGTCTTTTTCTTGCTTTAATTCAATTTTAAGGGTTAAGAGCCACTACACTTTACTCACATGAATGTATATCCTTCTAGTTTGAACCTATGTTCCAACTTTGCACATAGTTTTGAAAATTCTTTGAATTCCATAATACTAACTAGACTTGTATCCCAAGTCCACACACAATGAGAAATCATGATTCTCTTGTCCTTTTTTATGAGTCTACATTATAAATTGCCCCATTCATATCTTTGATTCATCCTTCTACTTTCCATCTAGTTTTGGATGTGTGAAAATTATATGAAAATGCAAGTTCTAATTTACTTGATTTACCAGTCCACCTAGAAGGAATTGAAATGGAATATTGTCTTGACATGGTTTACTAGACCTTTGGTGTTCGAATCATTCAAAGACAAATCTATGAAAGAAGGTATTAAAAAGGAATTGTGAGTGTAGCCTCCTTTTTCAATCCTATTATTAAAAACCGACATTGATTTGAATTTTTTAACTGTAGGAATGCATATGCTTTCATCTTTGAACCTAACATCCAACTTTGCACATAGTTTTGAAAATTCAATGAAATCCATTTGGATAAATTCACTTGCTTTCCAAGTCGCTAGACACCAAAAATGAATATTCTCTTAGGTTGCCTTATGATTTCAAATTATTGATCCATCCATGCCACTAATGTTTCAATTCATCTTTCTCTATTCCATATAGTTTTAATGTTGGATAATTCAATGAAATTAGGAATGATGATTTAACTAATTTCTTTACCATTTCACATAAAGGGAAATAACATGAAGGATCCCCTTAACATTCTTTACTAGAGCTTGATGTTTATATCATTCAAAGACAAGTATATGAAAATGTATATATCAAAATAAGGACAAATTAGCATTGATTTGACTCTCGTTACTAATCCACATCATTGATCAATTGTATGTCGTCAACATTTGGAATTAGTCAGGAGATATTAAAAATCTATAAGCTCCATATCTTTGTATCCACTCAAATTGAATCCACCTAGGACCAAAAATATTTTCCTTCAAGTCTCCATATCCGGTATAAGGAGAAGCATCGACATCAAGTTGGATGGTCTCTTTAATGGCTTGTAATGGTTTACCCTCAAATCATCTACCACTTTGGAAACATGACTCGTGAATTTGTCATACTTGCAGCAATATTAGTCAACATATTATTTATGATTTTAGCTATTTTCTTAAGAATTTCATCCATTACCATATCGAAATATGGTATTAATTGCAAATAGTCTTAGGTACATATTATCCACACTCTTAGCAGAACATATTGCACTACAACATCATGTTCTAATCTTAATTATACAAATTTGCATAGTAATTTGGATGATTAATGTTCATGATTCCTTACCCAACTAATGAGGTTTAGTTCATATTCACATAAGTTTCAAGAAACTTGGAATATATGGCTAACTAAACTCTTCTATGTTACTATTTGAGTGGAAAAATCGGTATGAAAGCACCCAGCACAAATAAAACAAATGAAAATGCCACTACTTTTCATAATTCAAGAATGTTGCAAATAATTCATTGAAGTTAAATGTGTGATATTATATAGATCTGATGATTTTGTCAATACTTTCACCGTAATAGTAAGATGACTCCCCATCAAATGTTATGCTTTAATTAACTAGCCATTTTTCACAAGTTGTATGGAAGAATGAATGTGGTCCTAGCATCCTTGTGAAATATCTTTTGGTGAAAAATATGTGCAAATATTAAACATAATTCACATCACATAAAGTAAGCCAAATAAAAAAAATATTAAGAAATTTGGAGTTTTTACAATGTAGGCTATTGTAACACACAAAATTAAACTATAGATGTTACGAATATAAAATATATATAATAATGAATATCTATAATATAATATAAGAATCAATAATAAATGAAAATAACAATAAATTAGGTTGCAACACTTATCAAGAGTCACTATGTGCCCTTTTAACGATTATATATATGGGCCTTGTATATTTGTAAATCATCATTCAAATTTTACTCATTTATATTTACTCCATTATGGATTTTACTTATTTGGCCTATTCTTTTGAATAGTTTTCATGCGAAATAAGCTAGCTCACATGATTGGTATCAGAGCATTGATTCCAGCTTGTGGCCAAACATAATTGTCAAATTTTCTTTGAATAGGTCTTTGACTTCACTTTTAGATTTTCTCTAAAAAAAATTCTAAGTTGTCAAAAATGAGAAAACAATGAAAGTAAAAAAGAAAAGAGAAGGAAAAGAAAAAGAAGAAAAAAGAAGAAAGAATATTCCATAAAAAAGGAAAGAAGGAACGACAAAAAAAACCAACATGGTTTTTTTTTCATCAGAAAAAAAAAAAAAATGTAGCTTGTTATTACTAGGAATCAAAGTTACATCTTGAAATACATAAAAAAGTGAGCATTACAACCAATACTGCTTGGCCATTCGAATCTGCTCACATAAATATCCACCAACCATAATGTCTCATTACATATATCCATAGCTTCCATATATCCAGAAACCAAAAATTCAATAGATGACAGACTTCTCAAAAAGCTCACAAAAGCCACTAAGGAAAAAACCATTAGAAAATATTGTAGGTGCTCGAGTCTATGAGGCAATTCCCATAGAATTCCTCATAAAACAACTGACCATATATAATTCCAATCTCACGTTTTGATAGTTGATCTGCTTCTTGATTCAAGGAAAGAAGAAGATGGATGAAAGAGATGTTAGAAAAATGATAGTCCCATTACCTTTTTCAGCGAAGGTTCTAATACCAATTTCTGAAAATAGGAGATACCATTCATCCAATCAACAATAACCTTTGAGTCACCCATGTTTTATAAAACCAATTCATGGTTTTGCAAAACCACACATGGTTTTACCAAGCCTTAATACCTTACCCTTAATAGTATTATTATAACTAAAATATTAAATTTTTTAATAATAGTAATTATTATTATTATTATTATTTAATAATTGTTATTACAATTATTATTTAAAAAAAGGGTGGGGAAACGAAAACGATCAAAGAAATATTAAAGCTCATCATAAGGATTAAATTAGGTGCTCCTTGTGTTTTTGTGTCCTTTTATTGCAGAAAGAAGTTTTTGAAGAAAATGAATGGAGCCCAGAGATGAAAAACAAGGAAGGTTCCCTCAAAATTATACACAATATGTAAATGCCATATTAAAAGTTTATGGTATTGTTCAAGGAAAGGATGTCTCTATCGATCTTTTTCCCAACCAATAAGAAAAATCACATTAGTGTTGACTTGGCAAACCAATTAATGCTTCCAGAACCAGATATAATTGAAAATGACACAAGTTTATCTAATGAGAAATATGAAGTTAAGAACCTACCACTAGTTATTGGTAATTACAAATTCAGAGACCAATTCAATGTCATACCAATATGTTAAAACAAAGCAGATATAATTCTAGGGTCACCTTGGTTAGACACATTAGGTACATTCATTCTCAACACAAAGAAAAAGTTTTTGACTTTTCCTTACAAAAAGAAGAAAATCACATTACAAGATGTTAAAATGAAGTTAGATTCAAAATTCGTGTCATCGGAAGAATACAAAGATATCTCAAAGGTATTTTCATAGGAAAATCGGAAATCAATACAAATGATGCAGAAAGAAATCGACGAAGTTATCATGGATAAAGAAGAAGAGATCTATTGTCTAAGAGATCATAGTAGAAGATTACTTGTTCAAATCAAGAAGACAAGGATAAAAAGAAGTGAAATCAAAAGTTAGAAGAGAAGAATCAAGATCATCAGACAAAATTATCAGAAAAAAAGATGAAGAAAACTCATCCTTACAAAGGGTTAATCAGGAATTGGTTAAAAGAAATTAAAAATTAAAAGATGAGAAGCTAGAAAAATCCTCAAAAGGGGATGTCCAAATTACGGGAGGAAGAACAAATACACATTCCATTGAATTATTATCAACCATTAAATCAATAGAAGCACAAAAGGTCTAGGTTTCTACAAAAAATCCACAAGTGGCTCGAATGCCTTATCGTCACCCAAATCATAAGAGTCGTTATTTTTGAAATATTGTAACTTCAAAGAATATTCTATTTGTACTTTATTATTATTCATCTGGAGATGCTTTATTCCTCCATCGGGATGTTATTATTATGTAAATTCGTTGAGGTAAATACTCCCATGTAAGTCGGGGCAATAGATCCCGTAAGAGTCATTTGTAATGGGGTGCTTAAGTCCCCTAGAGGGGTCCTACCAGTCAACATTAAGTTGAGTGGTTAAGCTGTTGGGGCCGACCTAGTTAGGGAAAAATTCAAGTGAAAGTAAAGTATAAATAGAGGAGAGAGAGAGAGACAGATGGGGTGGGACGGGGTGGTACTTGCGATATCTTGGCCTGGGATGCTTTTTATTTAGCATTTTTATGGATGTTGAATACTATTGGATGGGTTACTTTTTATTGGCATTGGAAGCATATAACATCGTCATCACACGATCATCAGTATCGTCATCACACGATCATCAGCATCGTCATCACACGATCATCAACATCGTCATCACATGATCAACAGGTTAAGACAACTAGTGTAACAGATAGGGTTTCCATCATCATTGGAGCCAAAAAAGTGATGCACTTAATAAAAGCAGTTGAAGAACTTGAAAGACTAGTACAAGGTAAGCCATTATGGATCTATAGTATGATGAATATGATGATGATGATGATGACTAATGGAGATGATGATGATGATAATGATGATGATGTTGATGAAATATTTATTCAAAATAACAGCTTCATAGTTTAACAAAAGTCTGTAACTCAAAGTATCTCGACAGTATAAAAACGTAGAACAATGGTTCTCAAAAATGGCAACAAGATTGAAACATGTTTTTTTAATGTATTTTCAATTTTTCATGGTGTGGATGTTGTTAAAAGTATGCAACATGGGTACTCGTTGGATGCATAATTTAATTATGCATCCAACGAGTCCTCCTGCTTGAAAGAGAATCTGTGTGTCTGAGAGTGCTGAGCCTGCGTAGAGAAGAGTCATAGTTGGTGTTGACTGTTGTATATGCGCAGCTTCCGTATATGCGCATATACGGAAGCTTCCGTATATGCATTGTGCTATGCAAAAGCTTCCGCATATGCGCATATACGGAAGCTTCCCAATATGCGTTGTGGATATACGGGATAAAATAGGTCACATTGCGACACTTGGCATAACTCTCTCTCAGAGAATCCATTTGAGGTCAGACCTATGGGGTTGGAAAGATGACAGGTCGGGCTATAGAAACTGAATGAAGTTAACAAATGGTATCTTGAAAGAACCAAAAATGATGAAAAGACTATCATCATCAACATCATCATCATCATCATCGTCATCAACACCATCATCATCATTTAACACACACTCACTCACTTGTGAATTGCACATAGGGGAGAGAGAGATCTACAAAGGAGGAGAAGGAGCTCTTGTTTGGGGATTACATCTTTGTATTTTTTGGTCATCTATATTGTGGAATCTTTGCTGGGTTTTCTACCCCATGAGGGTTTCCCAGGATAAATTGTGTCTCTTGTGTTTATGTTGTGATTGTTGTTCTTTTAGTGATCATGTATATGCTATTGTTGTGAAATTGAATGGAATACTGATGTTATCTATCTTAGCATATTGAATCTTAACATGTATTTAGAGATATCCTGAAGGAAGGCAATGTATGGCACTTATGACACTTGTTTCACTTGTGACAATTTGAAAGTTAGGGTTTTTTATAGCAAAACCTAGTCATCGTGGAACTTTAGCTATAAATAAATTTTTGTGAAGGTTCATGATCTAAAAATTGTACAGAACAAAGATGAAATTCTCCTGTACCTTGCTTATGTGTTTTAGCCTCAGATTCTTTGTACTTTGTGAGATATGATCTGTACAAGTTAGGGTTTCTGCATCTTCCAAAATGTAGTCCTAAACAGGTGACCTGGGGAAAAAGGTCATATCTCGGTATTGGAAGCTCCAAATGGAATTCCATAAAAAGTTTCGGTTAGGGAATTGACTGTAGTTGCACAGGTCCTCATTTAATATGCCAAAGATGAAACAGTGACACTTGGAACTGCTTACAAGTTTGCTATGTTGTTTCGTCCCTTAAACAGGTCATGTTGGGAAATTGATCATATCTCTTTGATGGAGAATTCAATGAAGCTCAAACCTATGGGGTTGGAAATATCATAGGTCCGAATACCACAGGCCGATGTTTCAGATCCTGGAGATCCTAAATTTTAGAGATACACTAGAAACAATATAGTACATATGAAATGGATCAACATAGGAAATCAAGGAAGAGGAGGAAGAAGCTCTCACTTAGGTTTTTAGTTTTTTAGGTATGAAAGGACCTGATACAATGTTGGAGAAACCTAATGCAACAATGGAAACTTTGATGATGGATTTGGAATCCATTCATCATATATATTGATCCTCCATCAAAATGTTGTGGGAAGAAGGAGATTGAAAATTAGGGTTTCCAAGTAAGAAGAAACCCTAGCAAAGTTGGGAGGCTCATAGGGAAGCAATGAAGGAGGTTTAAATGGCACTGATATTTATCATCCTAGCACCATGAACCTATATAATATGTTTATAAGAGATCTACCTTGGATGGTTAGGGTTTTACCCTTATAGAGAAGACTACAAGCAATCTCGACAGGTATGACTTGAGGAGATACAGGTATGTTTTGAAATATGTTTCATGATTAAGTTCATGATATGTTTGTCTTCATATTATTGAGGCTAGTACAATCATGATTAATTTTAGACTGTCTGATCACCTTAGTAAAAAAATATGAATGCATGTGAATAATAGAAGACATTCATTGATTAGGGTTATGACACTTATGATTGCACTAATGCACTTGTGGTGTTGTATGAGGATGATGTTGTCTACTAACATGAAAGGTACATCAAGTAAGACAAATCTATATGACCATGATGACATGAAGACAAAGACTCATCCATAGTCATTGATCACATAGAAGCTCTACTTACAAGGTATTTATAATTTGGTTCTACAATGCTAACTTATGAGATATCTAGGTTACTAGCACAAGGTCTCTAAATCATTGAAGAGAACAAAGAAGACATTGTTTGGGTATATTAGACATAACTGGCAAGCATGATAATCCGGGTATGTTTTCCTATATCGAGTTAGAATCCTACTTTGTGTTAGGATCTTAGATAAGTATACTTGTGTATCAAAAGATCATGACCATACATGCATAAGATTATTTAGAATCATAATGTTTTGATAGTATTAAGATTATACTAATGAATGTATGATTATGTATGAGATCTTCAGGAAGACACAATGATAACACTAGTGCACACTTAAGCATGCATAGTAGTTCGGGATGGATAGAAGTTCAAATAAATATAATCATGATGCTATCATAAAGGGAAAATTAGAGATCAAGAGGGGGAAACCACACAAACATAAAAGATAAGTATTTGAGTTGTTATTTGAATTACCTCTTGAATCTCTGAATAGTTAATGATATTGCTCGTAATAGTTGTATGCATATTTGTAATCCTAGAATCAAGAAATATATCATGCATAGTGTAAGCATTCATATATCATTGAACAATATACTACTAATATGCATATGATGGGTAAGTTGGACAAACACTCCAGTGTTGCTTGTCTAGAATGAAACCTCTTTGCTAACATGCTGAGAGTTGTGCAAGCTCTTGATAGTATGTTCTGGTAGAGATGGAAGGCATCTAGATAGCCATTGTATGCATACAGGATATGGAAAAGTGTTGTGCCAAAGTATTGGTCAACATAATTGCATAACTATGTGAATCATATCAGCATGCATAATAGGTTATCATTGAAATGTGAACATGATTTGATGATTAGGAAGTGTTAGTAATCATGTAATTAAATTTGATTTGTAGGAAAGATCATGTGCTATGATCTACAAAATAAGGATGATGAACACCTATTCCAAAGAACAAGTGATGGATTTTCAACAAGAAGACTTACCAATCAAACGTACTATTGAAGGATCATGGCTAGACGATTCTCTTAGAAAGAGGGAGAGGATCATGACAAGATGTTTGTTCCAAGTGGCTAGACACACTTCCAGAGATAGATTACACCCATGGATGACAAGACCGTTCTCTTGAATGGTGTAATTGAAGAAGAAATGTGAATCGAGCAAACTCCCAGGATTCGATAGAGAATCACATGATTGAAGAAGGCTCTATACGGGTTCAACAGGTACCCAGGATCGATAGTCATTTGATGAGATTGATGATCACCACAGGTGATGAGGATTTCAACCTTCGCTACAAGGTTGAAGAGGGTTTCTATATACAGATAAAATGCTTCTCTCAGATGAAATCAATAAGGAACTCACCATAGAGTTTGAGTGATCTTGAGGCTCACATCAGTATACCCATCTGACGGGAGATGGAACAGATAGATATGTATAAGATCACTCAATGTAGAGTGTGCATGATGATTCAGTCACAAGGGACGGACAATACTTAGATGTAGAAGACTCCACTTCAAAGGGAGTAGATCTTAGAGTTAAATAATCTTGGCATGATTCTTGTGATTAGATATGTAGCTGAGATTAGATGAGATTTTATATGAAGTAGAGATCTGGGATGATGGACAGTGGTTTCAATGGTTTACAGACAGATGACTGGTTCGTTTATGTATCTGACAAGTACCAGGCCAAATATATGCTTTGCTGTGAACACCCCGAGTAAGTATCTAGTTGAGCTTAGACATGTTCACCTAGTAGCTGCAAAGCATGTGATGAGGTACCTAAAAGGTACAATAGACTATGGTCTGTATTATCTTGGAAATCATGACTTCAAATTGTATGGTTATACAGATGCAGATTGGGCCGGAAGTGTCTCAGACAGAAAGAGCACATTGGGTGGATGTTATTGTCTAGGATCTGCTATGATCTCATGGTTTAGCAGAAAGAAGTCTAGTGTGGCTCTTAGCACGGTTGAAGCACAATATATAGCAACTTGCTCTGCTAGTTGTGAAGCCATATGGCTTTGAAATTTGTTACCAGGACTATTTGACATAGAGATGGACCCCACTGTGATCCTGTGTGACAACCAGAGTTGTATCAAGAGATGATATAGAATCCACTGTTCTATGATAAGTCAAAGCACATAGAGATCCGATATTTCTATATATGGGATATGGTGCAGAAAGGAGCTATAAAACTCGAGTATGTGAGCACTTATCAGCAAGTTGCTGATGTATTGAACAAACCTCTGTCTCGAGTAAAGTTTGAGTATTTTTGAGACAAGCTTGGTGTAGTTCAGAAGGACCCTCCTCGAAAGGGGGAGTGATGTGGTCGATGATTATATTTTGATACTAGTATCGATGTAGATACCAGTATCGATGGTGATTTTTCATGTTTCGATGATGAGGTCGATGATGAGGATACTTGTATCGATTATGTGGATACTTGTATCGATGATGTTGATACTTGTATCGATGATGAGGATTCCTATACCAATGATGAGGTCGATGATGTGGATACTTGTATCAATGATGTGTATACTTCTATCGATGATGAGGATACCTGCCTCGACGATAAGGTCGATGATACCGATGATGAGGTGGATGATACCGATGATGAGGTCGATGAGTGGTCCATAGACTTGGTCTAAGTTGACGATTGGATTGTATCACCCTGGACACATGTCCTAAAGGAATCCATAGACTCTTGTCTCCGAGAAAGATGTTGAGCCTGGAATGATGTAATGTGCGCTCCTGGACTGCTCAGTATAGCACCATGTGATCATTCATAGGTCCTATAATGATGTAGTGTACGCTCCTGGACTACTTAGTGTAGCAGTAGGTGATCATTCATAGGTTGTAAATCCTAGACTTGATCTAGGTCACACCCCAGTTGAAAAATTATTGGCTCTATGGCTGTAAATCCTAGATTTGATCTAGGTCACACCCCAGTTGAAAAAGTACTGGCTCTGTGGTTGTAAATGTTAAATTTTGAGCATTAATTCATTATACTCTAGGATCTTTGCTGAGAGAATAACATCTACAGTATATCAATGCACGACAATCATAATATGACAAGCATCACAAGCATCACAAGAATCAAAAGCATAGAGATAAGAGACACAGAGTTTCCGTGGGGAAAACCCTAAGGTGAAAAACCCCACAACTTCCTCAGAGATAGAGAAAGCAATGGCTCAACCAAAATACAACCAAATAACACAGAGATAGTCTCCTAGCAGATGATCCTCCTCCTCCTCACAAGTGCGCCACTTTCCAGAGAGAGAGTGAGTTACTTTTCCGAGTGAGTAAAATAGAGATCTCCTATCTCTATTTATACTTACCTTTTTTCCCAGTGACCTACTGGGGCCAACTTGTCTACTTAGATACATCCACATTATATTATATATAATTCCGGGCCGACCCCAAATGTTGGTCTAATAACCCATCGGCAAGTACACACACTTGCGACACTTGTCAATCCACATGACGACACTTCCTTATAGAGGAATGACACATCTCTTATAAGGGTACAATAAATATATATAAAATATACAGATGAAATACATTCCGAAGTTACATATACATCAACACTCCCTCTTAACTAGGAAGGTATTTCTCGACACAGATCTGCTAGACAAGTCTTCTTCTCTGGATCATCGTCATCGATGCATCGTCATCATCATCGTCACTGCTGCTGCTATCTCCACCAATCTCTGACTCTACTCATCATAGGAAGTTCTACAGAGCCAGTCCTTTTTCATACTGGATGTAGGCCCGCCATCTGCAGGTCTTCATCATCACTGGCCATACTGTGGAATCCTCAGGACTCATTACGTGCGTCACAAAACCTGGCTGCACCATCCCAGGCTATTACGAGCACACAGCTCTACCTGTAGGATCTCCCAGGAGCACATTACATGTGACCCATCACAACACCTGGCTGAAGCATCCCAAGCTATTACGAGCACGCGGCTCTACCTGTCGGATCTCCCAGGAGCACATTACATGTGATCTCACCACAAAACCTGGCTGAAGCATATGAGGCCTTTTTCATCCTGTCCAGATCTCCCAGGAGCAAATTACATGTGGTCATGGAAAAACCTGGCTGAAGCATCTGAGGCCTTTTTCATCCTGTCCAGATCTCCCAGGAGCAAATTACATGCCATAGGACAAAACCTCGCAAGAGCATCTCAGGATGTTACGGGTACACAACTCTGACCTGAAATCTCCCAGGGCACAAATTACATGTCCTCCCAAGCAAAACCTCGCAAGAGCATTTGCCAGATGTCCCAGGGCACCGAATTACATGCCATAGGCAAAACCTCGAAAGACCATCTACAAATCTCCCAGGGCACAAATTACATGCTTTCCTGCACAAACTGATCCACGGCCACAAAGTATCATCTGATACTCATCAAACATCATCCTGATGTACACATGATCATCCTGATCATCATCACTGCAACATCCTGCTGCATGTCATCTGGAGAAGCTCGTCATCCACGATCATCCAAGTATCCACCTGATACATACATAGATACATGATCCACACAATGTATCCATCAACATACATGATCCACCTGATCATACAAAGATACATGATCCACACAATGTATCCATCAGTATACATGATCTACCGGATCATACAAAGATACATGATCCACACAATGTATCCATCAGCATACATGATCTACCTGATCATACAAAGATACATGATCCACACAATGTATCCATCAGTATAAATGATCTACCTGATCATACAAAGATACATGATCCACACAATGTATCCATCAGCATACATGATCTACCTGATCATACAAAGATAGATGATCCACACAATGTATCCATCAGCATCCAACATGATGCGTTCATACAAAATATATACACATGATCCATCCGATCATATCCAGCATCCAACATGATGCATATACAAAATACATACACATGATCCAACCGATCATATCCAGCATCCAACATGATGCATTCATACATACATATAATGATCCAACTGATCATAACCAGCATCCAACATGATGCATACACAAAATACATATAATGATCCAACTGATCATATCCAAGCAGAAACCAGAACATCCTCCTGATGTTCATCATTCAGCGCTTACATCCACAGCCATGTGAAGGATCCCCCTTCCAACATGCTTGGAATGGCTTCAGCAAATGTGTTCATCACTTCTTCCTCGAAGTGTCCTCGATCTGAAGCACGCCAAGCCTCTCTCTGAAGTACTTGAACTTCACCCTGGCTAGTGGCTTCGTCAGCACATCTGCAATCTGCTCGTCCGTCGCAACATACAGAAGCTTCACAGCTCCTCTCTGCACCATATCCCTGATATAGTGATATTTGATCTCTATGTGTTTCGACCTGTCATGAAACATCGGGTTCTCGGATGGCTTCAGACAACTCTGGTTATCATAGAAGATACCAGTAGCATCCAGCGGGAGATCAAATAACTCAGACAGTAGCTTCCGTAGCCATACTACCTCACAACTAGCTGAACAGGCTGCAACATACTCAGCCTCTACTGTACTCAGTGCTACACAGGACTGCTTCCTTCTAAACCAAGAGATCACACCTGATCCCATATTGAAGCAACACCCAGATGTGCTCTTCCTATCTGCAGCACTGCCAGCCCAATCTGAATCAACATAACCCTGCAGGTTAAACTTTTGATTCACTTCATACTTGAGCCCATAATCCACTGTACCCTTCAGGTACCTCAGAACATGCTTTACAGCAATCAGGTGAACACTCCTTGGATCCGTCAGGAACTGGCTCAATGTGTTCACAGCAAAGCAAATGTCTGGTCTCGTGTTCGTCAGGTACATCAAGGACCCAATCATCTGACGATACATGGAGACATCAACTGGCTCAGATGAAGCATCACATAGAAGCTTCAGATTCGACGCCATAGGTGTGGCCATGGCCTTGCAATCCATCATCCCAAATCTCTTCAGGATATCTACTGTGTACTTCCCTTGACCAAGGAAGATCCCACCTGCATTCTGCCACACCTCCATACCTAGGAAATAGTGCATCATTCCCAAATCTTTCATATCGAATTCAGCGGCAAGCTTCCTTTTAGTATCTGCAATCAGTCTGTCATCTCCTGTTACAAATAAGTCATCCACATACAGGAGTAGAATCACAGGATTCCCTTCCTCAACCTTGTAGTAAAGGTTGGAATCCGCTTTACTCTTGGTAAAGCCCAAACTAGATAGGAAACTGTCCATCCTACCATACCAAGTTCTGGGAGCTTGCTTCAAGCCATACAAGGCTTTCTTCAGTCTGTACACATATGACTCCCTGTCATGTATTTCAAAACCAAGTGGCTGTTCCACATATACTTCCTCTTCAACTATACCATTCAGGAAAGCAGTCTTGACATCCATCTGGTGTATTTTCCATTTCATAGCTGCAGCCAGGGCAAGTACTGTTCTGATGGAAGTATACCTGGCTACAGGTGCAAAAGTTTCTTCATAATCTATTCCCTCTTTCTGAGAGAATCCACGAGCTACGAATCTTGCTTTGTATTTCTCCACACTGCCATCTGCAACATGTTTGATTTGGAAGATCCATTTAGAAGTCACAATAGACTTCTCTTTAGGTCTTGGGACAACATCCCAAACATCATTCTTCATTATTGATTGGTATTCCTCAACCATGGCATCCTTCCATTCTTTCTTTTCTGCTGCTTCTTCATAACTGGAAGGCTCTTTGTTCATAATGTCACAGAGTAAAGCAACATAGCTGGTCTGTGATCTGGTTCTTTTCTTTGCTCTGTGTTCTTCTTCTGGAATACCAAATCTTTCTGCATCTTGAATGAGCTCTCTAGCCCATACAGGTTTTCTCTTGTGAGAGTTGTTCTCACGGGGTGGATCTATAGGTTCTTGTGGATCTTCAAACTCACGAACAGCTTCTGGAACTGCTTCAGTCATGGAAGTGTCCTGAAATCTTGTTTCCTTAGGTTCTTCATAAACTTCAGTAGTTTCCTTCCTTGATTTGATGAATGCTAAGTTTTCATCAAATGTTACATCCCTGCTGACATCAATCTTCTTGAACCCTGGAAAGTATATTCTGTAATCCTTCGAGCTTTCACTGTAACCCACAAAAATACCCTTCTTTCCTGAAGGATCTAGTTTAGTCCTCTTTTCCTTTGGTACATGAGTGTATACTGGACAACCAAATATTCTGAGATGACTGACTTCAGGTTTCTTACCAGAAAAGACCTCTTCTGGTGTCTTGTTGTCCAATATCTTGTGGGGTGTTCTGTTCTGCACATATACATCTGTTCTAGCTGCTTCTTCCCATAGATGCATAGGAAGATCCTGGTCATGCAACATTGCCCTTGCTACTTCCATGATAGTTCTGTTCTTCCTTTCTGCAACACCATTCTGTTGAGGATTATAAGGAGCAGTCAACTCCCTCTTAATCCCTGAATCACTGCAAAGCTTCTTGAAGTCATTTGAGGTGAATTCTCCACCATTGTCGGATCTGAATGTTTTGATCTTCTTGTCAGTTTGGTTCTCCATCAAGGTTTTGAATTCCTTGAATTTATCAAGCACCTCATCTTTGCCCTTCAAGAAGTATACCCAAGTCTTCCTGGAGAAGTCATCAATTAATGAGACATAGTAAACATACCCACTTAGGGAACTGGATGACATAGGACCACATACATCTGAGTGGATGATTTCCAGGATGTCTTTTGCCTTGCTTTCACTGCTTGGGAAGCCCTTCTTAATATTCTTACCTTTTGCACATCCTTTGCAAACACCTTCATTTTTGGTCTTGATTTCAGGAAGACCCTCTACTGCCTTGCTTGCAATTGGAAGTGCTCTATAGTGCATGTGATCAAGTCTTCTATGCCAAAGTTCACTTGGCTCCATGGATTCATGCACCATGGCATGTTCAGGTTGTCCCTTCAATTTATACAAGCCTCCCTCTTGCTCTCCAATTACTACTGCATCATCTATGGTCTTTCCCTTTGGCCACATTAGGACTTGGCCAGCCACAAATGCAACCCTCATACCTTTTGCATCTAATGCATAAATGGAGAGTAAGTTCTTCTTGAGCCTAGGTACATAAAGTACTTCCTTCATCTTCAGAGATTTTCCAGAATCTAGGTTGTAAGAGGCTTCACCACTTCCTTTGATTGGGTATTGATAATCATCCCCAAGTTTCACCTTATGGGGTGATTCATGTTCAGATAGGTTCACAAAAGATTCTTTGAACCCAGTCATGTGTTTGGAAGCCCCACTATCAATCAACCAATCATTACAACCATGAGAGATGGTACCTGTGAGAGCATAGATCAGAACATACTCTTCTTCACTTGATGAGTCATCATTACTATCACTTTCTGCCCTAGCCTTCTTCTTTGGAGGTTCATCATCTTCGGCAGCATGAGCATGAAACCTTCTTTTGCCACCCTTCTTCTTCTTGTTGGAGATGTTGTTGTCCTTTTTGTTCTTGGGACAATTTATGGCAATATGTCCTTTCTCATTACAGGTGAAGCATACTCTTCTTTCTTTGAATTGATGTGAAGATCTCTTGGAGTGAGATGGCTCTTTCTTGAACTTTCCTTTCCTGGTGTGGGCTGCAAGAGCTTGATCTTCACCTCCCATCTTTTCTTCACGAGCTATAAGTCTAGCTTCTTCTTGAGAGCATTCTTCCCGAAGTCTACTGAAGGAGATCAACTTCTTCCTTGCACAAATTCCTTGAATAAAGGAATCCCATGACCTGGGTAGGCCATTTAGAGTGGTCATCACCACTTCACCATTCTCCACCATTTCATCTACTGCTTCTAATTGTTCCTTGATCTGGGAGACCCTTGAAAAGTAAGATTGAATGGTTTCTCCATTCTGAAACTTCACTGCTTTCAATTGGTTCCGCAAGGTCATCTTCCGATTTATGTTCTTTCCTTCAAATAGCTTGGTAAAAGATTCAAACATCTCCTTGGGTGTCTTAAGAGAAGACACATGGGGTATGAGATGGTCTTTGATAGAATCAGCAATGATTCTCTTTGCCTTGACCAAGTTCTTCTTGTGTAATGCCTTGGCTTCTTCATCCTCTGGGATAGGGATGTCTTCTTTCACATATGAGTCCAACTCATTCTCTTCTAGGATTAACCCAATCCTATACTTCCAGGCTCGGAAGTTATCAGCCCCATCAAGCTTATCCTCAAGCTTAGTGTGGAGAGACATCTTTAAGAGTACTTCAAATGGAAATAGAAAAGATTTAGGACTTACCACTTGAAGTGCTGAAAACTGGATCTGGTCCCGGATTAGGGTTTGTCAGAGAAACCCTAAAAGTTCAAAATGTGAATTTCAAAATTCCAAAAGGATAGAAAGATGCGCCTTGGAGAGATGATCAGCCTAGTACATTCAGAATTTGAGATCAACAAAGGCTTGTCCTTCAAAATTGCCTTTTTGTCCTCCCGAGTTCACTCGGGAGAGCCCTGAATTAGGATTTGAGTTTCCCGGAGATCTACCCAGCCAAAAATCTCGATCCAAAGCTCTAACCTTCGATTTTTGCAAGGATCTTCCAGCTGTGCCTTCAGTTTCTAGAAATTCCTATTTTTGTGGAAACCCTAATTTTTAGGGCCAAATCTCAAAATGCTCGGAACTGAATTCTGATTGGACAGATAGATGCACCTTGATGAGTAGATCCAATCTACTATATTGAATTTCAAAAATCTGTGGAGAGAAACCCAATAAACAAGGAATACAAGCTTCCGTCACTACAAAATGTCTTCTTCTCAGGTTAGCTCTGATACCATGTTAAATTTTGAGCATTAATTCATTATACTCTAGGATCTTTGCTGAGAGAATAACATCTATAGTATATCAATGCATGACAATCATAATATGACAAGCATCACAAGCATCACAAGAATCAAAAGCATAGAGACAAGAGACACAGAGTTTCCGTGGGGAAAACCCTAAGGTGAAAAACCCCACAACTTCCTCAGAGATAGAGAGAGCAATGGCTCAACCAAAATACAACCAAATAACACAGAGATAGTCTCCTAGCAGATGATCCTCCTCCTCCTCACAAGTGCGCCACTTTCCAGAGAGAGAGTGAGTTACTTTTCCGAGTGAGTAAAATAGAGATCTCCTATCTCTATTTATACTTACCTTTTTTCCCAGTGACCTACTGGGGCCGACTTGTCTACTTAGATACATCCACATTATATTATATATAATTCCGGGCCGACCCCAAATGGTGGTCTAATAACCCATCGGCAAGTACACACACTTGCGACACTTGTCAATCCACATGACGACACTTCCTTATAGAGGAATGACACATCTCTTATAAGGGTACAATAAATATATATAAA
This sequence comes from Larix kaempferi, assembly GCA_027924585.1. Classification (NCBI taxonomy): domain Eukaryota; kingdom Viridiplantae; phylum Streptophyta; class Pinopsida; order Pinales; family Pinaceae; genus Larix; species Larix kaempferi. The sequence goes on from BSBM01001179.1 coordinate 933,015, forward strand.
ATATACAGATGAAATACATTCCGAAGTTACATATACATCAACAGTAAATCCTAGATTTGATCTAGGTTACACCCCAGTTGAAAAAGTATTGGCTTTGTGGTTGTAAATCCTAGATTTAATCTAGGTCACACCCCAGTTGAAAAAGTATTGGCTCTGTGGTTATAAATCCTATATTTAATCTAGGTCACACCCTAGTTGAAAAAGTACTGGCTCTGTGGTTGTAAATACTAGATTTGATCTAGGTAACACCCTGGTTGAAAAAGTAATGGCTATGTGGTTGTAAATCCTAGATTTGATCTAGGTCACACCCCAGTTGAAAATGTACTGGCTCTTTGGTTGTAAATCCTAGATTTAATCTAGGTCACACCCCAGTTGAAAAAGTACTGGCTCTGTACTGGTTGTAAATCCTAGATTTGATCTAGGTCACACCCAAGTTGAAAAAGAACTGGCTCTGTGGTTGTAAATCCTAGATTTGATCTAGGTCACATCTAGTATGAAAAAGGACTGGCACTGTGGTTGGGATTGCATCGTCCCTAGACATGATATGGTGTCTTAAAGTGATAGGGATTGATCATCCTGTAAGTGGATCAAGATTTTATCATCCTTGGACTCATGTCCTAAAGTGAGAGGGATTGATCATCCCGTAATTGGATCATGTGTGTTGCAGATTATGATGTTGTTGATCAAGAGATCCAGATGATGAGGCTGTTGATCGAAAATATCAAAATGATGATGTTGTTGATCAAGAGATCTAGACGATGAGGCTATTTATCGGAATATCCAGATGATGATGTTGTCGATCGAGAGATCTAGATGATTTTGTTGATTGGAAGATCTAGATGGTGATGTTGTTGATCGAGAGATCCAGATGATGTTGTTGATCGGAAGATCCAGATGATGATGTTGTTGATCGGGAGATCTAGATGATGTTGTTGCTGTAGTTGATCAAGTACTATAGAAGATGAAGACTCAGTACTGAAGATGTTGATGTTCCAATATTGAAGATCTTGAAGATGTTCCAACAGTTGTTTGATTTACTTGAAGAAAGCTTCAATGATTCATAGATGTATCACTGTGATGTAGTTGATCACTCCTTGCTCCTGCAGATGTTGTGAGAATACCCTTCTCATTAAGAGGGAGTGTTGAAATATTGTAACTTCAAAGAATATTCTATTTGTACTTTATTATTATTCATCCGAAGATGTTTTATTCCTCCGTCGGGATGTTATTATTATGTAAATTCATTGAGGTAAATACTCCCATGTAAGTCAAGGAAATAGATCCCCTAAGAGTCATTTGTAATGGGGTGTTTAAGTCCCCTAGAGGGTTCGGCCCAGTCAGCATTAAGTTGAGTGGTTAATTTGTTAGGGCTGACCTAGTTAGGGAAAAAGTCAAGTGAAAGTAAAGTATAAATAGAGTAGGTGTGTTCCTCATTTAACACACACTCACTCACTTGTGAATTGCGCATAGAAGAGAGAGAGATCCGCAAAGGAGGAGAAGGATCTCTTGTTTAGGGATTACATATTTGTAGTTTTTGGTCATCTATATTGAGGAAGCTTTGCTAGGTTTTCTACCCCATGAGGGTTTCCCAGGATAAATTGTGTCTCTTGTGATTATGTTGTGCTTGTTGTTCTTTCAGTGATCATGTATATGCTATTGTTGTGAAATTGAATGGAATATTGATGTTATCTATCTTAGCATATTGAATCTTAACAGTTATGACCAACAACAAAGTAAATGGGAAAATAAACAATATTCTTCTTACAAACAAATCAACTACAACATTGAAAAAGAGCAAATACAAAATCAATAACTTTTATGGAAGCCTGGAATGAGAATTTGTATGTGAACAATCAATCATCAAATGGTTCCAATGAAAGTAGATTTGGGGTGGATCACTTCAAAGAAAATGCAACACATTAGTTCATGTATTCAAAGATTATATTGCCTTATTTCGTCGGGTATCACACTTACAAGATTAGAAGATCACAAGACAAAGTCTTTCAAAAAATTATGCTTTGAGGACAAAGCATTTTTGAAGATGAAGGCAATGTTACGAATATAAAATATATATAATAATAAATATCTATAATATAATATAAATCATAGTAATAAATTAAAATAATAATAAATTAGGTCGCAACTCTTATGAAGAGTCACTATGTGCCATTTTAACGATTATATATATGGGCTTGTATATTTGTAAATGATCATTCACATTTTACTCATGTATATTTAGTCCATTATGGATTTTACTTATTTGGCCTATTCTTTTGGATAGTTTGCGTGTGAACTAAGTTAGCTCACATCAATAGAAATTCATAGATACCCAATGACATTGGAAAAAACTCATTGAGCTTACCTTTTGGATTAAGTAACACACACACACACACACAGATATGAGTTAATTCAATTGATTTGAACTAAATATTTCAAGACTAAGTTTTCCATGAGGTAATTGGTCCAAGTTAGATTCGGAGTGGCTTAGCATTGAGGGTAAAAGGGGACTTGTCAAGTAAGTCATGCTGGTAAGATGAGATCCCACAAAGTTTTCCTTTTTGGTGTGTGTGTGTGTGCTTGTGTGTATTGGGTCTAGCTCTAGTGGTATAGAGGAGAGTTCTTATCCTCATGTTCATTCTTCTGGTAGGTCATTTTCATTAGCGGTCCTTTCTCCTTAAGAGATCCATAAGGGAAAAACATGGTGGATAATTTCTAATTTCAACCTATCGTTTCCATGATTCTATTCATCTATGTGGTAATACATAAGTGAAGCCGACTATGGTGTAATACCCCTAGTTTTGACTTGGAATGTATTTATCCTGTATTATGTAACTGATGTAAATATGCTAGTGTGAATTCCTAGTGCGTAGGTCAAGGCCAAGGCTTGACTAGTGAATGGCTAGGCATGTATGATGTATATATTTTATTTGGACTGTTTGGTTGGATTTTATGTTGATTTAGAATATTATGTACATAAATAATAAAACGGTACAACAATGGTTGTGTAAAGAGAACCAAAGGGGTTATGATTCCACCATAGGGGAAGAGGAAAGGGGGTCCATGGGTAACAAAATCCTTAATTCCAAGTGTCAACCTTAGGAATCACCCAAAATTATGTCATGTGATGAAAGTAAGCCAATTATCTCCTTTTTTTACTATTTTCCAATCATTAATGCATGTGTGTGGTTGGTGGGAAAAGTCACCTCATGTAGTTTTTGAAGCATGGGATTGAATGCACTTTTGTGACAGTTATGTCATAACAAAAGTTAGTCTACAACTGCAAGGAGTCCTTTATTCTACTATCAAAAGTTATGCCAGTTGTATTTTCACCATTTTATCATATCCTTTGGAGTAAACCCTCATTCTCTCATTATTACATGCAGATTTAGACTCTGCAGAGCTCTCCATCACTGTCCATGAACTTACCATGCTGTTTTGAACCCATAAATTCAAATTTGGAGACCATGGTGTAGATTTGGAAGTGAAAATTGGTGGCTGTAGGTTAGCAGAGAGGTTAGGAAAGATAGGAAACCTTACCCATTGAATTTTGTTGCTCGTACGTGCTTGAGAAGACATGAATTAAAGCTATAGGTGGTTCTATAGCAGCTAATATCAGGTTGGACTTCTTCTATGCACCCACTGGAAGCACCCAACAAGATGGATCACGCAACAGAACCGTGAATTGGTGAAGGGGATTCATAAGCTAGAAGGGTGTTGTGTGGGGAAGGTATTGTGGAAGCCAAGGCTGTGAGGGTTGTGTGAGACCCCTATAGAGCTCTATATGAGCATTTGGATAATCATAGAGAGAAGAATGGGTTGTGGGCTTAGAGAGAGAATCCTATAGGTGTTTCATTTTCCCTGGTGTCCTCATAGCTCAGCTTGGGGGTGACCTCTCAGTAGGAAGAGTATATGTTGGATAGGGTGCCTATGGTTGGGTGAAAAATCGCTCTGACACAGCCAATTTCTTGGATATGTGTTCGATAAAGATAAGTATTCTTATGCATTTGATTCTCAAATGATTTTATTTCATGCATGTAATGGTTATGCTTGTGTATTTGTATGCTAGATGTGTGGGATAGATTTTAATTTCATTGTGCATGCTTATTTAAGTTTTTGTACACATTTTATTGGTTGAAATTCGTATTATGAAATTGAGACAAAATTTGAGAGCTCGAGTTTAGCTATCATACCCTCCCGATGGTCGGATTGGGTGAGGGGGACGCTACAAAGTGGTATCGGAGCTTATGATTGCAATAATGGAGCTATATGGGACAAATATCACGATTTATAGGCATAAATCAGAAATGGTGCTACAGAAATTCGTTTATGTTAAGTTACAGATAAGGGGACGAAAATAATTTCGGATTAATCCCCGTTATTGCAGAATTATTTTTTTGTGCAATTTCAAAATTTTGAAAAATCTGGAAATTTTTAGTTGGGCCCCACTGGTGCTAGGTGGCAGGATGACATGGAGGATCCAAATGCACTGGAGTACTGATGTGGAGGAGCTGCATGGGAAGAAGGTGTAATGTGGAATAGCCACATTAGATCTGTGTGTACAGGTGACCGTAAAGGACGGAGTGTGAAGGTGGGGAAGATATGACCATTGAGCAGCAAGATAGATCAATGGTCGATAATGATTCAGGCTCACGAAGGTGTGCGAGATTTAAATTTTTTTTGCGGCCCTGAATGAAAACCACCATGTCCATGTGTCTTCCTCTGGTGCATTCAGGCTTGTAAAAGCGATCTCAGGAAAACGCGTCTCCCGGATCCTGAAACCACCTTTTGGGTCCAACATGGAGTGACATGACATGGGTTCAAGATAGGATGTGCAGAGATGTCAGGATTGATGGGACCCACGACGATCATGTCAATCTGGAAGGATCATGCAGATTTGATCGACATCTGAGATTGATTTAGTCCCATGAAGGTGCACGAAGGTTAATTCATTTTTGTGACCTTGAAAAAAACTGCATCATCCGCGTGTCACCCTCTCATGCATTCAAGCATGTAAAAGTAGTTTTAGGAAATTGTTCTTCTTGGATCCTGAAACGACTTATGCCTGATAAGTGGTAAGGAAATGTAGGTGGCATCTGAAGGGCATGGATTAGGGGAAAAGAGGCATTTTTCACAACCAATTTTTGGGTGCTCAAAATTGAAAAATGTGGTCGATATTATGTGTCACAAGGGGTTAAGCCCCCTTGACCCCCGTCATCCCCCTCATTTATCATTGAGTTTGAGAAATTTTTGTCATTTGATGAAAATTGTCAATATGGGTTGTTCCCAGGTTGCATGAAGATTAATGTTATAATTTTCTAAGAATGTAATAAATCTAACAAATGTTTTTATAAACACTTTTTCATATTTAGAGTCATATTAGTGACAGTTAAGGTTCAACATTCAGTATTGTGCAGTTGGGGAATATTTGGTCTTGGTTGGGCCAAGACTATCATCATTATGGATGATGCACAGGATCCTTATGAGGTTGAGGAAGATGTAATGAGAGAGAATGTATAGGTTGATAATGCAGAGACAAAATCTAATGGTATAAGAAACCAAGTAACTCCCACAAACATTGCAGAAACCATGAGGAGCTTAAGGGTTGAACTGCAGAGTTGCAGAGTAGACAATAAAAGGATGATTAGAGCACAAGAGGAACAAAATAAATTAAATGTAGCTATGCTTCAAAGCTTGACAAACATTCATAGGAATATAAACCATGGGAAGAATTCAAAAAATCAGGAAAAGAGTGGGAGTATCTCAAGGAGGCATTCCCACAAAAGATCCCATAGTTTAAGAAGGATTTCTAGAGACACAACATGTACTCCAGAAATCTCTTCTAGAAAGTCATCTGACTCTAAGGAATCCATTGAAGCTTCAAGCTCTTCATATCATAAGAATAAGAGGAAGAGGTCTTCTAAGAAAAACTCCCATGGAGAATTTAAGAAGGCTAAACCTCCTACTTTTGATGGTGAGGCAAGAAGCTGAGGCTTGGCTTCTTGGGATGAGGAAGTATTTCCAAGTCCAAGACTATTAAGGAAATATGAAAGCAAGAGTGTCTATCTTCAATTTAAATGGAAGAGCATCTATATGGTGGGAACACCTTAGGTAAGTATAGAGGATCATTGAAAGGAAGATTGTATGGAAGCAGTTCAAGAAGTACTTCAAGAAAATGTACATTTCTAATAGGTACTATGATGGAAAAATCAACGAGTTCCATGAGCTTAAATTGGGACAAATGAAAATGGAAGAATATGTAAACAAATTCTTGGAGCTGCTGAGATATGTCAAATATATCAGGGATGATATGGTAAAAATTAAATGTTTTCTAAGTGGACTGCCCCAATCATATAAAGATAGAATTGAGTTTGATGAAACTCAAACTCTAGAGGAGGCCATAAGAGAGGAAACATATTGGTAAGAAAAAAAAAAAAAACCAAAATTCCATAAGTCATTGAAGGACAAGAAAAATGAAAAGTTTGACTAAAGGAAGAAGGGATTCAAGCCTCCTCAACTCAAAAATCAGCTAAGGGTGTTAATAAACCAGCTAGAATGATGGGAGAAAATCCAAGAGAGCCACTTCATTGTTGGGGATGTGGAGGGGACCACATACTTGGGAACTGTCCACATCAGAATGGGATTGAAAAGTAAGTTCACAACATCCAAGGAGCTAAAGCTATGGGTCGAGTGGAAAGGACCATCCCTAGGATTTATGCAGCACTAGAGGACCGCCAAGTAGACCATCAGTCAACTATGGTTGAATTTGAAGGTAAGATTGCTAAGCAATCTATTTCTATTTTGATTGACCCTAGATCTACTCATAGTTATCAGTCCTAAAATTGTTGATATTTGTGCATTTAAGAAATCAAAGCATAGTAAATCATGGTTAGTCCAACTATCCATTGGAACTAAGAGGAAGGTTAGTGAAATCATGGAAAAATGTCCATTGGAAATGGGTGGACTATCCCTTTTTCAAATTTGAATATTTTTCCACTTGATTCCTATGATATTCTCATTGGAATGGATTGGTTGGGATTCCATAGAGTTAAACTTGATTTCTATAGCAAGACTTTTGAGTGTGTTGATGAAGAAGGAAACCCAGGGGTTGTAAAGGGCATTCCAAATGTAATTTCTGTTAGGAAGATTTCAGCCATGCAATTGAAGAAATTATGCAGGAAAGGTTGCCAATTTTATGCAGCCCATATTTTGGAGAAAACATGAAATTAAATTCCCAAGTTGGAAGGCCATCATGTGCTACAAGAATTAAAGGATGTGTTTCCTGATGAATTTCTAGGAATTCCTCCAAAGAGGGACATTGATTTTACAATTGATCTTGTTCCAGGAGGTGCACCAGTTTCCAAAACACCTTACAGGATGAATACACCAAAATTATTAGAGATGAAAATGCAACTGCACGAGTTGTTGGAAAAGAAATACATAAGGCCAAGTGTGTCTCCATGGGGAGCACCTATACTTTTTGTGAAGAAGAAAGATGAAACGCTCAAGTTATGTATTTATTACAAGTAGGTTAACAAAATTACAGTGAAGAACAAGTACCCCTTGCCTCGAATTGATGATTTTTTTTATCAAATGATAGTGGCAAAGGTGTTCTCAAAAATTGAATTGAGGTTTAGTTACCATCAAGTGAGAATCAAAGAAGAGGATATTCATAAGACAACCTTTAGAACAAGGTATGAGAACTATGATTTTGTGGTGGTTCCATTTGGTCTCACCAATGCACTAGCTAGATTTATGTGTCTCATGAATAGTGTTTTTAGCAAGTATTTAGAGAAGTTTGTTCTTGTATTTCTAGATGACATTCTTATCTATTCCAAGGATGAAGAAGAGCACGAAGAACACTTGAGAATGGATTTGAAATTGCTAAGGGAGAATAATTTGTATGCAAATCTAAGCAAATATGACTTATAAAAATAAAATTCATTATTTGAGTCAGATTATTTATGAGGAGGGAATATTGGTGAATCCCGAGAATATTGAAGCCATCATGAATCATAAAACTCCAAGAAATGTGACATATATAAGATCTTTAATGGGTCTTGCTGGTTACTACAGGAGGTTCATTGAAGGATTCTCCAAGGTTGAACACCCAATCACTTCTTTGCAAAAGAAGGGGATAAAGTTTGAGTGGACACCGAGATGTGAAGAAAGCTTCCATATTTTGAAGAAGCTTCTCACAAGTGCTCCAATTCTAAAGATTGCAGATGCATAAAAATATTTTTTTGTATGCACAGATGCATGTAAAGATGGACATGGAGGAGGTCTTATGCAAGATAACCATGTGGTATGCTATGAGTCAAGGAAGTTGAAAGAGCATGAGAAGAACTATGCTACTCATGATTTGGAGCTTGCATCCATAGTGCACGCTTTGAAAATGTGGAGTCACTAGTTAATGGGTAGAAAAATTGAACAAAGGACAAACCATTGTGGTCTGAAATATTTGTTTGAGCAACCAACATTAAATGCTAGGCAAGCTAGATGGATATAATTTTTATGTGAGTTTGATTTTGACATCAAGCACATAAAAGGTAAGGAAAATAAGGTCACAGATGAACTTAGTAGAAAAGTACATGAGATGCATGTAGCATCCATTAGTACCTGCTAATCAAATTTGAGGTAGCAGATTACTCACTGTATTGCTAAAGATGAACTGTATGTGCAAAAAAGGTATGAAGGTTACCATTTGGAAGGTGAAGGAATTCTTGTTTATAGAAACAGAATTTATATTCTTAATGTGGCAGCTTTGAGAAGGATTATTATGGATGAAATCCATAAAATGCTATATTCCGGTTACCCAAGATACCAAAAAATAGTTGCTACAACGAGAAAGCAATATTTTTGGCCGAGAATGAAAAAGGACATTGCTGAGTATATTTCTAAGTGTATGAAATGTCAGTGAGTAAAGGTTGAACATCAACACCCTAAAGGTTTTTTGCAGCCTTTTCCAATTCCGGAATGGAAATGGGAAGTGATTTCCTATAACATCCCTCACATTCAACCCCAAATGTATTTCTCTCGTAATTGTAATTATGAATTTTGTAAATGGCCATGGTGAGGAGTTCAAGGCCAAGGCCCCACCAGTGGACCACGAGTTAGTGTTTTTTTTTAAGTTTTAGATTAATCCTAGAAGACTAAAGAATAACAATGCGACTATACGATAAGTAACAAACTCACCCATAATAAAAAGATAAGAAAACCGTGAGATTCATGTTTAATGTCGAAAACATTATGGGTGAAGAACTAGTGATGTGTTATTTTCTTTAAAAAAAAATCCACCTAAGTAGAATCTAACATTAGGTGAATATTATATATATATAGGTGTACCTTGTATATATATATATATATATGAAAAGTTAATTAATAGTTGTGATAAACTATTAAATAAATACTATATAAGTTATAAATGCATGATGAATGTCATAACTAAGCAAAGGTTATAACTTAGCATACTACTTTAGTGGTTCAGAAATATATAATTATACAATCATATAAATGTATTGTTGCTTATATCAAACTAAAAGAAATTATTATAGTTTTTTTTTTAAATAAAAATTTTGACAACAAACTAGTGTTGTTAAAATACTACTAGTTAAATCTCTTAATATATTATTTTAGGTATCAAGGATATTATTGCCTGAAGTAATATATTTATATACATATAAGATGTATTGACTAGATGTATGAAGTCAATAGATATATAAATAGTGTGATATTCAAATAACCTATCATATGAATATATATATATATATATATATATATATATAAGAGATTCTTGATATATCCATATAAGTTAAAAATAATATTTTTATCCATTAATAGTTTATATAAGAGATTCTTGATATATCCATATAAGTTAAAAATAATATTTTTATTCATTAATAGATTATTATTTGATTTTATGAATTTACATAATATCTATGTAGGAGCTATCAAGGTGACTTAATAATTAAATTTAAGGCACATATCATTTACGCATGATAACATCAAAGGCGATTCCTAGACATGCACATAAAGTTAGGGTGTCATCACATATATATATATATATATAGGCATGTAACTTATGGTTTAGTAAAACACCTTTGTGTTTATGCTTAAAGTTTTGTTATAGAAACCGAATGGGTATTTACCCATTTCATAACGCACACCATCATATTTAAAGAGTCATAAAAACCTTTCCTTGTTTTAAAGATCTCAAGCACGTAAGGGAAATCGTGAGAGGAATTTTAGGAAGAATGTCTCTCTAAGTGGAGCACTTCCATTTTCTAGAATTCGCCATTTGTCACGGGGAAAGTTAAATCTGGGAGCCTGAAACCGATTTTCCTAATTCCACACCTTAGATATTCAAGAGGTGGACGTTTAAAACCGACGAGGTCGATCTAATTTGGAGAGACTCCTGCCGCCAGGTGGTAACAAACGCTGCACCTGTCAGTTGTAGTTACAACGCTGCACCGATCAGTTGTGGTTAGGGAAAGCTGAGGGATTCCTACTGCTTATAGGAGGAAGAGAGGGTAATGCGAGTCCTGGGGGGATCATTGGGGGCATCTTTGCGTTAAGGAGAAAAGGGGGATACCCTTGGTGAAGAAAAACGGATCTCGGCGACCAAGATCGGGAGAAAAACGCTGCCAGGGTAGATGTTCTGAGAAGAGTGAGGTGGAACGGACCTCTTCCACAAAGATCGAGAAAAACACTGCCTGGGTTAGGTATCTATCTCTACTTCCATCTGTATAATTTTACATCGGGCGAAACCAGATCTCTGTATCCAGCAGACCTTCGATTAATACCTCCTTTGATTTCTTTTAAAAGTCTATCCATGGCAACGCTGTCGTTTAATATGTATACTGGTTTTGTTCTGAACAAACTTGTAGTTTGGTAGTTAAATAATCTCATTTTGGATCTCGGATGTTGTTTGACCTTTGATATCCATTTTATATTTGGATTTCTTCCTTTTTGTTTAAAACTCCATACCATTAAACCTCTGCCTCAAGAAACGCTTGTTGAGATCTCTGATAGGTTAGAGCTCCAGCCCTCTATCACAATACTACGTTAGAGATAGATTCCGCGATGGTATTTTCTAAATAAGTATATGTTGCTCATCCATTTTCTTATATATTCAGAACTGAAATCGTAATTTTCACGGCTTATTATTATTATAATGGATGGAAATCGAGTCGATCTCCGCTTACTTAATTTTTTTTTTAATAAGTCGGAATAGTATTTTCTCTGTATTAATTATTACGCTGGATAGAAAGAAAACGTGTTAACACTGTGGGGATCTTCCCGTGTTGTTTACGCTGCCACGGTTTGGCTTATCTCCATTGAGATCTTACTTTAATTATGCTGCCACAGGGAACCCGTGGATCCCATGAAATCTCGAGGTATACTTTTGCTGCAACGACTTAGTAATTTTTCCAAATTCTTAACCTCCGTCTTTATTATAAGATTTCAAATCTAAGTAATGGAGATACTCAGAGATAGATTTGGTTGAAAGATCATTTAAATATGGCTTATTCTATTTTTTTAAAAGAATAGAGACGGGAGGCTGGCTTGAACTTACTGGACTGAGCTTATTTACCGGCTTACTTAGATCATACACATAAGTTATACTTGTGACTTAAAAAGTATAAAACTATACTTTACTAACAAAAGTAAGTTTAGGGTGATAACAGCTTACATATCGTTTTGACAGGATCTTTGCATTAATACCTTTTAAACTGTTAGACTTATGGTTTAAAGTGAAGCCACATCCGAGTTAGTTTAAATCTCCGTAATATAATATATGTATAAAAATACCTTACTTTGTAAACAATATTTTAATCTCTTGAAAAGGGTTATGTAACCCATACTTTTGTTTAAACTTCCCTTGGTTAAAAAGGCAGCTTGATATTGGATGAAGTACTCATTATAAGATAAGAATATAATACATAGGTTGAGACACTTTAGCATAATGAAGGAGTACAAGGCCTGGATTTGATTAGAACAATTTTAGCATAAAGAATGTTATCCTCTCTTAATATTTAAAATTTATATACACATAATTGTGCATAACTTGTAAAGGAGCATATTAGATAAATATTGATTATTGTATAGTTTTAAATATTGATTATTGTATAGTCAATCTTGAATGGGTGTAGTGTAAGGAATGAGAAGGGCTCTCTCTTGGAAATACCTTTGACCCTTTTATGTATTGTGTATAAGCATCAGATGGTACCCTTCTTATAAATTAAAAAGGGACCTAGCATGTAGAATCTAGGTTGGAAGGTTAAAATTTCCGCCTTAAATGTAAATGTGTTTTTGGTGTAAAATAAGGGTATGTTTTACATACTTCTACATGTTAGAGATTGCCCTCTATGGAAGGGGTGAAGAAAAGGGAAAGCAACAACAAAGTTGCAGATTGTAACTATTATATGTTTTACAATATTAATAAAGTGACATGGTTGTGTGGACGTAGCCCAAGTTGCGGGTGAACCACGGTAAAAACAGTGTCCATGGTATGTTTTCTTCATGTGTATTTATTTTTCTCGATTTTTGCACTTATGTATCTCATCGTCAAAATGTTATGTTTTCTGTCGTATGTATCTATTGTGAGTTCTTATCTCCTTAATAGCATAACAAAATTTAAATTAATAATGAATTGTTTTGGAATTGTACTACTCATACTATGAAATTTTGGGTTTGTGACATTTCCATGTCTTTTATTACAGGTTTTCCAATGAATGTTAGGAAACATGATTCCATCATGGTTATGGTAGATAAATTATCTAAGGAAACATACTTTATACCGGTTGGAAACATACTTTATACCGGTTAAATCCATGTATAAGACAAATTTTATTGCAAAAAAATTATGAAGGAAATTTTTAGGTTGCATGGTTTTTCTAAAGCAATAATTTCAGACAAGCATACCAAGTTTACTTCAAATTTATGGACAAGACATTTTGTTGATTTGGGTATGCAATTGAACTTTAGTACTTCCTACCATCCACAAACATATGGGAAAATTGAAAGGGTAAAACAAGTGCTTGAAGACATGCTATGCATGTATGTGATTGACAAACCATCGAAGTGGAAGGACTGTCTGCATTTGGTAGAGTTTGCATATAAAAATAGGAAACAAACATCATTGGGCATTAGTCCATTTGAATTTTTGTATGGAAGGAGGTGCAGGACACCAGCTACTTGGGATAATCTAGTTAACAGAATTGTACTTGGGCCAGAATTGCTTAAGGAAATGGAACAAGAGGTTGCAAAAATTAGGCAAAATTTAAAAGCATCCCAACATAGACAAAAATTTAGCTATGTAGATAAGAATAGAGTGCATAGAGAGTTTCATGTTGGGGATCATGTTTACCTTAGAGTGAGGCTAAGGAAGAGTTCCTTGAAGCTTGGAATTTGTACCAAGCTATCACCAAGATATTGCGGGCCCTTTGAAGTGCTTGAGAGAATAGGACCAGTGCAATATCCAATTTCATTGCCTGCTAAAACTAGAGCTCATAAGGTTTTTCATGTTTCTTTGATTAAGAAATATGTACATTATCCTAATGATGTGATTGATTGGGATGTGATTCAGGTGGAACCCGAGGGAGAGTTCCAAATGGACTATGCATCCTAGACAGGAAAGTGGCATTTCTCTGGAACCGATCCATTAGACAGGTCAAGGTGAAATGGAAGCACTTAAGTCTCGATGAGGCTACGTGGGAGTTGGAGGATGCCATGAGAGAGGCATATCCATTTTTGTTATAATTTTGAGAAAACAATGAGGACTATGTTATTCCAAGGGGGAGAGGATTGTAATAACCCTAGTTTTGACTTGTAATATATTTATCCAATATTATGTAACTGATGTAAAAATGCTAGTGTGAATTCCTAGTGCGAATCTCAAGTCCAAGTCCCGACTAGTGAATGGCTAGGCATGCACGATCTATATATTTTATTTGGACTGTTTGGTTGGATTTTATGCTCATTTAGAAGATTATGTAAATATTATGTGCATAAATAATAAAATGGTCCAACAATGGTTGTGTAAAGAGCACCAAAGTGGTTATGATTCCACCAGAGTGGAAGAGGAAAGCAGCTCCATGGGTGACTAAATCCTTACTTCCAAGTGTCAACCTTAGGACTCACCCAAAATTCAGTCATGTGATGAAAGTAAGCCAATTATCTCTTTTTTGACCATTTTCCAATCATTAATGCATGTGTGTGGTTGGTGGGAAAATATACCTCATGTAGTTATTGAAGCATGGCACTAACTACTGTTGACACAGATATGTCGACAGGGATTCACTTCGCACAATTGTGAACAAAGCTTGACACAAAATCCCATATATATCAGCTCAAAAATGGTTTATCCTTTCCAGCAACACTCGCAGAGCAAGTGAGGTCTCACTCGAGATATCTAAGGGGGCTACAGGAACCAAGATTCTGTAGGTATAAGACGACATGCATCATTTGCTTTTAATCACAACATAACAGAGAGATCGAAATAATCATCATTCGCATCAGAACACCATTATCACATACTAATCAGATATACGTAGTAATAGATTATAGAAACATATCCAATTGATCTGAGATACATATCATAACTGTGACATTGTGGATTCATTCATAAAACACAATTAACCATACTGCAATAACACACATTTAATCCTACTATGATAACACACATTCAATCATAGTACGTCAAAATGCATAAGAGACAAAATTATAGACCAAACTTTCCTTCTCATTATTCATCAGTCTGCCTTACATCACAGAAACAACAGGGATACACACCCGCAAAACCAATTGCTCAAAGACAAATATCATACAATCATTCGATCCTCCTCTCTTAAATTGCCATGATCAGATCACAGACCAAAGACAAGGTAATCATAATTGACCAATATCTAAGATTAGATGCCCTTAGGATTACAATCAACCTCTATTTATAGGCTCACTGGCCATTACAAAGTTTTTCCACTTCGCAAAGTGACCCATTAACTAATTAAATAATTAACTAACTACTCTGCATTATCTGCTTTGTCGACTTTACTTCCGCTTTATCCACTTTTTTGTGCTCCGCAGCTAGTCCTTTACCCTTTTCGTGGTCCCTTGTGTTGCTACTTATACCTAAAATTCTATGACTTAGCCTCGTGCCAACAGGTGCCCAACACAAACTTATGGCTCGCCCTCGAGTCACCTCATCCAAACGTTGCTGGTGCATTCACATGCATCTTGAACTATTTGTAGGCTGAATTGATTTGGTCAACAACTTCCTTCATCGTGGCTTTGAACATTGTGCAGTCCTCAACGTCTTTTCCTATTGGATGTTCACCTCCTATCTATTGCACCTTCACTAGATTTTCCTTTATTTGCATCAATATTATCATAGCTTTGACTACCAGTTGCTCCGCTTTTGACTGCAACTCATCCAATTTCATTGTTTTTCTTTGTTGCCTCATCCATTCCTTGTTGACTCGATGTTGTAATTCCTTTAGTTATGTTTCTCTAGTCATTTGCACTAGTATGGGAATTGCCTTTAGTGATCCCCTCAATGCTTCTAATTGTGTGTCTGCCTCTCCAAGTTGTACATTGAACCATTTTTTGACATAGATCTATTGACAGGGGTTCACTTCGCACAATTGTCAACAGAGCTCAACACAAAATCCAAGAGATGTCGGCCCGAAAAAGGTTTATCCTTTCCAGCAACACTCGCAAATCAAGTGAGATCTCACCCAATATATCTAAGGGGGTTGCATGAACCAATCTTCCATAGGTATAAGAGGACATGCATCATTCGCTTTTAATCACAACATAACCCATAGATCGACATAATCATCATTCACATCAGAACACCATTATCACATAATAATCAGATCCATGTAGTAACATATTATAGAAACATATCTAACCGATATGAGATACATATCATAATTACGACATTGCGGATGCATTCATAAAACACAATTAGCCATACTGCGATAACACACATTCAATCCTACTGCGATAACACACATTCAATCATATTGCGACAAAATACATAAGAAACAAAATTATAGACCAAACATTCCTTCTCATTATTCATGAGTCTGCCTTACATTGCATACACAAGAGGGATACACATCCGCAAAACCAATTGCTCAAAGACAAATATCATACAATCATGTGATCCTCCGCTCTTAAATTGCCAAGATCAGATCACAGACTAAAGACAAGGTAATCATATTTGACCAAGATCTAATATAAGATTTCCTTAGGATTACAATGCAACCTCTATTTATAGGCTTACTGGCCATTACAAATTTGTTCCACTTCGCAAAGTGACCCATTAACTAATTAACTAATTACTCTGCATTATCCACTTTGTCCACTTTACTTTTGCTTTATCCGCTTTTTTGTGCTCTGTGACTGATCCTTTGCCCTTGTCATTGTCGCTTTTGTCGATGTCTGTACCAAAACTTCTATGACTTATCCCCATGCCAATAGGCCCCCAAATCGAACTTGTGGCTCACCCTCGAGCCACCTCATCCGAATGCTGCTGGTGCGTTCACATGCATCTTGAAATCTTCGTAGGATTCCTTGATTTGGTTGATAGATTCCTTCACCATGGATTTGAGCATTGTGCATTCCTCAACCTATTTCTCTATTGGATGTTTTCCTCCTATCTGCTGGACCTTCACTAGATTTTCGTTTATCAGCGACAATACTGGCATAGCTTCGACTTCCAATTGCTCCGCTTTTGACTGCAACTCATCCAATTGTGTTATTCTTCTTTGTTGCCTAGTCTGAGCCTTATTGACTCGATGCTGCAATTCCTTTAGTTTTGTTGCTCTAGTCATATGTTCCAATAGGGGCATCACCTTTAGCGATACCCTAAATGATTCTAACTGTGCCTCTACCTCTCCAAGTTGCACATTGAGCTGGTGCAACTGCTCGTCTTGCATGAGACTTCCCCAAAGCTGTGAGACTTCTTTAGCAATGTTCTGCGCAGCTTTCTCCAATTTTATGATCTCTATCACAGCATCCTCAATAGTGTTCTTATGCACTTCCACTTGTTCTGGTGGTGTGTTCAGCACCATCCTTGTTTGTAATTCCTCATTTTCTTTTCTAAGATCGACAATAACTGCACCCATTCTCAACGCTTTATCTTCCGTGATCATTTATTTCGCTATTTCTAGTGCATCCTCGCATGCCATGGAGATATCATGTTCCAATATCCTCCTATGCTCCATCGCCTTTGTCCTCTCATTCATTACTTCTTCTTTCTCCTCGCAAAGTCGTTCAACTTCTGCATCTATACTTTTGACCATCCTTTTATAGCTGATCATTTGATCATGTGTTGACGCTTCTCACTCATTAATTTCTTCGCTCACCCCAATGTGGGTGCAATGCAACATAAACATGGGTAACACATTCAAATATATGTTTATAGTGTCATGTCCTCGCAATGCGGCGTCCAATTCTTCATTTCCTATAGTGATCGTACTAGGTAGCACCTATGCGATCTGCCGCTGAGTGTCGATATCAACATTGACCCATCACACTTTTGATGGACTTGATTCTGTAGGCCCTGGTTGTACCCTTGTTTCCATAATCGTCGTGTTCATTGTCTGCAATAACTGCGACACTTGATGAAAGTAATTCATTGTATGATGCATTACCTTTGTGCGGTTCTCCTCCACCACAGTCATCATTTTATCAAGCAACTTGTTCATAAATTCACCAGGGAGACCAATAGTAGTACTCCCCTCGCGTCTCACCATTCTGTGCTTTGTTTTGGATTCTTGTCGTTGGGCTTCCAGCTCTGAATTTGTCAGAGTTTCTGTCGATGCATCATGACTTGAGCTGTGTGATTGGTCATCCACACCTTCATCCTCATCATCTGAGTCCTTTTTTGTTTGTTTGTGTCTTCGGTACATTTGTCGACTTCCCATCCTCAGGATCCAAGGGTTGGTCATCACTGACTGGAACCTTCCATTCATTCGGCCATTAATCTACTATGGCATCCAATTCTTCTTCACATAGGTTATATTGTGTAGTCAACCATTTCTTTTCTGGATTTCCATGTTCTTGGATAAATATCGCTTGAGGCACCACAATGAACCTCGCAATATCTTGATACTTTTTTTCCACAACCTTTGTTAATCACAGAACCTTAACTGCTTGCATTCCCAGCTCTTCTAAATATATGTATAATTGAATATTGTTGTCGTTCTTTCTTTCTTTGTCATTCAGGGCCCATAGGTTCTGGTACTATTCCCCTCGACACACTTTAACAATTTATATGTCCATGCCTTGATATTTTGGTGGCTCCATCCATGCAACCAACACAATTAACAGTAGGAGCCATGAGTAAGTGAAGGGCTCACCCTTCTGTTGTGCTGTGACTATGTCCTCCATCAATTCATTCAGTAAAAACAATGACCAGCTCCTTTGAACTCCAGCCACGCATTGCTCCGCTGATGTGATTACCCCTGATGTACATTGGTTGGGGTATTTCTTCCTTATGACGTTGATAGACAATAATTTTTCCACGAGCCTAACAGCTCGGTCATTGAATGTGTCGACTAGATAACCCTGGGTGTTTTTCTCCGCCCCATACTTAGCTTTCATCTTTGTAGCAATATTGTTGTTGTTGCCTTTTCCTTGGAAGTACTATGATGGATCTACCCCTACCTTGGGTAACCCGGTAATCTGCGTAATTAGATCCATAGTGATAAGGATATTTTTATCGAGCCATAAATAACCACCGTGGAAGCATACAATCAACTGCTTGATGCATGCGTTCACCTCCACTGATCGCCCAAAGTGTGGCATGTGGATAATTGAAAACAATCCTAATCGTTGCAACCCCAATGCCCATTGCATTGGTTCATTAGTGATTGGGCCTCCATCTTCATGGACTTTGTCGATAAATTTACGTTGGGTGCACTCCGGATAAGCGAGGATGTCATGATATCTATATTGTAGTTTGTTCAATCGCTGCAACACTTCTCTAGTGGTGTGGACACCCTCTGGTGTCTCTAGCTCCACTATGGTGTACCTAGAATTCTTCCCAAGTATTACCAACGAAGCCCTTCTTTCCTTGATTGTACATAACTGAGAATGTACGCTATCGTAGGATCTTGCCACCCTCCTCTCGTTGTTATCATCTCTTCTTCTGTGGTGCCTGAAGTGCCCGCTTCTCCTCCTGCAGCTGCATCCCATGTCGAGATGGGGGTATTTTTTTTCTTCTTCCTGTATCCATCAGCTAGTTGGCCCTTCTTTTATTTTGGAATATTTGAGCTGGTGGGGATGCAATCTCTGCTTTCTCTTCAATGATAGGTGCCCTTTCCTTGGGTGGCTCCTATATACTAGTGCTAGATATCACATGTGCCATCGCAACTCTCTGAATTCAACTCTACTTATCTTTGCTCTGTAACTTCTTCAACACTTCTCACACAATGCGCAATGAACCAGAACTTTCATTTGTGCATTCTTTTATAGCTTTGGCTTCCTGCTCTTCAACCATCGAGTTGATTTGGGTGACAATTACCCAAATCTAGCATTGATTTACCAAATCCGACCCACTAATTCGACATTAAATGCATCTTCATCCACTTGCGTCATCATCAACCACATCTTAACTGCTGCATTTATTTCTCGATATGAATGGTTCGCTTCTGCTAGTTTAGACATCGATAAGGCCCGATTCTCATCGACATTCCATAAACTTATACATCATTTCAATTCCCTGTACATATGTATAAATTAAAACCTTGTCATCATTTCATCAACAAGTTCCCAAACTGCGCGGTGCACTTTTCTTTTTCAATTTGTTTTTTTTAGCCTCCTTTCTTCCTCAGTGGAGGTGCGCTAGGCTATCCCGATAGGGCTCTATCCAGATCTTGTTCACTAAGTTCGACACAAGCGTTCCATCAAACTTTTACAACTAAACTGTGCATCCATCAGTAATAAAATTTATGACATATGGACCAAGCCAATGCATTTGGAGCTTACATGGGTGTTTTGAGAACTTATTGTCATATAGGAGAACCATATCTCCAAGATAAAAGTGCTTCTCCTTTACATGGAGATCATTCCATGGCTTATGTCGATATTTTTCTACTTGTTGTTGAAATCTCGCAATGAAGCGATCTTCTTTAAGTTGTAGTAACTACACCAATATTTCTTTAGTGGCCCCATCGTTGCTCATTCATGTCGCTGCTGCGATGCGTAGACTGGGGACAATGTACTCCATACGTGTCACTTCTTCTTGTCCATATATCAGTTTGAAAGGGGTCTATCCTATCAATATTTTTCACGTTGTTCTATATGCCCATAATACTACAAGAATTTTCAAGTCCCAATCATTGCGGTTTGTATTGCACACCTTAGTGAGCGCATTTTCCAAGATTTTGTTCAGTGCTTCAACTGCTTCATTCGCCTGTGGGTGATATGGGGTAATTCTTCTATGTTGAATCTAAAAATACTCAGTCATTGCTTTGACAGTTTGATTGACGAAATGCGTGCCTTGGTCGCTCATCAAAATTTTTGGGCACCCAAACCTGGTGACTAGATTGTCGAAGATAAATATTGTTGTTGTCACAGCTGTGCAATCCTTCACTAGTGCTGCTTCGAACCATCTTTTTAGGTATTTTGTCACAGTAATGATGTACCTCATGCATGTCATTTTTCCTGCTGGGTTAATGGGTCCCACGAAGTTTACTGCCCATTTTTCAAAGGGTTATAATGTCAACTGAGGCACTAGTGGCATCTCATCCTGTCGCGACAGTTTCCCCGTCCTTTGAAATACATCACAACTCTTAGCGTAATATGTTGTGTCACCATGTAGTGTTGGCCACCATAAACCAACTCTAAGTATCTTTCTGGCGATTCCACGTCCTCTGTAATGCCCTCCTGCAATTCCACTGCGAGCTTCAGCTAACACTCTTTCTTGCTTATGAGGAAGGCCACATCGACGAAGAACTTCATCTGGCCCCATCTTGTATAATTGTCCTGCAGTTAGTTGGAAATCAACAGCAATGACAACTAACTGCTTCTTCTTATTGGTGGTGAACTCTTCAGGTGCTCTTCTCGTAGCCAAAAACTGAACAATCTCTTCATAATGCTCATCGACCATTCCAATTCTAAATAATTGCGCATCGGGAAAACCTTCGTCGATGCTACCTCGTTCTTCACATGGATCTTCGTCGTCATCGGGTCCTCCCAACACATTGTAACACTCCATGATCATCTTTGGTGTCACATTTAATTGTGGTACCATTGGTATTTCAGTCGGAACTGTCTCGAATATCTTTTCATGGATTTCCTACAATGCGTCGTGGATGAAAGGATTCCCATTAGCAAAACTGAATGTGTGACTGAAACTAGTGGTCAACTCCTTCGACGCAGTTGTTCCTTGTCGCAGTTCTGCTGAGATGTACCAGCTCCGTGGCACTTCATCTAACATATGGATGAATGCATGAACCCCATTCTTACATCAGCCTCATTCCCCATGTAATTTAACATTATCCCAAATTATCCCTTAGATCACTTCACCCATCATATTTCTTCCCCTTTTAACATTTTTTCTCCCCAAATCTTACTTGCATTAATCTTTGACATAGGTGTTAGTTTGTTATCATTGACTTGTGTGTAGCCCACCACCTTGTTGGAGTATCCTTGAATTCTTCTTATAATGCTAGTAGGCGTTGTGGTTCTAATACTTTATCCTCAAACTCATTGATGAATATTTCTAGGTTAGGTAGTCCTTTGTATGTCGACAGATCACATACTTCCATCGCTACCCATCTCAACAACTGAGTGATTCATGCGCACTTCCTGAATGATACCTGATGCAACCAATTTCACCAATTCTCTAGAGCCTCGTCGGAGTCTGATAACGCCAAACTGATACTTCACCACCCCAATTCTCCCTCGGTGGTGGGATTGATGTAATCTTCTGAAACATTATAAATGTTGTCCCATCCTCCTGCAAACTCATCTCTCATTAGTTCGACATATATCTTCCCTTCAAGGGGATCAAGTGGTGCAATGACCCTCATGTCACAGTTTTGAAAAGACATTGTCCTTTTTCTTGAAATTGATAACTTCCTGATTTTCCATTTCCCAATCTATCCGCAACAATGTAGGATATGGGTTGGTGTTTTCTATTATCTCTATGACGTCGAAATTTGCATATGTCTTTAATCCTTCTACCTCGACTGGAAGATGAGGCAATCGACCAATTGGTGTAACCTTGATCTTATTTTATAAATGACGCTGCACTGGGGACCATACCAACTGTGGCTTCCCCATCGCTTCCCATGTTTGCTTGGTTATGATATTCATATCGAAACCTAGCTCTAAAATGATGGAATCTACATCATATGCGTCGATATGGGAATTCATCCTTCCTGTTTTCTTCCTATGCAGATGGTTGAGTGCACGACCCTATCGCCCCTCTTCTGGTCAATAAAAAAAGTGAGTTATCTTTGCTAATGATTCCTGATCCTTTTCTAATGTTAAACAACTCTCTAGGAAAATTTTCAAAGTACTGACCTTTCCTAGTGACCTCTGCAAATTTGTCATATCAAAATTTGGTGGCATCCCATAGATAGGTTCTTTGTGGAATACAGGTGGTGATTGATCATTATTCTTTATTAGTGCATATCGTGCTTCCCAAACATTTTCCCTCTCTGCTTTAACATCAAATCATACCTGTTTCCGGGTCACAGGTTGGACACTTGGTTGTAACTTATCTTCTCTTATCGCAGCTCCTCCTCTGTTACTACTACAACATTCCCTGGTTGAATTCTTACCTCAATTGAGATGTTCTACACATTTTGGTTGGGATTCTAGTTATGGTTTAGGTTTGGGTTCGGTTATTGTGGTGGCACATTCTTAGCCTGCCACTTTACGATTAGTTGGGGAAACTCTTCAACGGTATGATTAGCTATGCTACAATACGTACATTGAGGGGTCGGATTCGAGAAATCCCTCTAATAGTGTCTTCTCTATCCACAATTATAGAATATGATCGTTCCTTGACCTCAACCAAAGGTTCCTCTATAACCAAAACCTCTGTTGCGACCACCACGATATCCTCCTCTCAATAATCCTCATTGCAGCTTGACCTGTGGCTGATTGTGCTACGGTGGATTGTACTGTGGTTGATTATACTGTTGCACCTGATTATACTGCGGTGGTGTCAGATATATTTCTTCCTGTTTTTTCTTGTCTCCCTTCACGAAGTAAGTATCAATAGTTCTTTCTTGGAGCAAGTCATATGCTCTACAATATTTCCCTCATGACTGACAAATTGACATAAGTTACATAAAATATTAGCTGGATTCGACACAACCTTCTGTAAATAAACACATTCCTTCGAGCGATGTCCTCTTGTTTGACAAATTCGGCACCAGGGCATCCCTCCTTCACTGAGCGGATTGGGTGCACCAGACTGTAAATATTCACAGAATTCAGGACACTAGTCTCTATGATGTCCTTCAGAATTACATCGACTGCACCATACTTCTTCATGAACTTCCTTCCATTTCTTAATATCCTGCACCTGAATAGTCAAGTTTACTAGTTATGACTGGATCTGGCTCATGTCGATCCCTATTTCACCAATTGACGAAGCTTCGAGCTTCATCGCAAGTTCAAAAGTTTCCACCTGAGATATGATCTTTTTCTACATCTAGGGTATTCAAATGTGCGGTACCAATGTCGTGATAAACCATTCCTTGTGTTGCACATTTCTCATCCCAAAGCTAACTCATTAGCAAATTGTTTTATCTCCTTTATTTCTGTAATGAAATGTGATTCCGATTTAGGCTTCTTAAAATCAATGATCAGCCTAGTTCTGACTTCTGCCAGAGTCTTCGATGGAATCCCTGTAGGTACTTGTATAAACTTCATGTACCAATCCAATGCATGACCTCTAAAGGTTGTCTCCAATTGTCCCTTCTTGATGTCGTCATCCTGCACTTGTTGTACTGTCCACACCACTTCGCACTAGAACCAATATTGCTCGGGATCCCTGTCACATTAACCTGAAAGAGAGGAAACTTTATGTTGTTTCCTCCCATCCTTGGTTTTCTACCCATGTTTGTAGATCTACTACTATTACTACTATTCTGACACACAGGACAACCTTGCGAAGAGCTTTTGTTTCTTCCTCCAAATTTCTGAAAAGTGCATGGGGTTGTGGGTACCTTGTAGCCTTGGGTTTTTCCTTCCTTGGGTTTAGGGGTAGCCTACTCATCGTCATCGTCACTATAGGGTTGCTTAGTCCCTTGTGGTCCTGTTTTGCAATCCTCTGTTCCAGTCCCACTAAGACTCTCTCTCTCTCTATATCGATCCTCCTCTTCTTCTTTGGCAAGAACCTGACCCCACTTCTGAGATGACCACAATATTCCACAGCTTCCCTCACAATTTCTCGTAGATCATTTCCATCTACCCTGCATCATTCTATTAGACCCGCATCTCTGCAGCACCCACAGTCTCCGCACACCAAAGGTTTACTCGTCGGAGTTCATCTTCAATACTCTTTTTTCAAAAATGAGCATTTTGATCCACATTTGTAGCGACAATAAATACCTTCCTCTGGGTCCCTTAAAGAAATTCCTTTCTGCATCACTATATCATCAGACTGTGTCGACAACAAACTCAGTAAGGTACCCTTCCAAAATGATATCTACCCATATGTTGATATCTCTTAAAGCTTTATTGTTAACCCAAATTATTTTTTGGATCAGTTCCAAGGTCCATTGTTTAGGCTCACCCCCTTGTAAATTATTCTTCTGATAAGTTAGTTGTGCCAATCATTCATACAATAGTATAGTAAATTCACAGAAAAATACCTCGTGGATATCAGAGTAGATGTACTTCTACAACCATTGGTATGTTGACCATCCAGGGTTCCGATTTTCTTCCTCAGCGAATTCCCGCGTCTTTTTATGGAACCATTCTGTGATCTCCAACTTTGTCAGATGCCATAGCATGTCCTCTCCTTCTGACACTAATGTCCCGTCAATGAAACCATTTGTTGATATAGATCTCTCGACAGGTGTTCACTTTGCACAATTGTCAACAAAGATCGACACAAAATCCCATAGATATCGACACAGAAAGGGTTTATCCTTTCCAACAACACTTGCAGAGTGAGTGAGGTCTCACCCAAGATACCTAAGGGAGCTACAAGAACCAAGCTTCCGCAGGTATAAGAGGACATGCATCATTCTCTTGTAATCACAACATAACCGATAGATCGACATAATCATCATTCACATCAGAACACCATTATTGCATACTAATCAGATCTACACAGTAACATATTATAGACACATATCTAATTGATCTGAGATACATATCATAACTATGACATTGTGGATTCATTCATAAAACACAATTAACCATACTGCGATAACAATCATTCAATCCTACTGCGATAACGCACATTCAATCATACTGTGACCAAATGCATAAGAGACAAAATTATAGACCAAATGTTCCTTCTCATTATTCATCAGTCTGCCTTACATCACATAAACAGCAGGGATACACATCCGCAGAACCAATTGCTCAAATACAAAAATCATACAATCATTTGATCCTCCGCTCTTAAATTGGCAAGATCGAATCACAGACCAAAGACAAGGTAATCATAATTGACCAAGATCTAAGATAAGATTCCGTTATGATTACAATGCAACCTCTATTTATAGGCTCACTGGCCATTACAAAGTTGGTCTAGTTTGCAAAGTGACCCATTTTCTAATTACTTTGCATTATCCGCTTTGTCCACTTTACTTCTACTTTATCCATTTTGTTGTTCTTTGTGGCTGGCCCTTTACCCTTATCGATGCTCCTTTTGTCATTGTTTGTACCAAAAATTCTGTGACTTGGCCCCATTCCAACAACTTTACTTTTGTGATAGTTTTGGCATGACAGAAGTCAGTCTGCACCTTCCAGGAGTCCTTTCTTCTACTCTCAGAAGTTATGTCAGTTGTATTTTCACCATTTTCTCATATCCTTTGGAGTCAACCCTCATTCTCTCGTTCTTACATCCATATTTATACAATGCAGAGCTCTCCATTGCTATCCATGAACTTACCATGTTGTTTTGAACCCAAAAATTCGAATTTGGAGACCATGCTGCAGATTTGGAGAAGAAAATTGGTGGTTGTAGGTGAGTAGAGAGGTTGGGCAAGATAGGAACCCTTACCCATCATATTTTGTTGCTCGTATTTGCTTGAGAAGCCACAAATTAAAGCTATAGGTGGTTCTATAGCAGCTAATATTATGTTGGACTTCTTCTATGCACACACTAGAAGCACCCAACAAGACGGATTTCCCAAGATACATAACTTAAACTAGCACTTGGGTCAATTAAAATAGAAATAGGTCTATTCTGTAGCACACCTTCTATTTCGACCATTGAAGTCTGATGATCAGCCTGCCGATTTTCCAAGGCTGCATTGATCCTGGGAATTTATCTCGCTAAATCTCCAATGGTTTCCTCTTCCTACACTGTATGGATGTTGCTGACAGTCCTTTTCCCGTTGGGACAGTTTGTCACATAACGTGGTCCTTGACATTCAAAACATTTTACAGTTTTTTCCATTAATTATTTTTAGCAAAATTATTAGGCATGTCTCTGCTTCTTGCATCTATAAAACTCTGAGGTGTATTACTTTTAAAGTTATTTCCCTGAAAATTTATGTTAGGAAAGTTTCACTTTTTCTTTCCAGCATTTCTTTTAAACTTATAATTTTTCCTTCTTTGTTCAAAATTACTTGGCTTATTAACCCTCCAGCTAGGTATATCTTCTCTCTTCCTATTATGTTCATAACATAAACTTTCCTTCCTCATAGGTTCTCCAAGCGTCTTGGGGTTGTCATACTCAATTCTGTCCTTGATATTAAAAGGTAAACAACTCAAAAATCTTTGTATTTTAGGCTTTTCGCCAATAATGTAAGGTACATACCTTCATAAACTTAAGAATTTACTATTTAATTCCTTTATGTTCATAGAGACTAGTTTTAAATCATAGAACTCTTTAGCTTTTTCTTCAAAGTATTGATGAGAAAGAAATTTCTTCTTAAAATATCTTTTAAAAGCACTCCAAGTTACACTCTTTCTTTTATGCCTTTAACTCTTTTTATATCTTGCCACCATATATCAACTTTTCCAATCAGATTATAAATGACCATCTTAGCTTTCATCCTATCAGAATAATTATATATTTGAAAGTATTTCTTCATTCTGGACAACCATGCTTCGGCTTCCTCTCCCTTTTCTATTTCACCGTTGAACGTTCTAGGCATTATTTTCTTGAACTCCCCTGATATCTCTTCCTAAGGTTTGTACCTCCTATTCTTAGAACTGTAATCACTCTCACTGTTGTCACTGGAATACTTATGTTTTCTTCTATGTATTTTAACATTAGCTTTAGAAGATGAATCACTTTCATTATTATAAAATTTTAAGTTTTTACCCTTGTGTTGATAGGACATGGTTCCAGATTCAAATTTAAATTTTGTTCTTTTATCTTTTCCATCAATATGAAATTTATCTAATAATATCTGATTCAGCTCCTCTTGTGCCTTCAGTATCGTTTCATTTTCTTCTTTGACAGTTTTCATTTCAGCCTTCAAAACTCTAACTGTTCGAAGTAATTCGAATGAATTATCATTTAATTCTACGAATATGTTTTCTTCGTTAATATGTTCATGTTCATTATTATTTTCTTCATGTTGAAATCGGTTCTCAGCAAATTCCTCTGGTCCATCCATAACCTACAAATTAAATATAGAATGTGTTGTACGGAAACAAATTTGAAACAAAAATCAGTAACTGTGTTTTTCTTGTTTAATTTCAATTGCGCGAGTTGAGCCACTTTAAGGCCCAGAGTTTGAACTTGTGCTTTGATACCACATGTAACATCCCCAAAAATTGACAAAAATTTAAAATTTTTCTAAATAGTATAAATGTTATTATTTATTATGCGGAATATATATTAATGACAAATTACTCTTTAATAGTTGTTCAACCATATTTATTGTGACGACACATACTCATTTACCAACAGTTGTAAATTAATTAATGTGTTGTAACGACACAAATGTCTATGTAGTTCCTGTTTGCAATTAATGTAATAATTACTCAGGTTGTAATCAACCTCTGAACAAATGCATCTTATCTTTGTTTATTTTATATGCAGCATCGTTTATCTGTCAAATTCATAGATCAACATTATCTTATATCTTTACTGCTTTATATATATATGATTATTGTTACTAACCTTTTATTTTCTTTTGTTGAATTGGTCTTATGGATAGCTTGGGGCTTACTTAGCTTTCTTAAGCTAACACACTTGATTAACCTATATAGATTTGCAGGTAAGCATTTTAAAAATTGAAGATTAATGTAATTGTATGCCGTATCGTCGTAATGTACCAAAACTAAACATGAAATTATCCTAGGTATATCTACCAAGGAAAAATTTGAGGCTTTGGGTATAAAAACACTTAGAGTTTATTTGTGTCAATACTACGAACTATTAATGTGTTGGTTAATACCATATGTTTATAATCATTAATATCCTAATCCTAGGTTAGGATAGATTGGTGATATGATTACAGTGGTCATTAGATCACTATTGTTCCATTAGTCGTAAGTTATCATTTTATAAATTTGTTTGCTTGTTCGACGGTATGCCATAAGACATATTTCCATATTTTACAGAATAGTGGTTTTATATTACGATCAAGTTCTAATTACATCTAGATATGCCATAAGGAATATTTCATTTATAAAATAATGGTCTTATAAACTATCAAATTCTATTACCTTTATCTTATACATTAACTCGAAATCTTAGTGATTAATATGTCTCAATTATTTTGAAAGTGGGCAGGGTCAAAACTATATGCATGCGCATAAGATTGATTGTTTGAAGGTTGGTATTAAAATGTTGGGTCGAAGTCCTACAGGACTTTTCGAACTATAGACAAGTGCAAAATATTCAAGCTACAATGGAATGCTTATTGGCATTCCTCATGGCAAGGTTCAAGTGAAGGCTTAGGGTTTTGTTGAAACCCTAACCGTGCAATGTAATGAGCTTTCAACCATCATTAAACTCATTTTCATTTTTCGTTGTTGAGTTTGGAGGAGCTGACAGGCTCACTAATAGATTTGAACCCAAAATCCGATGAGCAAATCCGACGACCTCCGACAAAATGGACTGTGTTGTTGGCTTTTTCTTTCAAAATTACTTTTTTTTATAAATTTCGAGAGGCATCCATCGGATATCCGATGTAATTTTGAATATCCGACGAGGCCCGTAGGATATCCAACTCATCTGCGAATATCCGATGCCTATTCGGGTATCCGACGCTTTAGATGTCAGATAAACGACTCCATTTCTAACGCAAAGAAGTCAGATATATGACGGATTTTTCCCAACGGTAACTACATTAGAGTCGTTAGATATCTAACGTCGGTTTGACTTTTTGACTTTTAAAATTTATAAATATCCAACCATTCCGACATGTTTGCCATACCAACGACGGTTTGCAGATGTTTTTTTTGTTCGGCGGACTGTTTTTCCTTGTTTTTCTTATTCAAGTGAGAAAAGTACTATGGAGCTTCATTTTCTCAGATCGATAATCTTCATTTAAGCTCTTTATGAGAAAATGTCAACTACGAATATTCCTGATCCATACGAACAAAATCGACAATTGCTTGCTAGATTGTGGGAAGGAGTTGAAAGAAGGGGTGATGGTAAATGCTATTGTCCATGTAATCAATGCAGGAGCTTTAAGAGGAGAAGAATTTTGATCACAACAGCCAAAAAACATTGTAGGGAGCATGGGCATGCTGAGGGGGGACATGAATACCATCCATTTGTAAGTTTTGCATTATATATGTTTTTATTTTGATTACTTTTGTAAATTTATGTATTATTATAATATTTCTTATGTATTATTATAATATTTCTTATTTTTGACCAACAGTACAATTGGTCGTTGTTCTTTTCATCCCAACAATACAAAATTTGTTAAATTTTTAATGTATCACATAAATTTTTACATTTTGTGTTTGAATTTCTTATATTAACTTTTATCTATTGATTGTTTCACGTAATTATAAAGGAAAGACATCCTACGGCATATC
The DNA here is from genome assembly GCA_027924585.1 of Larix kaempferi. Lineage (NCBI taxonomy): Eukaryota > Viridiplantae > Streptophyta > Pinopsida > Pinales > Pinaceae > Larix > Larix kaempferi. The sequence continues at coordinate 963,177 of BSBM01001179.1, forward strand.
GTCCGGATCAACAAGTGCTTCCAGAACAAGTACCGGAGGAACATGGAGCTATGAATATTAATGGAGAACAAGTTAATGATCACATTGAAGAAGATGATGATACTGATAACATAGTTGAAGATGATGTTACAAATACTTTGATCCATGATTCATTTAATGTTGGAATGGATGATGATCATGATCATGAAAATGATGAACATTTTGATGTTATTCATGATATACCTCTTCTTTACAAGGCATACAAACCCGTTTATGACAGCTCCAAGACAAATCTTCTCTGCTATATTGTTGGTAATGAACTTGAAGGTTATGAATGGTCTTTCAAACATATCAGTCACACGGATGTTAAGGTATGTAATATATTCCATCACAAAATATATATGATTGTCATGTATTTTATTGTTAATTCATATATAAGTCAAATTACTACGGATGAAATTTGTTTCATTAATATTATTTCTATATTATATTAACTAGATTTTTATTTTAATTTGTTGTAGCATGATAGGTGAATATTTGTTACCACCATCAAATATTTTACCTCACACATATCAAGATTTATCTACCATCATGAAAGAAATTGGAATGCAGTATGAAGCAATTCATGCATGCCCCGATGATCATGTTCTTTATTACAACCAGCATGAATTTGCAACAGAATGTCCTGAATGTCATATCAATAGATATCGCACAGATCAAGTAACTTAAAAGGTGCCTCGCAAGTTTCTACGTTATATTCCCATTATTCCCCGTTTGCAACAACTGTTCAGGTGCAAAAACATAGTGCAGTTTATGGATTACCATGCACGGAACAAAAGTCAAGATGACATTATTCGGATGCTTGTAGATGGGTCTGCATTTAGAGATATGGAGGAAAAATGGCCTCACTTTAAAGACGAACCTCGTAATATTAGGATTTCTTTAGTAGCAGATGGTGTCAATCCTTTTGCAGAGATGAGATCTATTTACTCGGTGTGGCCTATTTTTGTTATCAACAACAACATTCCTCCATGGTTGACAATAAAGAGGGAGCACATAATGTTGTCGATGATTATTCCAGGTACGAACACTGCAGTTTTTTTTTTATTGCAGTTGTATATTCTCATTTGTCGTTTTTTGTCTCATAATGTTATATATATATCTATAGTTTTTCTATTGTGAAATATGGTTTATATATCTAAAGATACGTCTCATAATCAGAATATTTATTTTATATGTTCAAATCAATCACGTAAGTACCAAGTCAAAGATATGAATGTATATATCGAACGTCTTATTGACGAGCTACTGAAGTTATGGAATGGCATCACTATGTATGACTTATCTAGACCAATATGACAAAGGCAATTCCAATTCCATGCAATGCTTGTATGGACAATACACGATGCCCCAGGGTTAACCCATTTCTGTGGTATGTAATTATAAGTTCCACTTTAGTTGCATTTAATTTTATGAACTACTAGTTAATATAATACACATGCATGTTTTTCTAAATAATCCAGTCATTTTGTATATAATTATAATAGACAATATTGATGATCCATCTTTTTATTTAGGTCTTCAGACAAAGGGGAAATTTTCATGTCCAGTTTGTGGTCCTAAGATCAAATATCGTCGTTCAAAAAAATTAGGAAAGGAGGTGTTTGATGAGCATAGGCACTTCCTCTCCAAGAATCACATGTATCGAACTACCGAAAAACATCTTTTCAATGGCAAGCAAGAGACTGCATTAAAACAAAAGAGAATGACACCTCAGCTATGGAAGTTGCAATATAATAGAAATCGTCAAGGTACATATAATCAATCATTGTATATGATCATATTGTATTTTATTATATTGTGTGCTGTTTAGTGTAATTGACATTGATTTAATATTTAATTTCATCATTGTCGTTCATGTGATCATCATGAAGGCATTAATGGGCTTCCACGAGGAATGAAAAGTTATCCTAGACAATTTAGTAGGTTTCCCTACTATGAGCACCTACAAATTGCTCATCTATTTGATACAATGCATATCGGAAAGAATGTGATTGAAACATTATGGCAAATATTGGATGGAAGGAGTGACAAAGAAAAAATTGTCAAAATTTGCAAAGACATTCAAGATAACAACAATGTAATGAAAGACGCCATTCAATTTCATAGCAACGGAGAAAAAATTAATATAAACTCACTTCCATGGATGTTAATGGACCAGGAAAGTAATGTTGTAAAAGAAGTCATTCGAAAAATTAAATTTCCCACCGGATTTTGTGCGAACATGAAGAATATCATAACAAAGAAAGGTGATTTTGTGGGGGTGAAAACGCACGATTGGCATGTCTTCATGAAGGTAATAATTAATATGGTATACATTTAATAATTATTTTTTTTCTTTTCTAGTACTCTTTTTCGATATACTAAAACTATTTGTATATTATTGTTACAGTATGTTCTACCTCTCTCTATCCCGGACAACTTCGACAACAATGTCAAGCAAATAATATATAGTCTCGGGAAATACATGAGGTAAGTGGTGATTTTTCCATGTGCTTACTGTTTGTTTAATTCAACATAGAACTTATTCTTAATTTGATTTTCATTCTCTACTTCATGTTACGTAATATAATGAATTTTTTCTTTAATATCTTGATTGGGTTGTCATGTCACTTGTAGATGGTTGTCATGTAAAGAATTCCATAAAGAAGACATAAAGTATTGGAGGAGAGGAATTCCTCATCTCATGTGTGAAATGAAGAAGCATCTACCTTCAACATTTTTCAATGCACAGGAACACTACCTCATATACCAAGTTGAGGAGATTGAACTGTGTGGACCTGCGCACTCAAGGTCCATGTGGATGGTTGAGGGGCACTTGAAATTTATGAAGGGTTTGGTCATACAACGAGCATATGCTGAGGGTTCTATGATGGAGGGATATATGGTATGCCAAAACATGTTGTACATTAGTGAATATCTTCTTATATTGGCATCAAAGCTCAATTTACGTCGCATTTGCGATCCAGACTCCAAAAACCATTTCGAAGGGGAGTACCCGAAGGGGAAAGGTAGATCGAGGAAGGTGAAAGGTAATATAACACATTTCACTAGTGATTTTTATGTTTATATATAATACATATATATTCCATTTTTTTATTTAGTATTTTGCATCATTTTATACTATAATTATATACTTTGTTAAGTGACAAATATACATTTTCATTGAATTTTAATTTTATTGTCATCAAAAAGTTGGTCGAGAGTGGGATGCGATTCATTTATACATAGCAAACAATCTTGACTGGATGAAGGTATGGATCGAAAAATGTGAACAATCTGGTCATGGAATATCATGGGAAGGTGTGGCTTCATTGGTTAAAGCTGCAAATCGCAATGGATACACCAATCTAACACAAAGGGAAATCGATTTAGCAAGAGGTTTAAAAGATACGCAAGTAAGCATATTAATCAACGACACTATTTGTTTTTTTTTTAAATATTGTCGTTGTACGTCATGCTGGTTATTTTCCTTTTATGGCATTATAATAAACATGCACTACTTTATCATAAATATGGTGTCATTATGTAATCTTTTCCTGTATGGCTTGTTGTACTAGGTAAAACACCATAAGGCTATGTGGTGCAATGGATGTAGATATCGCATCAAAAAGTTGGATGAAACAAAGAAAACATCTGATTATGGGATATCTGCAGTCTTTGAGGTGACCAATGTTTCTTCTAGAAGTGACAGACATCAAGAACTATCTGAAAATCGATACTATGGGTATCTAGAAGACATTCTTCAGTGTGACTTTAACTCCTTCAAGGTATTTCTGTTCATTGTCAAATGGTATAGGTGTCGATTGAATCAACATGATCTTGATAGAACAATTATTGAACATGATAGTGGTTTTACCATGGTAAATACAAGGTTGTTTGATCCAGGAACAGAGCCCTATCTTCTTCCAACCCATTGTGAACATGTATTTTACTCTGAGGTTCCAGGTAGAGCAGGTTGGTCATTTGCTGTGAGACATGATCCAAGGGGAAGGCGGGTAAAGTATAACGCAGATGAAGGTAATGAAGACGTTCTCGAAGAAGAAGAAGCCATTGAAGATTATCATGATCAACATGAGCTAGGTGATATTCCTGTTCTAGAAGAAGATGTCGAAGAACTTCTTGAATCAGATCATGATGTATATTCAGACAATGTCCATGAAGATGATATCGATGATGACATGATGATTGACATAACTGACATCAACGACGATGATGATATGGAAAATCCTTACAATGTTGAATCTGGATCATCGAATGATAGTACAAACGATCACTTAGATGAAGAAGATGATGAAGACCATTGAATTTTATGATCAGGTATGCATTACTAATAATAAATTATTCACTGTTTCTTAGCTAATTTCCATTTTCCTGTATGTTAAAATTACAAACCTTTCTTGTTATATTTTAGTATGATTGAGAAAAGACATTTAATTTTTTTGTACATAGATTTTTTTTTCAGGTTATATTGGGGAATTGAGAGTGATGAGGGGGGGGGAGGGGCCATAAGAGCTTCCACCTTCACATGGTTGTCCCTGTTTAGTAGAGAATATTAAACAATTCTCGAAACAGAGAGAAGCTTATAATTAAGGAAATGCAGTAGAATTATCATGCTACCCCAAATGGCGTACTGCTTTATCATCAATATCATCTTCATCATGATCACCCTCTTCATCATCATCACCAGGATCATCATCATCATCATCATCATCATCTTCTTCATCATCGTCATCATCATCATCTTCATGATCGTCATCATCATCATCTTCATGATTGTGATCATCATCATCTTCATCATTTTCATTGTCATCACCACCAACATCATCATCATCATCATCGTCCCCATCTTGATCATCATGATCGTCATCGTAATCATCTTGGTCTTCATAATCATTGTCATTGTCATCACCACCAACATCATCATCATCATCATCATCATCACCATCATCTTCATCATCGTCATCATCATCATCATCATCATCATCACATTCATTATGATAATGATCATCGCCATCATCAATCTGCATCATGATCATCTTCATCATCATGATCATCATCATCTTCATCTTCGTCATTGTCACCATTCTTTGTCATCCTGATCATCATCATCGTTTGAAATCTTCATCTTCATCATCGTCATCATCATCATCGTCATCGTCATCGTCATCTTCATCATAATCATCATCATCGTCCCCATCTTGATCATCATCATCGTCATCATCATGATCATCGTAATCATCTTCTTCTTCATCATCATTGTCGTTGTCATCACCACCAACATCATCATCATCATCATCATCATCATCATCACCATCATCTTCATCATCATCATCATCATTACATTCATCATCATCATCATCATCGTCATCATCAATCTGCATCATGACCATCTTCATCATCACGATCATCACCATATTCGTCTTCATCATTGTCACCATTCTTCGTCATCATGTTCATCATCGTCATTTGAAATATTCATGTTCATCATCATCATCATCCCCATCTTGATCATGATCATCGTCATCATCATGATCATCGTAATCATCTTAAGATTCTTGGCAACAAAGGGAGTATGCCAATCCTTATAAACCTTGATTTCTCTTCATTTTATCTTACAACTTATGGAAATGGAGGAGATCCAAAATTGTTTAAACATGCTAGAGATGATGTATCAATGTCCCATTTGAAACCAATATGTACTTATCGATATGTGGGTTAAAGTTCTTATCGATACGTGGGTTAAAGATGTCATCAATTATCTCACGAAATTGTCATCAATAATTTTTTATAATCAATACATGTTATTTTGGTGGTAGATGTTTCCATGTACATAAAAAATCATCCTTGGTGTGCCAAGACTCAAAACAATAAATATATCTCACTCACATATTAAAGATTCCCAATTCCATGCTTGTGTGGTGGTTTGGGGAACTTATGAACCTAATTCACATTCAAAACCATAACCTATGGTTAGTGTTCCACTAACCATAGGCCACGAATCTACTAGTATCCTAAAACACAACATAGTAGCCCTTAAATAATGATTAATGTCCCATTATAACAATTAACCCACTAGCGGTCCTAACTACTTCTGAGCCTAACCTTGTGCATGGATACAAACAATACATCTTGTTACCAATGTGACCCATATTGCAGGCATTCTTATCACATCGCTAGTGCCAAGAAGATTTTTTAGTTAGAGATACAACATAATGAAAAAAAATATAAATTCATAACTCACACACTAAATTTAACTGATGTTACTAACTTATGCACCTTACCTATCATGCACATAAGTAATGTGCCTAACTAACAAAAATCATGCGTATAAGCAATGCAAATAAGAGATGCACCTAGTCCACAAATCTCATTGGTAAACATTATCCTTTTAATAAAAGGGTAGTTCATGCATTAGTCAAATGGGCAAGGCATATTCCATATGTAGCCTAGTGTGGTCATTTGAGGCACTATATACAAGACATGATCCCCATAGGTGGTTGTATGGTTTAACATCCTAGTTTTTGACCTAAAACCATCGTATGGTTCTAAATAACCTTCCATGTCGTTCTAAATAGAAAAATGGACAACATAACCTACTCATAGGCCAAAGATTCCTTATGTAGTCCCATGGTCCCTAGAGGCAATTGTACTTTCATAAGACTCTATATTTTAACCTAGGACCATATGTCTTTTCCAAAACCTCAAAATAGATTCCCCCAATAAATGATTCTGAAAAGGGTGATGTCAAATACATCCATCATATTTACATCAAGTGATACCGATGATATTGTACTTTAAGGATGGCATGCTCTTCTAACAATGACCCAATCATGGACATGTCTTTAGCAATGGTAGGGAGGAAAGATTTCATCCTTGCCAATTGTAGTGCCCTTGGTGAAATGGACATAAGATAAGGAGATGTTGTTTTTGAAGAAGAAGAAGATGATGATGATAATGATGATCATCTCTATGACGAAGATGATGATCGTGATGACAACAATGATGACGATGATCTAGTTATCAACATCATCATCATCTTCGTCACTGATATTGTCATTGTCATCACTACTAACAGTTGCATGATCGTTATCACTGACTTCATCATTAAAATTTTAATTTATTTTTTTTAATAAAATTTTTTTTTTAAACTTTAAACCTTATTTTTATTTTTATATTAAATATTTTTATATTTTATTTTTTTATATGAAAAAAATACATACATAAATATTAAAATTAATAAATAAAAATTATACAAATTAATAAATAAAAATTACAAATTAATAAATATTAAAATTAAATATATAAAATTAAAATTAAAATATATAAAAATTAAAATTTAATATAAAAAATATAAAAAAACATAAAAAACACATAAAAAAACTACAAATTATATAACATGGAAAAACTTAAAAAAAAAAACAAAACTTAACAATTTACGTGGCTTGCTCCTCCCGACGAGCTTGAACCCTCTGGCTGACGAGCGCGAATCAGCATGCATTACATGACCCACTAACCATTATGGCCAGTGTTGACAGTGTTGATAGCTAGTGCCGGTTGAGGAGCTGAGCCTAGTGTTGATAGCCAGTGCCAGTTGAGGAGGTTGAGGAGCTGAGCACTGCAATGCATACCAAATCGGTAATATTCGGCTCTATATCTATGTTTGCTGAGCTTTTGAGGATGCCATGAATACCCAAAATGCTAAGGGGTTTGGCCTTGGGGCCCTGTGTCTGTATAAATGTTGATCTGTGTATAAAATTTAAGGGTTGGGGCCCCGTGATCTGTATAAATGTTGACTGTATTCGTTGCTATTCTAATTTTTTAATGGAACAAACTGTTTTGCATTTCTATCTTGGGGCTAATCGCTTTTGCACTTTGCTTTTATCACTGAAATCGTTAATGGCTGTGTAAACTTCATATGCACGAGATTGTTAAATTTTCAGAATTTACTTCAATTTGATCTAGGATCTTAACTGAGAGAACAACATGTACAACAAATCTACAACGTATCAATCATGGACACAATAATGAAAGCACACAAGAGACACAGAGTTTACTTGGGGAAAACCATAAAGGTGAAAAACCCCAATAACTTCCTCAGAGATAGATAGAGAAATGATACAACCAAAATACAAGAGATAGTCTTCTCGTAGCAGTAGAGCCTCCTCCTCCACAAGTGCGCTACTCTCCACAGTGTGAGTGAGAGAATAGAATGTGTAAAATGAGAGAGACACACTCTCTATTTATAAACTAACTTGACTTGACCTTTACTCAACTAGGTCGGCCTCAACTTAACCACTTAACATAATGCTGACTAGGCCGACCCCCACTAGGGTGGTCTAATAAACTTTTGACCCACATGGCCGACCCCCAATAGGGTGGTCTAATAACCCTTTGACCCACATGACTTATACAGGGATGACCCCAACAAGGTGGTTTAATAACCCATCAAGTATACGTTACGAAACTTACAATATAAATGATGACACTTCCATATAGAGGAATAATAACATCTCTATAGGAATAAAATATACATATATGTGGAATACATTCCGAAGTTACATATACATCAACACTCCCTCTTAACTAGGAAGGTATTTCTCGACATAGGTCTTCTAGCACAAGTCATCTTCTCTGGATCATCGTCACTGCTGCTGCTATCTCAATCAATCTCTGAATCTACTTGTCATAAGAAGTTCTACAGAGCCAGTCCTTTTTCATACTGGATGTAGTCCCACCACCTGCAGGTCCTCGTCATCACTAGCCATACTGTGGAAATCTCAGAACTTATTACGTGCGTCACAAAACCTTAAAAGAGTCTCTTGACTAGCAAGAACCCTAAAGAGCATCTGAGGCCTTTTTCATCCTGTCCAGATCTCCAGGACTTATTACATGTGACCCCACCAAAAAACCTTGAAAGAGAATCCCAGGACTAATTACGAGCACAAGGCTCAACCTATTGGATCTCCCAAGGCACAAATTACATGTGGTCACCACAAAACCTCAAAAGAGCATCCCAGGATTGATTACGAGCACAAGGCTCAACCTATTGGATCTCCCAGGGCACAAATTACATGTGGTCATGGCAAAACCTTGAAAGAGCATCCCAGGACTAATTACAAGCACACGGCTCAACCTATCAGATCTCCCATGGCACAAATTACATGCCATAGGACAAAACCTCGAAAGAGCATCTGCCAGATATCCTAGGGCACAAATTACATGCCATAGGAAAAACCTCGAAAGACTATCTGCAGATCTCCCAGGGCACAAATTATATGTCCTCCCAAGCAAAACCTCGAAAGAGCATTTTCTAGATATCCCAGGGTACAAATTACATGCCATAGGCAAAACCTCGAAAGACTATCTGCAAATATCCCAGGGCACAAATTATATGCTTATCTGCACAACCTGTTCCACGGCCACAAAGTATCAACCTGATACTCACCATACATCATCCTGATGTACACATGATCATCCTGATCATCATCACTGCAACATCCTGCTGCATGTCATCTGGAGCAACATCCTGAAGCTCGTCATCCATGATCATCCTGATCATATAATGCATCTACCTGATGCATACCAAGTATCTACCTGATACATATCATCATACATGATCCACCTGATCATACAATGCATCCACCTGATACAAATACAAATACATGATCCACCTGATCATCCTTGATACATATCAACATACATGATCTACCTGATCATACAATGTATCCACCTGATACATATACAGATACATGGTCCAAGCATCCAACATGATGCATATACAAAATACATACAAATGATCCAACTGATCATATCCAGCATCCAACATGATGCGTACATACATATAAATATAAATGATCCAACTGATCCAACATCCAACATGATGCGTACATATACACATAGAGCAGTAACTAGAGCATCGTCCTGACACTCATCATCCATGATCCTCCTGATCATCATAGCATCGTCTTCTTCAGATCATCTCATCGTCCATGAAGCATAGCCCAGATGTACATCATCCAGTACTTACACCACCGACATGGGAGAACACATCTACCACCATTCGGGGAAGGCTCCAGCCCTTACTTTTTCACCATGGGAGAACGCATCTACCACCATGTGAGAATGGCTCTAGCCCTTACATCTACACCATGGGAGAACACATCTACCACCATGTGAGAATGGATCAGCAATTACATCACAACCATGGGAGAACACATCAACCATGTCAGAAAAGCTCATGTGCATCTGCATCTTCTGGACTCATCACTTCCCTTTGGAATGAACCTTGATCTGAAGTGCACCAAGCCTATCTTTGAAGTACTCAAACTGCACTCTGGCCAACGGCTTGGTCAATACATTTGCAACCTGCTCATCCGTCGCAACATACTTTGCTTTGGCTGTACTCAGTGCTACGCAGGATTGCTTCCTGCTAAACCAAGATATCACACTTGATCCCATACTGAGGCAGCACCCAGAAGTGCTCTTCCTATCTACAGCACTGCCTACCCAATCTGAATAAACATAACCCTGCAGGTTAAACTTTTGATTCGCATCATATTTGAGCCCATAATCAAGTGTACCCTTCAGGTACCTCAGAATATGCTTTACAGCAACCAGGTGAAAACTCCTCGGATCTGTCAGGAACTGGCTCAATGTGTTCACCGCAAAGCAAATATCTAGTGTCATGTTTGTCAGGTACATCAAGGACCCAATCATCTGACGATACATAGTGACATCAACTGGTTCAGATGAAGCATCACACAGAAGCTTCAAGTTTGATGCCATAGCCTCGCAGTCCATCATCCGAACCTCTTCAGGATCTCTACTGCATACTTCCCTTGTCCAAGGAAGATTCCATCTGCACTCTGCCACACCTCCATGCCTGGAAAGTGGTGCATCATACCCAAGTTCTGCACATATATGACTCCCTGTCATGTGTCTCAGAACCAAGTGGTTGCTCCACATACACTTCTTCTTCAACTACACCATTCAAGAAATCTGTCTTGAAATCCATCTGGTGTATCTTCTATTTCATCACTTTTATATTTCTCTATGCTGCCATCTGCAGCATGCTTGATCTTAATAGATCCATATGGAAGTCATAACAAACTTCCCTTCAGGTCTTGGGACTACATCCCAAACATCATTCTTCATGATCGACAGATCATGGCATTCCTCCCATATCCTGGGAACTTCAATATCTTCAATAGATAATTTTTTTGTTGAACAAATGTTGTAGTTCTTCTTTTGTAGGTGATGGCATACGATCTTTCCTACACAACAAGTTAAATTGCATGATTAGAAAACATCTCATAGTTTTCAGAACAAATTCTTACACATAAAGAAATATGTCATACAGTCATGCAATTATCTTAGCCAATGCTTCAATGCAACATTTATCCATATCCCGTAACTTTCTAGATGCCTTCCAATCTCTACCAGAACATTGTTAAGAGTGTGCACAGCTCCCAACATGTCGGCAAAGAGGTTTCATTCTAGATAAGTAGCAATGGAATGTTGTATAGTGCCATAGGCCACTTACCCATGCATATTAGTAGTATACTGTTCATCAATGCAACTATTCTAATATGCATAATACACAACCTACTTCTAGGAACATCAATATATACATTATTGAATAGTATTATTTAAACAATAAAATATGCAAGTAATGGCAATTCAAATACTTATCTTTGTTTGTTTGTTGGGTTGACTCCCTCTCAATCTTTGCTTCTTTTCTGCAATTCCATTCTTATGTGGATTGTGAGAAGTGGTCAACTCCCTTTGAATATCTGCATCCTTCCAGAAATTACTAAAGTGTGCTCCTTTGCTTTCTTGCAGGAACAACTAGAGTGTGCTCCCTCTTGATCTTTGCTTCCTAGATTACCTGTCCTTGAACTTACATCCATCTTTAATCACTATGCATGTTTATTAGTATCATCATTGTGTTATCGTTGAGGTCGCATACATAATCACACATTTATTAGTATAATCTTAATACTATCAAAACACAATAATCTTAAACATGTATATTTATGATCATTCACAGATAATAAACATTAGTATTCAAGGTTTCAGGGAAGTCTTCTTTTACTCATACACATTCTTATTTGATCATAGGACTCTTCTGGTTAGTTGAATCATCAATCAAGATAAAAGATATAATATGCATAAAACCCGTGATTATTCAAACCTATACCTTCATGATTCTTCTGGTTAGTCATATCATCAATTATGGTAAGAAACATAATGTGCATACAACCATGGTTATTCAAACCTATGACTTTATGAATAATCATTATGAACAACACAACAGTATAAGATCCTAACACAACGTAGGATTCTATCTTGATATAGGAAAAACATACCTGGATTAGCATGCTAGCTATTTATGTCTAACATACCCGCATAATGTCTTCTGGTTCTCTTCAGTGACTTGTGCTAGTAACCTGCATGTCTCATAAGTTAACCATTGTAGAACCAATTTATACATACCTCGAAAGTAGATCTTCTATGTGATCCATGACAATGGATGAATCTTTGTCTTCATGTCACCATGAGCATATGTTCTTGAAGTAGAACATGATTTGACTTTCTTGGTGTACCTTTTGTGTTAGCAAACAGCATAAAGCTCATACAACATCACAATGCATTAGTACAATCATAAGTGTCAAAACCTTAATCAATCAATATCTTCTATTAAGGTGATACGACAAGTCCAGTAATTAATCAAGATTGTACTGTAATGATATGAAGACAAACATATGATAAACTTAACCATGAAACATACCTGTAAGTCATACCTGTCATGATTGCTTGTAATCTTCTTATGGAAGGACTTAGCCTCATCTCCCTTTGAGACATGAACTTCTTCACTTATGCAGGTGACCAATCCATCTTCTTCTAGGATTAACCCAATCCACTTGATTTGCAAGAACTAGACCTGGAGCTGGAATAGGGTTTTTCAAAGAAACCCCAAAAATTCAAACTTTGAATTTCAAACTTTCGAAAGGATAGAAATATGCGCCTTGATGAGCTGATCAAGTTGGTATATTCAGAATTTGAAAACTGCAAACTTTCACCCCTCAAAATTGCCTTTTAGATTTCTGGATTCACTAGGGAGGACCCTGAATTAGGGTTTGAGTTTCTCGGAGCTTCACCCAACCAAAATATTTGATTCAAAACTCTAATCTTCGATTTTTCTGAGGAGCTTCCAGTCGTGGTCACAGATTTCCAAAATTCCAATTTTTGCAGAAGCCCTAATTTTCCATCTTTCCGATCAAAGTCCCGAACTGGGGTTTGACCAAGCCCGACCTTATACCCAACCAAAAAATCTGATCTTGGTCTCTAAATTTTGATTTGATGAGTAGCATCTAGCTGTGGTCTCCGATTACAAAAATTCCAACTTTCTCCAAAGCCCTAAATTCTGGAAGCCATGAATGAAGGTACTCAAAAATAATTCTGTTTTGACAGAAATATGTACCTTATTGTTTCTGGTGTAACTCCAAACTTTTCGATCCACAGGATTTGAAACATTTTCTTGAGATAGCACGACCTGTTATCTTTCCATCCCGGCAGGTCTGACCTCAATTGGATTCTCTGAGAGAGAGTTATGCCAAGTGTCGCAACGTGACCTGTTTATAGGATAATACAGGAGAGCAAACTTGTATGGCATGCCACATGTCATTTTTTCAACTTCGGCCTTTGAAAAAGTTTACTGAGATATCCCAACCTGCTATATTTCCATCCCGATAGGTCTGACGTCAATTGGATTCTCTGAGAGAGAGTTATGCTAAGTGTCGCAACGTGCCCTATTTATGGGATAATATAGGAAGGTGAAATTTTACGGCATGCCACGTGTCACTGGTTCCACTTCATCCTTTCAAAAAGTTTCCTGAGAGAGTACAGTCTGTGTACTACTTGTCATTTTTTACAAAATTTTATTTGGAGCTTCCTAGCCCAAGTTATGACCTTTTTCCCAAGGTCACCTGATTTTGACTCAGATCTAGAAGAGGCCGAAACCCTATATTGTAGAGATCATAAATCACACAGTACAAGGAAGTAGAGGTTTTCCTTTGGACACAAGGTACATGGGGATCTTATCTTCAAACTGTAAAATTTTCAGATCCGAAAAATTCTCCAAAACGGATTTATAGCTAAAGTGCTACGATGACTGGTTTTTGCTATATCAAGCCCTAGCATCGTAAGTGCAACAAGTGTCATACATGCCATATCATGCCTTCTTTCAGGATAGCTCTGATACCATGTTAAATTTTCAGAATTTACTTCAATTTGATCTAGGATCTTAACTGAGAGAACAACATGTATAGCAAATCTACAGCATATCAATCATGGACACAATAATGCAAGCACACAAGAGACACAAAGTTTACTTGGGGAAAACCATAAAGGTGAAAAACCCCAATAACTTCCTCAGAGATAGATAGAGCAATGATACAACTAGAATACAAGAGATAGTCTTCTCCTAGCAGCAGAGCCTCCTCCTCCAGAAGTGCGCCACTCTCCACAGTGTGAGTGAGAGAATAGAATGTGTAAAATGAGAGAGACACACTCTCTATTTATACACTAACTTGACTTGACCTTTACTCAACTAGGTTGGCCTCAACTTAATCACTTAACATAATGCTGACTGGGCTGACCCCCACTAGGGTGGTCTAATAACCCTTTGACCCACATGACTTATACAAGGCCGACCCCAACAAGGTGGTCTAATAACCCATCAAGTATAAGTTACAATACTTACAATATAAATGACGACACTTCCGTATAGAGGAATAATAACATCTCTATAGGAATACAATATACATATATGTGAAATACATTTTGAAGTTACATATACATCAACAGAGATGACCCTAATACTCGGGGTTTATGAGACTCAAACCCGGGATGGAAATCGTATTTGAACAGGGTTTATGAGACTTGAACCAATTTATAAAAAGCTGTTGAAAGAGGTAAATCTAGAAGCCGCCCATCCTGAAGATCTTTTGCCATAACTTGTCCGAGAAGATGGAAATAATTTATCACCTTGGAAAATTGACTTCCCTGCAAAGAATCTCCATTAGGTGGCCATGGGCGAGGAAATAACCCCTGAGGAGCCTGCACAAACTCTTCAGTTTCAACTGTAGGGATTGTACTGACTTTGTTTGTATGCAAAAATACTCCATGGTGTTCAACATCCTGCATGTCAACATTTTCTGCCACGGCAACTTCCTTAGAACAAGAACCTGACCTCCACATTCCAAGCACTTTCTTTTGTAATTCATGGCTAAGAAGAGTATAGAACTCCAAAGTTGGACCTAGACCCGTGCCAACCTCTCCAAAGTAATCCACTTCAAGAACTGCCTTATTACTTCCATACATCTCCATTACCTTCATAGCTGAATCCAGTATACAGTGCCTATAAACACGAACCTTTTGACGTTGCACCCTACCAACTCGTACTTCTAGATTATTATTGAAGTTTGAAGTTTCAGCACTCTGTTGCTGTTGCAAGCGCTGTAGGGAACGGGATAACCCAAATAAAAGTGAATAAAAGTATTTCCTTCTTGTCTCAAATGGAAACAAGAATGGGCATGCTTTGGTTAATTGGTGACACCAAGAACGCAGACCTCCACTGAATAGTGCCAGAGGATCTTGCAATATTTTTCGTGCTAAGTTTCCATGTTCTCATAAGAAGTTTGCATCAGAGTAATGTTCGTAGAAATGGAACAAATGCATAAGATTGGTTGTCTTTATATGAACCTTCCTATTTAGGACTGGAACAAAAGTTTCCATGTGACAGGCCAGAAGTTGGTGCTTACTAGTTGCTTATCACTAGATAAACCCAATTCTTAGTAAAAATGCTCAAATCTGTGTGAAGATTGCAAATATGTGTACTTGCATCTAAAAATCAATGAACTGAAAACACTTCGAATACTTAAATTAATATTTTTGAATGTAGATTTGACCAGTACCTTAAAGTATTAATAAAATGGGGTTGAAAAAAAGAGAGAAAGTTGATAAGAGGAGCAATATATTAAATCTTATCAACTCAACAACTATCATTATAACAAATGAAAGAGTACACATGAAACATCAATTGGCTACTAAGAGAGTATTCTTCATTAACATAGCTATAGACAAGTACAAGGTAATTTGTAGGTAGAACAACATTACTCTAAGAGAGCTTGAGGGGAGTTGTCCCAACACTACCCAAGACTCTCTTAATCCAACTATTTAGAAGTCAATAAAAACCATGTCGATAGAAAGGGAGGTGATGGGAAATAGGACAACACCCATTTTTTCTTGGTGATCCTGGTAGCTCATATATGTGAATGTTGGTAGCAACCATGTTTAAGGATTATGTTGGCATGCAATGTCTCAAAACTTAACACTATCTTCATTTTCCTTTTGAGGAATTTGAGAACAAAGGTTTTAGTTCTTAATTTGACATGGCCCATCCATTGAAATGCTTGTCATTTCGTGCTTGACAGGGACTAGCCACTATGTAGCTTATCTATTTCTATTTTGATTTCATAAATATTTTTCATATTATGAAAGAAGGTCATTAATCATGAAAAATAACCAAATTTTAGGCATTTAAAATAAAGAGGATACACCTAATGAAGACCCCTTCCTCCTTTTCTTTTTTCCTTTTTAATCCTTCCCATGCATTTGATCTCAAGAAAATGGTAACCATAATTTAGGTATGCATAGTTATTTAGAGGTTGTCACCAGAATACCATTAGGCTTGATGGAATGGTGCAATGATACCTATGGTGGGGTGGGGGCTTATAGGTCATGGGGTCCATTGATGTGGGGGGCCTACTTCAAGAAATTGGCAAGTGGAATTTCGTTTTGTTGCTTAATTTGGGAGATATCATTAGTAGAAGAACTAACACTAAATGTTTTTACATTGGGTTTCAACAATCAATATCTCACTCCACAAGCCATGGAGGGATGTGTTCCATATACAACTGGAAATATATCTTAAACATCTAACATGGATATCTAATTGAATTTGATTGCTTCTCTTATAGTAAAAATTATGAACAGATTTGCAACAAGAGGTCTATTACTATTAGAATCACTATTTTTTATTGTGATTTTTTACTATTATATCAAATCCACTTTTTCCATGTAAAAATAAACCATCACATTAGAATTCAATGTCAAGGTAAGTCTTGGAAAACACTCGTTATGCATACTCACAATTACATTCAATTTTGGGAAAATTTGGTTGAGTAGAAACCTTCTCTTTTGACATCTATCTACAGTCATAGACATGTGCCACTTGAATCTTTTCCACCTTTTGTCCTCCATTACTCAACTTAAATCCTTTTACCAAACCTTTCCAGTGGATGATAATGTCTTGCAAACGCCTTTTTTTTATTGCATGGCTTCCAATTGTTGATGGTTTCTTTGAACAACTCTTTCATGGTTTGTAATTTTTAGGTGAATCAGAGATGGTTTGGATATTTGTATACACCACATGACTTGAGCTATAGTAGAAGTGATTTGAATTTGGTGAATAGACTTTGGATTGTGACAAATATTCTTGGGCTTATACTTATGAGATCATTCTGTAATTTAAGTCTCATAGCGTACATTACATGGGTTTTAAATTGAAATACTGTGTCCTAGCATACACGATTATTCACAATATCACAATGTCATGCTTATGCTTGCTAATTAGGTTTAAACATTGTCATGCATTTTAGTCATTAGAAGTAGAAGAAAGTTATTGTTGGATTCATTTAATTTGAAAGAGTAGTTATAGTTTGAAAGAACTCTGTCCTTACCTTAGCTAGCATTCATTGAAAGGAAAGGCTTATTTTATTCATATGCATTTGCATGGTTTGAGTCAGTCATCACACCACGAGTTTCACTTCCATCACCCGACTAAGTAATACAACCATTAAAACTTACCTCGTTAACTCAACACACTTTAACCTCTCTTGAGGATAAAAAGAATTTGTTAGTTAGGTAGGACACCGGGGATAGGCATCCAAATAACTCCCCCTTGTCATTATCATCCGAGACATAGTTGTTGTCCTCTAGGGTTCTAAAATCCTCTTGTACTTGTTGACACGGTCATCAACCAGTTTGTGGAGGGGCCTCCTGTTGTTTCAGGGGTTAAACCACCGCGAGATTGAGAACTGGACGGACTATGTGGAATGTCACACTCCACTTAGCCCTAAGGCAACATCGATCATTGTCTTCCTTGTATTCTCCGGCCACCATACCGGTGATACAAGGGTGATAAGGCAGAAGCGCTGAAAACATTTTCCGACGTGTCATGAACGAGGTAGCTTAGTGACTTTTCTATTAGGGCTCTTTTACCCAAGATCCCTTTCGGTGGAGGGATATCCTTCAAATTCAGTCTCTCACTTCGTATTGTTCGACTTGGATTTCATCACCTTGTGAAGGATACGATTTGTCAAAGTCTCCAGCTCCTAGTTAGGAAGTTTGCTTGCATTTTCACCTTTTTAGAGGATCTTTTTCTTTTTAGTGCTACTTGTTGGCTTTCTGGCCACTTTTGTTTCATCTTGCTTACTATGACATCGGTCCCAGTATAGTTTTTTGAGCTTGTTTTTTTGGCCTACGAGCCTTGTATTTTCATAGCTCCCCTTCTGCACGCTCGATTTCCTTAGGGTTTTTGAGTTCATACACGGTAGTTACCAATACTTATTTGATGATGTGTGATGTCCTCTTCTCCTAGTTCTTCGAGATGGTTGAGTTAGATGGTCTTCTGAAGGTACTGAACACCCCTTCATGGAGCCACTAACGCTTGACCGTAGGAGTAGTCTAGAGGACCACGTGATCACATCACTCGTGTGGAATTTTCCATTTACTGTGATGATGGTCTTTCAAGTTATATGGAACAATGGTACATTTGAGAGAGAGATGAATGGTTGTACCCCACCTTGGTCGATTGTCTTATGGTCCTTTCATTTTGTCGATAATATTTTTGTGGTACCTTGCCTTTTACCTTTTGGGTGTTTTACTGATATTGGGATATCTTGTGATTTGTACCACCTTTTATGTTTTAGGTCTTGTGAGTACTATGGTAGTTTGTCCACATTTGAGGTACACTCACTTTATCCAAATTGTTATGAGTCTTTATACCCACTTCATACCACCCTCCTGACCTTAGTTAGGAAGATTGCATGCTATCATACCTTTTGGTGGTACTATTTGAGTTACAAGAGGTAGTTACAAGGAGCTATTGCATATATGAGGTAGTTACAAGGAGTTATTGCATATATTGATTTGTACCACCTTTTATGTTTTTTGTCTTGTGGTTATAACTATGGTAGTTTGTCCACATTTGAGGTAGTGTACACCCCCTTAGTCCCAAGGGTTATGAGTCTTTATACCCATTCTTTTTTTTTTGACTTGTACCTTACTGGTTGGTCTTTGTACTGAGCCTTTTTACTGTCACTGAATTTCTTTGATTGACCATACCATAGCCCAGTCATCTCTCTCTCTCTGGTTTGTACTAGCCCTATCATAGGGTAACTTGGTTCTTAGAGTTGTCTAGCCTCTAAGAGGCACAATCATTTCTGAAGTAACTCTTCTGAGTATATTATAAGAAACATCTACACTAAGGTAATCAAATATGTGGTAAATAGTTTTCATTAAGTAGCCAGGACTTGTAGCATTAGAGGAGATCCTGTAACATGTATGTGTGGTGTTTCATGTGTGATGTAGCGTTAAATCAAATAGTAAAAAATGACTCATAAATATTGCATGACTTTCTACTCTTAAGAAAGTCGAGAAATTGGTCGTCTTCCGATCATCACTTGAATGCCTACATGTTGACAAAGGGAATGAGGATCAAGTAAAATTATAAAAAGCGATACACGTCAACTTTTAAGAGGCGCTATGCCATGCGGTCGAATCTAAAAATTTTTCCAATGGTGTAGGTAGATCCAAATAGGTATTTGTCTGATCTGTCTTCCTCGAGCGAGGGGATTTTAGGAACACTAAAGGAGAGTGAGACATCCAGTAGGTCTAGAAGAATTGTATCAACTAGATGTCAAAAAACCAAAAGAAGATTCCATAGACGCAATGAATTTTTCACGGTCAATGGGGGGCATGTTCCTATGGTGATGAGACAAAAGATGACGAAGAGGTTCCCTTGAGGTACAGACATTTAGTGAAGCTATGGGTACCGAAGGATCTTCCTCCATCGAACACTGATTTTTGTGTGAATGAGAGGAGATATCGAATTGCACTGTCGTCGATACATGGTTTCGGGTTGTTTTCCATGGATTGTATCTTGGTCAGTTACGGGACATGTACAGAATTGATGGAGTATGTTGGACCCATATACAACTACAACGATTGGATGCGCATTGTCCGATATACAAAAAGTATGCGTAGCTATGGATTGTCAACAAACTATTTACAATTGAAAGGAAAAAATCAAAATAAAGGAGGAACATTGTACATGGACAGAAGGCAAAAGGCCACTGGGAATATTGCGGGGTTTATAAACAGTACACAACCAGGGTCTACAATTAGGCAACCAAACTGCGAATTTGAGGGGTGTGAAGGAAACCGTGCTTTTGTAGTTGTTATTAAAACAATATCTGCAGGGGATGAGTTGCTTATTAATTACCCTGTGAACCGAGTAGATACAAACAAGGTTACTATATAACATTTTACCCAACCTTTTGGTAATAAATTAAACATCATAAGGATTTTTTGTTAGTTTATTTCATTTAAATTTCCCATATTTACTTCGCAGGGTAGTGATTGGGATAAATCCCTGCCAACAAATGGTTGGAGGAGAACTTCTTCCTCGACGGAGTAGGTATACATCTTTCTAATAGTACAAATATAATAAGAAAAAAGATTATTTATTTGCTTTGTTTTATATAATGTTATTTATATTTGATGTAGAACGTTGATCGGGAAATACAGCCGTCGAATGTAGATCAGACGACAACACCCTCGAGGCAACAGGTAGACCTGATTTGAATTGTACAATTAAAATAAGTCAAAATGTTTTAGCATTATATTAATGTTTCAATGAATATTTTGGTTTCGTTTACGTAATTTTCTTGTCTATGTTTTTGATGCAGGCCAGTTCCGTAAGGTCGGACACACCAGGGTTCACGCAATGGGTATACATATTTGTAATATTAAAAATATAATATGAATAATAATTTTTTTGATGTGTTTTTTCATAAATAGGTTTGGATTCATTTAGGTGACTTTCACTATGTTTTTTTATTAAGGTGTTGTTAGGGGTAGCTCCTAGATATTAGTAGATTGGGGCAAGTCACCTATGACCATTGATCCAATGAGTGGATCGCGATCCTCGAGGTCACAGGTATAATTCATTTCAATTGTACCAATATAATACGTAGCATAATGTTAATCTTGTTATGTATTTTTCGTGTGTATACTGGTTTCGTTATGATAATGTAAACCGTGTTGTAATTTTATGAATCTATCATGATAGATATATTACATTAATATAAAATTTGGAATCTATCAATAGAGAACTCAGTAGTGCTTTATATATGTTTGTTGTAGCCCACTAGTGAATCGCAGTATGAATCAACATTGCAAGATTTTCTGTTAGAACCTGAAGTGGCAGAGGTGCTTCACGATTGCGAAAAAATTGGTGAAGCCACAGACCCGCTAAAGATGGTAGAGAAATTGTTGAATAGATATAGTGCGGAAATCCTTACTCTACTAATCTAGGTTCCGCAGACAAGCACAATTACAGAAAGGATTGCATTGTTGGAACACAGATCTAATACCTTGCGAGTAAGTTGAGGAATCTTGAATCATAGAATAATTTGTTTAAATCTTTATAATGTTCTCTTTTATATGATAGTATTGAACGTATAAGACATGGTGTGTATTTACAGAATTATAAGGGACCATGCAATAATGGTCAAGGTGGTGTTGGCCCCAGCGAGGCTCATGGAGAGACTTTGCATTACGACCAAATGACTCCACATAGTTCGAATCCTTCGCCATTGTTGTCGACTGAACAATCGAAAACACGTTCTGAAACACCACGGACCCCCGTTGCGAGCACAACAGCCGCTACTGACCGACACACAACGGATCATCCACAAGAAGGGGTCGACACCAAGTCCCCTCCTAATTTTGATGTCAAAGAAGCTGCATTTCCAGGATCTTCCCATGTCAAAAGCACGGGAACACTGGAGACAACATTTTTGGTGGACGAAGATCTTGTCCCAATAAAGATAGCGAAGATCCCAGGTAATTAATCATAGTTGATCAGGTTCATTAGTGTTTATAATTTCATTGTAATATACCAATAAAACATTTTTTATCAACTAATTATGATCATGGCATGATCGTTTTGTAGGAAACGATGTTTTCTATAAACATATGAATGAATTTTGCTTGGAGATCTTCGGGCCCACCATCCAAGCAATGTGAGATAGTTAACCGAAACATTTAAAAGATGAACTCACTAATCGGTTGGTTGGCCTGTTCGGGGGAAAAAACCTTCAGTCATGTGAATGTCCTGAAAAAGGCTTGTCAACATGTGAAGGTTGTCTGAGACCAATATAGGACACACCTAAAAAAAAACCAGAGGTATGAGCGCCCACCAATGATTCCAGCAATGGAGTGGAGAGCTCTAGTGGAAGATGGAAAGGAGAGGGATCTGAGAAGAGAAGGCAAGCTAACACCAGGCACAAGGAGGTATGCAATACTTTCCGCAATGTAATTCTAAACCTTATTATCCTTGATTTCTATATCTAACTTGGAACATCTAACGTATCTCAACACTTTCATAGGCTATCAGACACATCAAAAGCCACAAAGGCAAGACTAGAAAAAATAGGTCAGCACAAGCTTGGCCCTGGTGGTTATTCGAATTTGGCAGCACGGATTGTAAGTTTTGATAAACCAACAATGAATACAAATAATAAATTGAAAATTATTTTTCATTTTACTGCACCGTAAAATGTTAATTAACGACGATAAGCAAATATGCAAGCCGATCAATTCAATGAAGTACCCATAGAGGAATACATGAGGCTTGGCTTCCAGGAAGGCTTTGGAGTTGTTGTTGAACACCAAAGAAGCTTATCTGGGCAAACACAGTCTTGTGGTAACAATCCATCCGATGCACAGGTATATAGAATCTATATAGTTTAATGAAGATTTGTCGCTTGTGCAATATTTTCGTTACAAATACTAGATGTAAAATATTGACTCTATTTTTAACAGGAAAGCAATGATCCCATTAGTGTCGAGGAGGGACAACAACAAATCGATGATCAAGCTTTGAATCCTGGTAATGCATTTATTCATATGCTACAATTTTATGTATAGCATTGCAAATGGTGACCATTAATTGTAGTTCACCGTATTTCAATTGCAGGGCATGTAGAGGGTGAAACAGTACAGGTTGAGACTGGACAAGAACATCAACAACATGATTTGGTCAAACCAGGTAAAAAAACACCTTCATAATGAATTTTTTTAAATGAAAAACTTGTCATTACAATAGCAAAATATAATGATGTAACATTTTCACATCGTTGCAGCAAATCCGAACCCCTTGCCTCAAAATCCACTTCTAGAACAACAATCAGCTAGGATATTGCATAAATCACCACAAGTGCCTACTGAAGAACCAAGAACTAGAGTAGAAAGTCTAGATGTAGATGGTCCTCTTATAGATTATGTACCACTGAAGAGAAGAAAAACTTATAAAAAGAAGTGATGGGAAAAATGGCGTCTAAATATTTTGGATAACAATATATCGTCCACGATTTTTGGTCTAATGAATGAATGAAAGGTTTAATGAATGTTCTAATGTTTTAATGATTCAGTGTAGTAAACTATTACCTTCATTGAATTTCAACTTTTATTGAATGAATGTGTTGACTGAATGATTAATGAATGGTTTATTGAATGTTATCTTTTATTGAATGAATACGTTGATCGACTAAAACGATGGTTTAGTGAATGTTAGCATTTATTGAATGAATAATGGATGAAAATTCATGATGAAATATGGATGAATTTGCACATATTTATTTTTTTCAAGTACATTCATTAGGTATGGGGAATTGAGAGTGATGTGAGGGGGGTGGGGGGGGGGGAAGAAGAGCTTCCACCTTCACGTGGTTGGCCCTGTTTAGTAGAGAATATGAAATTATTCTCAAAACAGAGAGGAGCTCAATGAATGGCTACGATGCCGGCTTTCTACAACCCACTCGCATGTCGTCTAAATTTTGTTAATTTCTTGGAGCTTGTTGTGATTTTTGGTTGCTCCTCATAACCAATTTCGAGTTTCCACATGATGAAATATGGATGAATTTGCACATATTTGCTTTTTTCAAGTGCATGCATTGGGTATGGGGAATTGAGAGTGATGTGAGGGGGGGGGGAGGGGGGGGGGAGGGGCCATAAGAGCTTCCACCTTCACATGGTTGGCCATGTTCAGCAGAGAATATGAAATTATTCTCGAAACAAAGAGGAGCTCAATGAATGGCTACAATGTTGGCTTTGTACAACCGACTTGCATGTTGTCTAAATTTTGACAATTTCTTGGAGCTTGTTGTGATTTTTGGTTGCTCCTCATAACCAATTTCCAGTTTCCACAACTTCAAAGGTTGAGTAAATTATGCACTGGAATCAATATACTTAACCTTCTCTTTAATTTCCTTGGAATCAATATCCTTAACCTCACATTAAACCCTTCCAAATTGGTATATTTACCATTCAAGGCTGGCTTCTTCTGAAGCATGATATTTGCAACTAAGCTAGCATACACCGACAACAATTAGATACATAATGCTTGTTGTCAATGTTCAACATTCTTTTAGGAATGCAACTTGACCATAATGGCTCCTCTTACACTAGGGAATTAAAGTCAATAGCAAATTAAAGAAAACATATAGTTTGCATCGAAAAAAAATAGGGTATGAACTAAACTGAGGATATTCAAACCCGCGACCTATGTCTAGTCCCAAGGCTACCACCTTGAAGCTTGAAGTGCAGCTGGAAATGGGCGACCACCTTCAAGCTTGATTCATTCTGCATGCATTTCATACTGGAAGATGGTGGGATACCACATTCAACCTTGATTCATTCTGTGTGCATTTCACTATGCAATCGTCTCAAATTCTTGTTGCGTTTTCCCTCTATTAGTTTATCAATTCAGTATGACCCACGCCCGCCATCCGAGGAGTGTTTACGCAGTCTTGAGTTCCATCCTGACAACGGTGACGATTCATTCTATTACGTTTCCATTAAGCTGCAATATGGAAAACTCATAGTTCACTATCAAGATTTCTCTGACCATCACATTTGTTAGACAAACCTTCATAGTGAACTATGAGTTTGTCATTTGCAGCCGAAGAGAAATGTAATACCATGAATCATCAACCATTTCTAGGATGAAACTGAAGACTGTGGAAACATTCATTGGACGGTGGACATGGGTCATACTGAATTGATAAACTAACTGATGGAAAATGCAACAGGAATCTGAGATGGTTGCATAGTGAAATGCATGTAGAATAAATGAAGAGTGGGTGTCGAGAGAAATGGTTTTGGGACGTCGTATGAGAGGAAATGGCGATGGGAATTGATTGATAAGGTCAAGATTGAAGGTGGTATCCTTGGGACTAGGCATAGGTCGCAGGTTCAAATCTTGTCCAAATATTGTTGATAACAATATATCGTCCATGATTTTTGGCCTAATTAATGAATGAATGGTTTAATGAATTTTCTAATGTTTTAATGATTCAATGTAGTAAACTGTTACCTTTATTGAATTTCATCTTTTATTAAATGAATGTGTTGACTGAATGATTAATGAATGGTTTATTGAATGTTATCTTTTATTGAATGAATGCGTGGATCAATAGAAACAATGGTTTAGTGAATGTTAGCATTTATTGAATGAATAATGGATGAAAGTTCATGATAAAATATGGATGAATTTGCACATATTTATTTTTTTCAAGTGCATGCATTGGGTATGGGGAATTGAGAGTGATGTGAGGGGGGGAGGGGCCATAAGAGCTTCCACCTTCACGTGGTTGGCCCTGTTTAGTAGAGAATATGAAATTATTCTTGAAACAGAGAGGAGCTCAATGAATGGCTACGATGCTGGCTTTCTACAACCCACTCATGTGTCGTTTAAATTTTGACAATTTCTTGGAGCTTGTTGTGATTTTTGGTTGCTCCTCATAACCAATTTCAAGTTTCCATAACTTCAAAGGTTGTGTATTTGATGCATTGGAATCAATATCCTTAACCTTCTCTTTAATTTCCTTGGAATCAATATCCTTAACCTCAAATAAATATAAGTGAACAAAAGAAAATGCAAAAAAGAGATTAAACTTGCAAAATATAACACTTGTATTAATAAATTCAAAAAGAGAGAGTAATGTTCATGGGAATTTTCGAGAGGATGAGCTCCTTTGAGCAAAGCTTCAATACAATACCAATCTTTGACAAAACAATATACATCCTTCTAGTGCTATAAATAGTTTCTTAATAAACAAAACCCTAACTACATGCAATCTCAAAATTAATGTCTACCAACCACCTACTGGTTCTTATTTAATAAAAATGAGCCTTTTACATTAAGTAACTATCCACTAACTATCTAATGAGCCTTATTCAAAGAATATGATCTCATACATGAATATACAAACTCCTCAATATACCAAATTAGAGAAGTTAGGTAAGAGTACCTTGACACAATGGAAGCACACTACCAACCATCTCTTTGTCACAAATATGCCACAATGTTACATAAGCATAGGGATTAGAGAACATGTATTCAATATGAAAAGTTTTATTTCAAATATGTTATTTTTTTTTTAAATGTATTGGGTAGTTGCTTAACCGATGACTAAACCGACGACCGCAGGGTAATATCCAATGCCTTTGCCATACTTCCGATGGCTCGGAATGTCGGATCCACCTTTTTTTGTATGGCATACACTTCGCTTAACTGACGACAACAGTGTAATATCCAACAACTTTTCCATATGTCCGACGGCTCGGAACGTCGGATCCGCCTTTTTTTGTATGCAATACACATCGCTTAACTGACGACAGCAGTGTAATATCCGATGCCTTTTCCATACTTCCGATGGCTCGGAATGTTGGATCCACCTTTTTTTGTATGGTATGGGAGTTGCATAACCGATGACTGAACCGACGCCATCAAGGAAGGGATGTCGGAACGTGCGCCACATATTCAATGGAAAAAGGATGGTATCTGACGAATATTGGAAGTTAAAGCTGTCGGTTATCCAAATACCTGTGAAGCTGGAGGAAGTCGGATAACCGACGAGGTAGGGGCGTCGAATATCCGATGTCTTCAACTTTGTTGTATTTTAGCCGATATACCACCGATGGTAAAAAAGACTGGAATTGTCGGATAGGCGACCATAGGTTGTAGCAAATTCGACTTTTTTGCCATTGGATTTTGGGTCAAAAAAACTTAGTGGCTCTCGGTCGTTTCAGGGTTTGAATTCCAAATGTAACACCAGGGTTTCGAAGGTTGACACAAGTCACCTTACTAGAATAATTTCTTACTCAACAATACACATGACACAAACCACAATGCTTACACAAAATAGGTGTAAAACAGGATGCCAGAAGTGGCTTTATATTACTTCTCTGAATTCGGTTACAATGCATAATAACTGTAAATAAATAACTAACTACAGTTGGCCTCAGCCGTTACAACTTAGAAGAAACTGTGGTGTGTTCTCCCTGTCTGTCGACCTTACCCTCTCCTGGTTCAACTCTAGACTCTAAGTTATGGCTCGATCTCAACTCTCCTCTTCAGTTGGTGTGACTCTGCACAACTTCCCTCGGCTCTGTTCTCTAATACTGCTGATCAAATACTAAAGATCCTCTTCTAATTTCCTTTCCTACGTCTTCTAGCCTGCTGCTGCTGTTCCTGAGACTGCTGCAATCCCCGAGACACGTATCCTCCTATCTGCCAATCCTTCCAAATCCTATGAACTTGCAACTGTCAGCTCCTAGCCATTTTGCATAGCCTCTGTCCATGATGTCACCTGTCGTGTATTTCACCAACTCGCAATAACTGTAGTAAATTCCTCAGTAACCCTGAACGACTACTAGGTATAGTCCCTTGACTTTCTTCCCTTTCTACCCCGTTACAGTAGTCGGTCACATCTCGACTTTCCTGTCAGTTTTTGCTTCTCATTTTCTCGTGGTTCGCCAATCCTCCCCTTCCTTTGCACTTGCCTCCACCAAACCTGTCGCATCGTAGTTTGACCACTCGTTGACTACCAGCCATCTTACTCCTTTCACTTATCATCTATCAACTAATTCCTATCGATTCTCGACAAATTGCAACATTTGCTGTGCTTGTCCAATCGGTCGCACTTCGACTGCTTCTTCTCGACTTGTTGACTTCGACAAGTCAACATGCTCTCCACACCAGTGGTCATTGGTAACCCCGCTGGTTGACTTCCCTCCTGTCGATCAACTTCGACTGATCTGCCTAGGCCCCGATGCTCCTACCTTATACTCCCCAGGTGAAAAAGAATTCGACTGCTCCGTTAGTCTCCTGAAATCTTCTTTGGAAACCCATGTCGCCTACTGCAACTTGTCATCCTTCCATCACACCAAGTATTCCTTATTCCATGCACTACGCATTCGTCCAACCTCGTGTTCTTCGATTACTTCTGCGATCTCTTCTTTGTGTCAATCTAGAATTTGGTCTGTCCAGTCGATGCTTATCACCTCCTTGCTTCCACTACCTGACCCGTCTTCAAACTTATACAGATATGAAACGTTGAATGTCACTAAAATGTTCAAGTCTTCCAGCAATTCCAATACATAAGCATTGTCCGAAATCTTCTTCAAAATTCTGCATGGCCCTATCTTCTTTAGCTTCATCTTGTTGTATGTTCCTATTGGAAATCTCTCCTTCTGTAAATATGCATAGACTAAGTCCCCTTCTTGGAACGATTGTAGCCTCCTTTTCCTGTCGGCCCTCAACTTGTATGCCGCGTTACTCTTCTCTATGCGCTTTCACACATTTTCATGAACTTCATGCATATGCTCTGTGAATGATTCTGCATCTGTACTCTTCCTAGTTTCTGTCGACAACTCGACCAAATCCACCACTCCGTGTGGGCTTCTCCCCTAAACAATCTAGAATGGGCTCAATCTCGTCGACCGATTCACAGAATTGTTATATGCAAACTCCACCTGTGCCAACACATTCTCCCACTGCTTGGGTCTCTTGGCTACTAGAAATCTCAGAAGGTTTCCCAAACTTCTGTTGACCACCTTGGTTTTTCCATTTGTTTGCGGATGGTATGACGAGCTAAACTGCAACTTTGTGTCCAGTTTCTTCCATAGGATTCTCTAGAAATGCCCCATAAATTTGGTATCCCGATTCAACGTGATACTCTTTGGCAACCCATGCAATCTGACTATCTCCTTGAAGAACAATACAACAATCCCTATGGTGTCACTCATCTTCTTACATGGTATGAAATGCGCCATCTTCAAAAATCTGTCAACTACAACAAATATTGAGTCACCTCCTTGCTGAGTCTTCGGTAATACTAACACAAAATCCATGCTAAGACGCTCCCAAGGGTTATCTGGTACCAATAATAGTGTATACAACCCTGTATTTTGACTCCTTCCCTTTGCCAACTGGAAAACTTGACATTGTCGAACCCACCTTCAGACATCTGTCAACATCCCTAGCCAGAAATACTTCTCGTCAACCAGTGCTTTGGTCTTGTCGATTCCAAAGTGTCTTGCTAACCCGCCATTATGAAATTCTTGGATTAGGTTCTCTCTTACTGATCATCTGGGAATACGCAGCTGACTTCCCCTGAACAGATAGCCTTCTTGGATGAAGTAACTCAAATATGTAGTCCTATCGGTACTCCAAGGTTCACGACAAGCCTTCCATGCTTTCACAAAATCCTCGTCAGTCTCATACTTCATCTTTATGGACTCTATCCGTATTGCCTAAACTTTCATCGTGTTCAATAACGAAACTCTCCTGCTTAATGCATTGGCAACTTTATTTGAATTGCCCGACCTATGTCGCAACATAAATGTATATCTCTGAAATAGCTCCACCCACTTCATGTGTCTCTGATCTAATTTCGACTGAGTGTTCAAGTACCTCAGTGCTTGGTGATCTGTATACAACACAAATTCCTTGGGCAACAAATAGTGCCTCCACTACTTTAGTGCTTGAATGATAGCATAAAACTCCTGGTCATAGGCCGAATACTTCTGCTTCACTCCATTCAGCTTTTCACTAAAGAATGCAATTGGTCAGCCCTCCTGGCTCAACACTGCTCCAATTGTCGTTCCACTCGCATTACAATTGACCTCAAAAACTTTGTCAAAGTCTGGGAGTGCCAAGACTAGGCTCTCAATTACCTTTTCCTTCAACTCGTTGAAAGCTTTATGGGCTTTGTCTATCCACTTGAACTCACCCTTTCTCATGCATTCTGTCAATGGTGCACAAATTCGACTAAATCCCCGAATGAACTTCCAGTAGAAACTAGCAATTCCATAGAAACTTCTCACTCCAGTCGTACTTGTCGGTTCCAGTCAATCTACCATTTCCTTCACCTTCTCTGGGTCCATCACCAATCCTTTACCCTAGATTACAAATCCGATGTGAAGAACCTGCAACAATTAATTAATAAGAATATGCAAAATAGCAGAAATGACAGAACTCAGAATCACTTTTATATTGATCGCAGGCCACTTCAAGGGGGAAACCTCCTTTGAGCAAGCTCAATACAAATAACATCACGGTGCCTTCATAGGCCTCGACACACACTTATATACTAAGTCTAGGCACAAATACTATGGGTCAAAACTATGGGCCAATACAAACTATGGATCAACAATACTATGGGTGACTTACAAAGCATACGCGCCAAACAACAATAACACAACTATGGATCAACAAATACTACGGGATGACTTACAAAGCATACGCGTCCATCAAGAATATACTAACAAAGTAAATAGAAGGGTTGACATGGGTTCCTAACATCCCCTCTCCCTTAGAAAAAGCTTTGTCCTCAAAGCTTTAGATGTGGAAATTGATGCAGAATTGGACGGAGTGGTTCCCCTTTAGCATCTTTGGGTTGCATTTTGAGCCACTGACGCCTTTTGAGTTTTAGGAGGATTGCTTGGAATGCTAAAGAAGAACCATAGTAGCTGCATGAAAAGTGTGCTCTGAACAGTGCTGAGCAGCTTGTTGTTTCAGTCGAATTCTTGCCATGTGAAGATTGTCCTGCAGAATGAGAAGAATTTGATCACGATTTCGAAGAACCGAGTCAATTTCCTAAACTAGGGAGCTGCTGAGGGTGTATGGAAGAAGAACGGGTAGTGCTTGTCCATAGACTGCTTCATATGGTGTCCTTGTAGACGTGGTATTGTACCACTGGAGCGCTTCTAGGAAATCCATAGAAATAGTTGTCCAAATCTGTGTAGGGATGGGAAAGGGTTCGAGCAGTCTCGAAAGGAGTGTCGTTTCACCCTTGTTGACCTAGCAAGTATCACAATCAACCACCATCTGTTGAATTGGCAGTTTCAATACTTGCCAAAAGAAGTTACATTGTTCCCCGTCATACTTTTGGAGGAACCCAAAGTGCCCTGCCGATGAAGAAGCATGGAGTTCATAGAAGAAATAGCCCTGTTGAACATATTGAAACCAGTTTGGAACAAGCGGAGAAATAGCTGTAAGAGAAACTGGGTCATCAAATGTGCAAGAAGGAGCATCTGCCACCATATTGTCCTTACCCTTCTTGTAAGTGATCGCATAGTCATAACCCATGAGGTGGATAACCCATTTCAGGTGTGCTTGGGAGGAGACCCATTATTCCATAAAAAATTTTAGACTCTAGAGATCAGTCTTGATGCAGAAATAATTCCCTAATAGGGATGGCTGCCACGTCGGTACTGCATGCAAAATAGCCATCATTTCCTGCTGAGATGTAGACACGGCTAAATGCTTACTGAAAAGGTCTCTTGAAGGAGGAAATCCCACTGGTGCAGCAAAGACACTCGCATATATATCCAAGGAAGTAGTGGAGACCATTGATGGGTGCATCTGAATGGAATGGAGCTGAGCAATGACACCATGTGAATTCTTCTTAAGGATCTTTTCCAGGCAATGTGAGCTGATGATGCAGAGAGATCCTGGTTGTAAGCCTGTAAATTTGTGTTATGTCCCATTGATTGAAAACTGCATCCAAAGTTCAGCAAAATCCCATAAGATGGGGCCAAGTGTGCGTAACCATTGAACGCCCAAAACCATATCACATCTGCCTAAGGACAAGGCAAACATGTCAAAGTGCAGGTTATAATCTTCCAGAGAGAAACACACATTGTGATACTTTCCCTTGCAAGGTAAGGTGCCTCCATTAGCAACCATGACTTCAAAGTTGGAGCAAGGATGGACAAAACAATCATCCTGTTTGGTAATCTGGGGGTCAATGAAGTTATGAGTGCTACCAGAATCAATGAGTATTGTAAGAGGAAGCTTCTTGAAATAACCCCTGACCCGCATTGTTTGGGGGGGTGGTGACGCTGGATAAAGCATGGAGAGATATCTTTGATTGTTCATCCTGAGATGGGGGGTCAAAAGGAGGCTCCTGAATGTCGACTTGAGCATCCATTGGATCTGGAGCTTCTTCTCCAATTTTAGAAGCAGGCAGAGAATCCATATCCAAGAGATAAAGCTTTTGTTGAACACATCTATGTCCCCGAGTGAATTTCTCATCACAATTATAACAAATCCCTTTTTCTCTGCGTGCCTGCATCTCTGTTTCAGAAAAATGCTTGATAGGAGTTGGTCGAGTTGCTTGCAGAATGGAAGGTCGTTGAGAACCCATATTTTGGAAGGGAACAAAAGTGGGATTGGAGTGCTATTGGGATGCAATCTTGTCTTCTGCCAAATTAGCTAACCCTAGGACTTCCATCATTGTGTTGGGGCAGAACATTTTAACCTCTGACCGAATTTCATCCTTAAGACCACTGATAAAACAACTCCCGTAGATATCATCAGACAAGCCTTTTGTGTGATTAGCTAGTTTCTCAAATTCGGTCTGATACTCTCTCACAGTGCCACTTTGACAGAGTTTAGTGAGTGCTCTGCTGAAGTCATCAAAAGCACTGGGACCAAATCGTTGCAAAAGGAGTTGGCAAAACTCTATCCATTTTGGCTCATCATGAGCCTTGATGTACCAACGGTACCATTGAAGGGATTCCTGTTCCAAATGAAAGGATGCAAGTGGAAATTTTTGGACATCAAAAGTATTATGCAGACTGAAATATTGTTCTGCATGATAGACCCATTCAGTCGGATCAGTACCATTGAAGCAAGGAAATTCAAGCTTCGGACCATGGAAATGGCTGGAAGAAGTGAACCCAGTGGCTGCAGAAGATTCTTGCTGGCAGTTATTGTTCATGGCTGAATGCTGAAGATGGAGGCTGAGAAAATTTTCATCCAGATCTTGGAGTTTGGCTTGGATGGCTGTAAGTGCTTCCTCCATGGTTTTTGCTCCGGCGCGGGTGACAACCATAACCAGGATTTTTTAATTTTTTTTTGTGGGAATGGATAGAAAAACACAAACAAAAGCTTATTTAGTAAAGGGAAATTTTGGATTTGGGGAAAACTCGGAGGGGTAATTGGGGTTTGACTAGGTTTTGGACACTTTCTGAGGGATAGAGAAGCAAAAAATGGGGATTTTAGATGCAGGGTGAAAGAATGAGAAAATTTGGCAGAGAGGGACAAAGAAGTAGAATTAAGAAAGGAACTCGGTGGAAAAATTTGAAGGCAATTGGGTAAAATCCGAAGAATTTATGGCAAACCCTAAAATTAGAGAAATGTGGGATTTCGGGCTTTGGGAAGTGGAATTTGGGATAGGGTCCTCAGGAATGAGATATGAAGAATGGGATTACAGGGGTGTCAATGAAGTTTAAGGGAAAACGGAGTGAAAACAAGGGAGATATGGCCAACGACGTGGAAGGGATTTCAAACAGATAGATCTGCAACGACACGGAAGTGATCGGAAATAGAGGGATCTAAAATGACGTGGAAGGGATTTCAAATAGATAGATCTACAATGGTGTGGGATGGGATGGGATTTTTTTTTTCATAAATGGATCTGCAACGGCATGGAAGAGATTTTAAATAGATAGATTTGCAACGATGCGGAAGTGATCGGAAACAGAGGGATCTGAAACAGTGCCGACTGGATCGAAAACGGCTGGATCTGAAATAGATATGAAACGACGGGATCTGGAACAACTTTCAGAATGGATTTGAAACAATGCGGCAACAATTCAGCTGAAAATAGATATGGACCCCAGGTATGTGCAGCTTCCTAACATTTCATGGGTTTCACTCGGCCACCAATGCTGTCTGACAGCTTGCGTATTGGGGTAGTAGCCCTCACTCCACGGCTTAGGTAAAACTGATAACTGCTTTGCCACAAACGACAGCTCTTGGTTTACGTCACGGGTGGGAACTAGTTAATCAGGTAGGGGTCATTGCCTTTTTTGTTGGAAGGTCCTCTCAATGGGCCAACTACTTTGGGGTTCCTGTGGTATCCTCACAATGAGTTTTAGGGCTTATGCCCAAGTACTTCCCACAGTTAAGTGGATAGGGATTATATCCTGATCTGAAGCTGCAACAGATGCAAAAAAAAAAATTTGGCATAAATTTCACCCAACGAGCCCAAGAAAGTGCTCTGATACCAGATGTGAAGAACCTGCAACAATTAATTAATAAGAATATGCGAAATAACAGAAATGATAGAAGTCATAATCACTTTTATATTGATCACATGCCACTTCGAGGGGGAAACCTCCTTTGAGAAAGCTCAATACAAATAACTTCATGGTGTCTTCATAGGCCTCAACACACACTTATATACTAAGTCTAGGTGCCAATACTATGGGTCAAAACCATGGGCCAATACAAACTATGGATCAACAATACTATGGGCGACTTACAAAGCATATGTGCCTATTGTTGCTACAACATCCTTCCCCAAAATTTTGATGATATTTGGGGCCCCTCCTTTCAACGCTTTTGTAGCAAGCTTTTGCTTTATCTTTTAGGTTTATTTCTTTCTCTAACCTGGCAGAATTTCACCAATTGTTTTCAAAAGAACGTTGTCTTTTTATTTTTCTAAGATAAGCTGCACCATTAGTGCACATTATGAACATAAGCTGGGCACCATTAGTGCAAGAGATAACCTTTTCTTGGCCGCCATAGGTGCAAGGGTTATCATTATCTTCCCCGCCTTGGAGCTGCGCTTCACCTTCTTGGAAGAAATAAAAGATGGTGCATTCCTCCCCAGTGTAGACTGTGATGATAGAATTGGTGCCATAAGCACAGGGGATACGCTTATCCTTCCCGCTTGCAAATCTGCGCTTCGTCTTTCTCGATAGCCCAAGTTTGGGGTAGTTCTTTGAGCACAACCATAATCCTAGGATTGTCGCTCGAGCGCAAAGTTTATTTTGGAACATGCACTTAGCACATAGCACAAAATATTACGCTCCCTGCTTGGCACAAAAGGTTAAACCGGTGCTTGGCATTTGGCGCGAAGAGATCTCCTCAATCCTTGTGCACCGATGGAGTTGGTAGGGCCTTTAATGAGGCCATGTGCCACTCTTAATGACAAATTTCTCGAGCCCCGTGCTCATAACCCCGCCAACTTTGGACATACATGACATTAACCGCCACCGTATTTAACGTATCCGAAACATTTTGAAACTTACCATGTCATTTGCACGCACTGCTCGGGACTCACAGTTCGAAAGTCGCTGCCATTCGCTGAAGCACCTGCGGAAGCCATTACTTATTTCAGGACAAACACTAGTCTTCAGGGATCTTGCCAATCTTCTAGGTAGGCACTTCTCCCTTTTCCTCTCGTTGTTTCAGAGTGTTCTTCCCGGTTAAATAGAACGTCTGCCGTCTTTCATACTCTGTAAAGAATTCCTAGAAAGCATAGCCTACGCTTTCACCCTCTACTCCGAAGTAATGAGGATACAGGGTCGATACATGCAAATCAGGGAAGAGATGGCCCTATCCCACAGGCACATGAGTCCTTTCCCTATGTCGTGTTCTCAGCATCCCAGGTTTTCCTTGCAGAGCTTTCATTGCCAAGCAAAACCTGCGTCTCCCCATGGTCGCATTTCAAAGTTTTTTTTTTCTATGCTTTTCTTGGTTACATAATAGATTTTTTCTGTTCCATGAGTAGGGTCTGTGTTTTCTAAAAGTATGAATTGCTTGCCCTGCTCTGGCCATAAGGTTTGCAAACTGAACAAGAGCTAAAGATATGGCTTAAGTCACTTGGTCATCCACCGCAATCTGGACACCAAAGCTAAGCGAAATATTTTATCCTTTCACGCAGGGTGTGTAAAACTCGTGCTTGGCTCAAACCAACACGGAAACTTGGTATCCCTGAATCATCCTAGTAGTATCTTAGCGGCCACAGATTTTTTCACTAAAACCCATGGAAGCCGCGACATCCCATGCAAAGCGAAACTCCCTGCCAAGCATCTACTGCACGTAAAACCCAATCCTTCTCGTTCCTTGCAGCTAAAGTTTCATACTATGAACACCGGGGTACACTGCTCAACCAAAAGCAATGTTCATTCACATCGAGGGTGCGTAAAACCCACAATGATCAGCCGAAATTGCCTTAGGATATGTTATAAAAACCCATCGTTCCCACTTAGAACCTTGATAACCAAGCCTGATTCTTAACCGATAAAGGCAAGTAGCTATGCATTTTTCCATCTTTGCACAGACTCCACTATCAAGTACCGGCGCATAATTTTGTTCAGGCATCAGTGCGTGAGAATACCAAGGAATAGTGTTTTGCGCTGGTGCAGGAATAGTGTTAAGTGCTGGCACAGGAATAAGGTTAAGCGCTCGCACATAAATTAGAATTGGATGGGGCATGCACAATTTCAACGATAGCACATAAAATTTCCTAGCTAACGCATGCTAAAATTTAGGCCTCAGTGCATAAATAATGTTAAGCGCTAGCGTAGAAATAAGGTTAGGGTGGCGCATGCAAAATTTTAGGTGCTAGCGCAGAAAATTTATTTGGACTAGCGTATCCTTGTAGACATCATTGTTGTCCCGATACATTTCTTCCCAGTCAGTTTGTGTGGAAATTTAGGAGCCTGTGCGCTGTAAAACCAGTGGCACAAATAAAACATTAGCTTGCCTCTCCCCTCCACCATGTTGATATCCTGCTCATTGTTATGAACCGGCCTGATTGCGATAAGCCCTAGAAACATAAAGTCAAATTGGTTGTGATTCTAATTTATGTTTCAATTTGTCTGATTTATGAAATAGCAGTAGCTGGTGTAGCTTATTGACATTTTCTCATGTCTTTCAACTGTGAATTGATAGCTGAAATCGTGATCTATTTGATTATATTTTGAAGAAGCATCCATATTATGATGTTCTGAATTTTGATATAACTATCGCCCATGCTTGAAAATCATCTCACTAAAGACTGCTTTGTCAAATTTTCTATCACCTTGCATTTTAACAGTTGGCTAAACGTATGCATGTTCCTTATTTTACATTACCATGCTCACCGCAGCATTATCATGCACAGGAGGTCTGCAAAGAAGAAAGCCGTGCAGAAGTTAGACTTACACTCGGACGTGGAAATCATATTAGATACTTCTCTTGAGACGATGTTGTCCGACACACAAGCTACCACTAGTGTCCCCCCTAGGAGCTCTGCCCCTGAATTTCAATGGGGAGATCTGTATAGGTTCATTATGGATCAGAATACTACAACAGCCTCTATAGAGGATGCTCTGGTGTATGCCAACATCCGAAGGTCTTGTTTGCATAAGGCGACAACTCGTCCTGAGTTGTTCCGTTGTTCCGAAGTTATTGGATGGCTAATTCCCCACATCCAGACCGACACAAAGCTCATGAATGATAAAAATGGGTTGAGCCTAGCATCTTTCGCTCCCAAGCATGTCTCTGCTGCCTATAGATTTCCTTCACCCAGGTCTTGTTTAGACCATGATTGGATAGCAAAACATCCAATGGACCCACTAGAATCTACCCGAAAGATGCTGATAAATGACAGGAAGATTAGGAGGAGGCAGAACAATGAATATGAAAGCAACCTCCTAAAAAGCCCTTACAGACTCATCGTCCTGATGTTGAGTCGACTCTTCGGCATGCCTAATGGCAATGTGTTTAAGATCGGGTGGGTGCCGGTGATGTTTCATATAGCCATGAATGGCACCATCTTCAACTGGGCTGAAATAATTGCAGATAGTTTGACCTCGTAACTGACAGCAGCCTAGGGAGGACTAACCTAAAAGAAGGCAGATTTCTTCATGTCTTCATACTTGATTGACTGCCTGCTAAGCAAGCACACATTCCCAGACTTGAATTGCTTATGGAAGCCAAAATAAACAGCTATCTTCATGGCTTATTAGTGTACATGGGCAAGTATATACGCAAACCACTACAAGATGGTTTGCAAGAGGTTTATCATGCCATTATACCAGTCATTTTTATAGAACCAGATTGTATGTCGGGGAAGGCAATGCCTATCATTGAACAATTTGGGGACTATTATCACAACGCAGAAGGCACATACATCAGGATGAGTGGAGGTATTCATGAGCCATTTATGTTTCCTCTGTATGTTACAGACTCTGTAATTCACAAGGAGGCCGTGAGACAACTCTTCGGGACCGACGCAATAAGTAAGTTCTTAACAGACCGAAGGAAGGGCATGTATCCTCCCATGCCATTTACCATTGGATCTTATAGCCTCCTGAGAGCAAGAGATGGGGAAAAATACGCTCAAGGCTTAGAAGTTTTCCATTTTGGCACAGTCCCTTTCAGGAGGCATGACCCCAATGGTGCGGTAAGCCAGCATTTTCTTGACCTCAAGGTCTCCTTTGAATATGCTCATGCCATGGACCGAGACGAGGAATTCTTTAGGAGCACCCACAACTTAACTGCGGTGGGGAAACATTACAAGAAGAAAAACATGAACAATCCGAGCCCCAAACCTGTTGGTATGATCCAAAGGGAGCAGGAGGCCTCAACCTCACAATCAGAGAATCATGCAGGGTTAGAGGACCAAGAAAAGGACAAAGTGCTCCAAGAGCAAACCCTCAAGCAGTAGCAGGACCAAGAAGAAGCAAGGATTCAAAGTGAGCTGACTGCCAAGCTTCAGCAAGAAGAAGCTGCAAGGAAACAACAAGAACAAGCCTCTTAGTTGCAACAACAAGAAGAGGCCACTAAGGTCCAAAAAGAAGAAGAGGACCGAAGACAACTAGAGCAAGCTGCCACGCTGCAACATGAAGAAGAAGAAAGGCTCCTAATAGAAGAAGTAGCTAGATTGCAGGAGCACCAAGAAGAGTTAGCAAGAAGGAAGGAGAAGGAGCAAACTGACAAGCTCCTCGAGCAGGACTAACAAAATTTGTTGACATTTCACAAACAAGCATGTGATATGCGGATTAAAATCCATCAGCTGCTAGTACTGATCTCAAAAGAGATTTGGAGCATGAAAGAAATGATTAAGAAAATGAAAAGAATTGAAACCATAGCCCTAAGAACTCGAGAAAGGTTTGAAAATCATATAGAGGAGCTGAAACAACAATCTGAGTGGAAAAAGGGAAAATCTCAACTCCCTTCACACTTACGCGCCACTACAGGAGATGAATTGGACGTGGACATAGGGATCCTTGAATTTGCCAAGGATTGCGACACCAAACTAACTTTGGAAATCAAAAAGACGGTCTGCAAGTGTTGTTCGT
This sequence comes from Larix kaempferi, assembly GCA_027924585.1. Classification (NCBI taxonomy): domain Eukaryota; kingdom Viridiplantae; phylum Streptophyta; class Pinopsida; order Pinales; family Pinaceae; genus Larix; species Larix kaempferi. Next base: position 1,003,062 of record BSBM01001179.1, read on the forward strand.
TATACTCCGCACTCACGGAATCACATAGAAAGTGTCATCTGGTTTTTCCCGCCTCCATTTATGATTTCCCAAAGGCAAAAGATCGACTCTTCAAGTTGCAGAGCGAGCTGGACGAAGACTTGTTTTATATCAAGAAGATAGAAGTATTGACTCAGGATGAATTTCAACAGTTCATTTGCCAGCCTGCAGTACATATTCACTTCCTAGAAGCGATGGTTAAAGAGGCCACAGAGGGAAAAGCGCTGATCAAATCAGACCTACGCAAGCATGAAATAGCATCCAAGGCAACAATATCCTCTCGTAGAAAGATTATTGTAAAGGATATCAAACAATCGACCACATATATTCAAGAGATAGATGGCCCGGTAATTACAAGCGAGCTGGTTGGTGGAGGCGAGTCTTCAAGTCAACAGGAAGAAGCCCCAGCAGAATAGATAGACCATTCTCACTTTGTTTTAAATAAAAGGAGATGCTGAAATTCTACCTTTTTGTATAAATGCTCTGAAAGGACAGCTGGCTCCTATTTTTTTGTCTTGTATGAAAGGTGTCCCAAGAATCTGGGAAATATGTAACTGTACACCAAAATCCTGATTAGAAGGTTCTAGAATTCAGGTACACCTATCAGCTCAAGGAGCATTTTGTAAAGTTATAAATAGAAGTTGAGAGGAGAAGTAAAAGGGGACTTTTTGCAGGGGAAAGGAATTTTTCTTGGCTTGTACAAAATATTTTGCACTTGCTCCAAGAAAGCTAATTTTGCCTAATAAGAGCCTCGAGAGGACGTCCTTTTTCCTAAATGTGTATTGGATGTCTATTGGATTATTCTCTTGACATTCATATGTTGCAATGAGATCTTTCTTTGTTGTCCTGAATTATTTATGTGCAATGAATGATTTTACTACCTTTTGTACAAGGATGTTCCTCCTAAATGAGTAATAGAATACTTTCATGTGAATTAAAAGCTATCTTTTATGTCTTTAACCTCTTGTTGTAGATGTATCTTCATGATTTGATGGCTATCTCTTGATCTTTAGATGTTTCCTTCAGCACATTACTCATATTTACAGTTTTGCTCCTTGCAAGGATAGATTAGATTTATTTCAGTCTTAGATACAGATTTGTTTCAAGTTATGCATTTAGATTACATTAGCTTAGGCACTTGCATATCATCTTAACAATAAAATAAAAAAGAATGGTGGATCGGGCCATAACCGGTGCGAATGGAAACAAATCTTCAAATCTAACACTAGCCGGAACCGCTAACTGGACGGATTCCCCATATTAAACCGTGGACCATCTAATTGGGATAGTTTACTGGGGAGAATTATTTTCTGCTTGATGCTATGATCTTCAGGGCATCAATAGTTTTTGGCGCTAGAAGGGGGGCCTAAAGTGCATGGTTGATAAAGAAAAATCTCCCATTGTCAAAAATGTTACTGAAAACCCACTTGAAACATAAATTTCAGACAACCCAAATCTTGAAGTAACAGATCAAGAAAACCCCATCTCCAATTCTGAACATCAAGAAGTATTGTATACTATACCTTTTGCTGAAATAGAAGATTTAAGAAGACATACGCGATCTTATGTTAGACAACTAGGTGGTTTGAACGCAGTAACTTTTCTCCCTAGGAAAAGTACTCCCAGAAAAGAAAGACAGTACACTCGTGATTCGATTTTTGTGCAGAATTTTGAAGAACTTGTAAATTTATCTTTGGAAGAGATCACAGAACCTTTGAAAGAAACTGACCCTGAAAACCCAGAAAAATTTTCAGATCTAGAAAATCTTGGAGAACTCTTTACCCCAAAGAACACTCCACTCAATTAACCGCACAATTCTCCACCTAACTCTCCACATAGAACCATGCCTTTACCTGCTTGGAGAGCAAGGGGAGCATTGAATCTAGCTGGGCCATTTCATGATCTGCCAAAAAATACTGAGAAGGTTTTTCCTAGATACAACCCAGGTAAAGGCATATCTGCTAAAGATCATCTTAAGAGTTTTTACTAAGCTTTGAATCTTTTAAATGTGTAGCACGAAGATGTAGTCTGTACGCTTTTCCCATACACATTTGAACCAAAATTTTGTTCTTGGTATTTTAGCTTACAAGCTAGTTCGATTTCTAGTTGGGAAGAATTTGAAACATGTTTTGTAAAGAAATATGTGAATCAAAAAACTGTAGCTAAACTTATGAAAGAATTATTGTCCATGAGAATGGAAAAGAAAGAAAAGGTTCAAGACTTCAACCAAAGGTTCACTACACTCTTGAATAATTTCAGGGAAGCAACTAAACTGGCAGAAGAATCTCTAGTTGAATATTATACAACGGCTCTTGAAGGCCCTATAGCAATGTTCATAAAAAGATAAAAGAAAACCACCCGGATAGAAAATTTCAAAGAAGCTAGGAAGGTGGAAGAGGAAGAAGACAACATTTCTAAACATGCCTTAGATGCAGAAACAAAACCGACAACTAGTAAAAAAACCTTACTGCTCACCAGAAATAAAGATGAATCATCGGAAGACATGAAAAACATAGTTAAAATGATGCAGAAATTTTCCAATAAAATCGTAGATCTTGAGAAAGACAAAGCAGCTAGTACATCTAGAAATCCTTTCAAACCTTTCTATAGGAAGAGAGAGAACAATGACCAACCCCATCCACCTATGAACAACTTCCCTGTCTTAAATCTAAATGAAATAGGAATGGAACACTTCTGCACCTTTCATCAAGAGCCGCACTGTGAAAAGAGCTGCCCACAATGGATTAATTACATGAGTTTGGTAATGAACCAAATGTTGGACTCACAGATTCCAGATCAAGATGATTCCCCAGAAGAACAAACCCTTGAAGAAGAGGAACCTTCCCTAGACACTACCATGGTGTTATGGGATTGGGTACCTTTAACTGAACCAATAGAAGATGATCCTGTGGAAAGCCCAATCTCTACTGTGAACATTAACACTTGCAGTAAAGGTTTCATTGCAGATCCTGTTCCAAGCCCGACTACTCTCAAACCTAAAACTTCCGAAGAGATACCTAGGAGACACATTACAGTCATTCCACCTCAACCTAAAGCTAACCCAATAGTTTCCAAACAACCAAATATTGACACAACAGTCCAATGACCAAAGGTCACGTTGAGCAAGGCCGACTAACAAATGAAAGTTATAAAAGAATGTGATATGGGATATGACATCATTGAAGATATAAATAAAGTAAAAGCAAATCTTTCGATATTCGATATGTGCAATTTTCCCCAACAACGAGACAAGTTGTTGCAAGCTCTTCAATCCCAGCCCAGTGCTCCATTAACAGACACTCAAGAAGATCCTGAAATTAATGAAGCCAGTATCGGTGGGAAATCCAAATCTCAGACATTGCCTTTTCTTTTAACTTTTGAAATATTCAATCACAATGTGCACAATTTTCTGGTAGATTCGGGAGCATCTTTGAATGTCAATTCATTGTCAATTTGTAAGAAAATTAACGGTCAACCAATCCCATGTCAAGCTCGGATTATTCAGTTAGATAGGACTACTGTCAAAGTTATTGGGGAAATGAAGGATGTTCTCATTAGGTTATCGGCAGATTCTAGAGTTTGTCAGTTCATTGATATAATGGTAGTTGACATTCCCGAAGCCTATGGTTTAATCCTAAGTAGGGACTAGTCCACTAAGCTTGATGGCTACTTTGCAACTGATTGGTCCCATTTATGGCTGCCATATTAGAATAGGCAGAATCAGATCAAATTTTTGAGAGAACCACATATCAAACAAAATGTAACTCAGCTAGAAGGAAAGAATGAAGCGGTGACCTTCTCATCTTCAGTTTTGGTAAATTATTTCTTAGAAATTGATCCGGGTAATTATTAGGCTGAAACTATTAGCCATGAATTAGATGAACAGTCCAATCTCCTTCATTTTTCTCGGACTGAGGATATTGAATGTAACATAGTTAGTTTAGTCAATGACTTAGATCATAAAGATACTAACTTAGGTAAGTCAAACGTTCTTTTTTGGACATTATACTTTGATGGTTCTAAAACTCTGGAAGGATCCGGAGACGGTTGTGTTCTGATGGATCAAAAAAAAAATAAGTACTTTTTGTCCTGTAGGTTAGAATTTGATTGTACTAACAACACTGCTGAATATGAAGCTTTAGTCCATGGATTGAAGAAAGCCATTGATTTGAATGTCAAATACCTGAAGGTTTTTGGTGACTCAGAAATAGCTGTAAGGCAGGTAAGAGATACCATTCATTTCCTTTCACCTCATTTGAAAGGTTATCAGGTTGAGGTATGGGATTTAATCATGCATTTTGATGCTTTCAATATAAAATCTGTTCCTAGACTGCAAAATGCTGCAGCTGATTTATTAGCAACTTCCGCTTCTAGATTGGTGCCAACTAATAACAAGTGCTCGATTGAATTGGTTTTTAGGCCTTCTGTCCCTGACAATATCAAGAACTTCAGAGCTTTCGATGATGACGACCAGATTATCAATTTTCTAACAAACGAATACATGCTCCAAGAAGCCATGATAGACGAAGAAGAACATGATGTTGTTTTGCAAGAGAAAGATGAGGCTAAAGGAAATTATATTCCCAGAGGGGTAAGGTCACTTGAAATGCTGTTCGATCTGCAGAATAAGTTGAAAAGGCTAGCAAATACCAAGACCAATAGCTCATTAATGCAGCATGAATTAGTAAATCTGGGTACCAAAGCTGAACCAAAGTTCGTTAACCTTGGCAAAGGTTGTTCACCGGGAGAAAGAGATAAGTTCATCAAACTGTTTCGACAATATAAGGATGTTTTTGCATGGACTTATGAAGATCTAAAAACATATGACACCCACATTATTCAGCATGTCATACCAATGAAGGCAAACATCGAGCCATTTTAGCAGCAATTAAGAAGAATGCATCCTACCCTTGAACCTCTGATTCAAAAGGAGTTGAAGAAGTTACTTGATGCTAAGATAATCTTTAAAGTCTGGCATTTCGAGTGGGTTGCAAATTTGGTTCCTCTAAGGAAGAAGTCAGGAGAAATAAGACTATGTGTTGACTTCAGAAATTTGAACAGAGCCTTAGATAAAGACAACTATCTCGTCCCTTCAATGGAACAAATTCTCTAGATGGTATCAGGATCAGAACTCTTCTCCCTTCTTGATGGTTTTTCTGGTTACAATCAAGTATTAGTAGCTGAAGAAGACCATATTAAGACCACTTTCCACACCAAGTGGGGAACGTTTGCGTATAGAAGAATTCCATTTGGCCTAATAAATGTGGGAGCCACGTTCCAGCAAGTGATGGACATCTCTTTCTGAGGATTTGGCGGTCATTATGTCGTTTTTTATCTAGATGATGTGACAGTTTTTTCAAAGAAGAGAAAAGACCATGTTGTTCATTTGAAGCATATTTTTTATCGTTGTCGGAAATATGGTATCTCTTTAAAGCCCAAGAACAATGTGTTTGCTGTTCCTGAAGGTAAGCTTATGGGCCATGTTATTTCAAAAAGGGGAGTTTCAATTGATCAAGAGAGAGTACAAGCTATCAATAGAATTCCTATGCCTCATAACAAGAAATCCATGCAGTCATTTATGGGCACTATCAATTTTGTCCAAAGATTTGTTCCCGATTTTGCTCAAACTGTTAAACCTTTGTAGCAAATGGTTAAGCAAAGCATACAGTTCAAGTGGACAGACTTGGAAAAGGATGGATGTAGAGACATTAAGGCAGCCATAGTTGAGGCTCCTTCCTTAAGAATCCCATACTTTGACAAAGATTTTATCTTGTATACCTTTGCTTCGGATGACTCACTCACAGTGGTGCTTACACAAAAGGTAGAGTTAGGAGACAAATATCCAATCTCGTTTATGAGCACTGGTTTGCAAGGTGCTGAACTGAATTATCCTATTGTCGACAAACAGGCATATGCCATGTTTAAAGCAGTAAAACAGTTCAGACCATATATTCTTAAGAACAGAACCAAAGTTATAGTTCCCACCCAGTTGTTAGATCCCTTTTCGTTCAAAAGGAATTGGGAGAAAGAAGGGGAAACTGGGTCACAGCTCTTCAAGAATATGATTTAGAATTTAAACCAGCCACCATCATTAAGGGACAAGGCCTATGTAAATTGCTTATACAGCATCTGATTGATGAAGAGTAGCATTGGAAAAATGAATCTGAGCTAAATTCAGTTGAAGTATGTCCCATTTTCACAGCTCCCGAATCATGGTATAGAGATCTAGTGCATTATTTGCAGCAAGTTTATCTACCAGAACACTGGGGTTCTAAGCAAAGAAGGGCACTCTGTTTGAAATCAGCAGCTTATCAAATCATTGATGGAATACTTTTCAGAAAAAAAAAATTACGATGGAATTTTTCTCAGATGTCTAGAAAAGGAAGATGCAAGTAAAGTTGTCAAAGAATTACATGATGGTCCTGCTGGTGGACATTATTCAGGAGAGACAACAGCTCACAAAATACTCAGAGCTGGATATTATTGGCCCACTTTATTTTGAGATGCCCATGCGTATGCACGGGACTATGATATATGCAAAAGAAGTGCTGGAAAATTACCTAAGGCAGTAGGACCTTTGTAGCCGGTTATTATCTCAAAACCTTTCGAATAATGGGGTATAGACGTCATCGGAGAAATAAAGCCAAATTCTTCTCTGCAACATCTATACATCCTGACAGCCACCGACTATTTCACTAGATGGATGGAGGCTACTTCATTATGCAAGATCAATGAAGATGCAGTCATCACTTTCTTGAAAGAGAACATCATAACCAGGTTTTGGGTGCCAATTTCTTTAGTATTTGATAATGCCACTTATTTCTCTTCTTTTAAAATAAATGAATTTGTTTATGAAAGAGGAATTAAATTGCATTATTCAGCCAATTACTACCCCTAGGGAAACGGACTAGCTAAATCTTCAAACAAAAACCTCATCTGAATTCTCAAGAAGACTGTGATTGAAAATCAGAGAATCTGACATATAGCTCTCCCAAATGCCTTATGGAAAGATAGGGTGACTCCAAAGAATGCATTAGGGGTTTCCCCTTACACTCTCATCTATGGAAAGGAAGCCATCCTCCCTCCCAACATCTTACTTCCATCCTTACAATTGTCTCAAGCCTCTCAAGGATCTGGTAGTCAGGTTTTACAATCCAGGATCGATACTTTGCTTCAACTTGAGGAAGCCCGACAAAGGGCCAAAGACCGATTTCATCAACATCAAGACATCATTAAAAGATGGTTCGATAAAAGGAAGTTTGGTAAAAGAAGCTTCGAAGTAGGAGATTTAGTTCTGAAATGGCACCATAACCACGAAGGCAAAGGGATGCACACAAAATTCCAACACTTATGGATAAGCCCTTACCAAATTTATGCAAAGCTCGGCCCGTCCACTTACAAGCTAACAGACCTCCAGGGAGAGGAAGCAACCCTCCCTCTCAATGGCCTTGCCTTGAAACAATACTTTGAATAGTCTCATTGAGGCTTTCTATACATAAATAAAGCTTTTATTTTATTTTACTTTAGTCTCTTATTTTCTTTGTTTCAACTAATTTGTCTCTTTTTTTCAGCATTTGAACTTTTTGTACAAATTTGTTTTCCTGAGTCACCTGCAATTGGGCCTCTCGTGAAGGTAGATCTCTCAAGAAATCGCACAACACGTGAAGCTGAAAATGTATCCTCGAAAGAAAGTTTACCCATGCATTTTTGGATTTGCTGATCGTTCTCTAGAATGAAGAGATCCTATTATGTTGGTCACACTAACCCTTGTTTAAATAGTAGAGATCTATGATTATCTTTACTACTATCTTTGGGCTCCATCCACCATCACACTTAAAAGCATCTCAAGAAGATCGCTGTGGTTGGACCCACGGAAAGGTAGCATATCTCGAAGGCATAGGGTATTGAAATGACTCCATGCTGCAAATCTAAAGCCAAAAGGGCTTATAATCAAGGTTCTGTTTTCCAGAGGTTCTCGCCTCAATCAAAGCATGGCTGAGACAAAAGTAAAACATACAAGTCAAGAAAGCTATCCAAAAGACTCAGCTCAAGCTAGGCTCCTCTCCGTCCATGAGGCTTGATAAATCAATAAAATCTCCCACTCACACAAAAGGACATTATGGATTGAGGAGCCAAAATCAAAGATTGTATTTTAAAGAAAATATTTCTGGAAGGCTCAAACAACAAAGCTATCAAATGTATGAACATCCAAAAGGATGCAGGCGGCATGGGAATGAGGAACAAGAGCAATAGTGTCTATGAGATGTTGTTGGAAATCCTGTGGAGTCCGATAGCAGTGGTCATCTGAAAGATGAATCTTCTAAAATGAACCCCATATGTTGGCCCTTGGAAAGTTTTAAAGATGTCTTCATCGAAGCTCCCCTTCCCCAACGACCAACGGATAAAGTGACTACTTCCTTTGCTGAGATTCGAATGCTCAACTGAATATTGCACATAATGTGGACAGCTTTTAAAAGAATTCTTCCACTAAATGAGATGGTTTTCAGAGATCTGTGGTCGCCAGCGATTCGCCAATTGTTGTTGCTGCAACATCCTTCCCCAAAATTTTGATGATATTTGGGGCCCCTCCTTTCAACACTTTTGTAGCAATTTTTTCCTTTATCTTTCAGGTTTATTTCTTTCTCTAACTTGGCAGAATTTCCCCAACTTCTTTCAAAAGAACATTCTCTTTTTATTTTTCTAAGAAAAAAGCAGTCTTTTCTCTTCAGCATGGATTTTAGTCTTAATCCACCTGCTATAATGCATGTTTTACCCTTCAAATCCTTCATCACTTTAGCGCACCTCTCAAAGATAGGTTCCCTACTCGACGCAAACTCTAACCATAAGTTCTCCGCTCAGCACAAAATTTGTCCCTAACTCAGCCACCCCCTTTTGGCAAGTCCCAAGTCTTTTTCTGGTGCACATTATGAACATAAGCCGGCCACCATTAGCGCAAGAGATAACCTTTTCTCGGTCTCCATAGGCACAAGAGTTATCATTGTCCTCCCCGCCTTGGAGCTGTGCTTCACCTTCTTGGAAGAAATAAAAGTTGGCGCGTTCCTCCCTAGCGCAGACTATGATGATACAATCAGTGCCATAAGTGTAGGGGATACGCTTATCCTTCCCGCTTGCAAATCTGTGCTTCTTCTTTCTTGATAGCCCAAGTTTGGCGTAGTTCTTTGGGCGTAACCATAATGCCAGGATTTCCACTCAAGCGCAAAGTTTATTTTGGAACGTGCGCGTAGCACATAGCGCAAAAGATTACGCTCCCCGCTTGGCGCAAAAGGTTAAACCGATGCTCGGCGTTTGGCGCAAAGAGATCTCCTCGAACCTTATGCACCGACGGAGTTGGTATGGCCTTTAATGAGGCCATGTGCCACTCTTAATGACAGATTTCTCAAGCCCCTTGCTCATAACCCCACCAACTTTGGAAGTATGCAACATTAATTGCCACCCTATTTAACGTATCCAAAACGTTTTGAAACTCACCATGTCATTTGCACTCGCTGCTCGGGACTCATAGTTCGAAAGTCGCTGCCATTCGCTGAAGCACCTGCGAAATCCATTACTTGTTTCAGGACAAAGGCCAGTCTTCGGGGATCTTGCCAATCTGCTAGGTAGGCTATTCTCCCTTTTCCTCTTGCTATTTCGGAGTGTTCTGCCTGGTTAAATAGAACGTCTACCATCTTTCATACTCTGTAAAGAATTCCTAGAATGCATAGCCTACGCTTTCACCCTCTACTATGAAGTAATGAGGATACAGGGTCGATACATGAAAACCAGGGTAGAGATGGCCCTATCCCACAGGCACATGAGTCTTTTCCCTGTGTCACATTCTCGGCATCCTAGGTTTCCCTCACAGTGCTTTCATTGCCAAGCAAAAACCCACGTCTCCCCACCGCCGCATTTGAAAGTTTTTTTTTCTATGTTTTTCTTGGTTGTATAATAGCTTTTTTCTGCTCCATGAGTAGGGTCTCTGTTTTCTAAAAGTATGAATTTCTTGCCCTACTTTGGCCATAAGGTTTGCAAACTGAATGAGCATTAAAGATATGGCTTAAGAATGCAATGCCTATCATTGAACAATTCGGGGACTATTATCACAACGTAGAAGGCACATACATCAGGAAGAGTGGAGGTACTCATGAGCCATTTATGTTCCCTCAGTATGTTATAGAATTTGTAATTCACAAGGAGGCTGTGAGACAACTCTTCGGCACTGACCCAATAAGTAAGTTCTTAACAGACGGAAGGAAGGGCATTTATCCTCCCATGCCATTTACCATTGGATCTTATAGCCTCCCGAGAGTAAGAGATGGGGAAAATTACGCTCAAGGCTTAGAAGTTTTCCATTTCGGCACAGTCCCTTTCAGGAGGCATGATCCCAACAGTGGGGTAAGCCAACATTGTCTCGACCTCAAGGTCTCCTTTGAATATGCTCATGGCATGGACCAAGACGAGGAATTCTTCAGGAGCACCCGCAACTTAATTGTGGTGGGGAAATGCTACAAGAAGAAAAACATGAAGAATCCAAGCCCCAAACCCATTGGTATGATCCAAAGGGAGCGGGAGGCCTCATCCTCACAATCGGAGAATCCTGCAGGGTTAGAGGAGCAAGAATAGGACAGAGTGCTCCAGGAGAAAACCCTCAAGCAATAGCAGGACCAAGAAGAAGAAAGAATTCAAAGTGAGCTGACTGCCAAGCTTCAGCAAGAAGAAGCTGCAAGGAAACAACAAGAACAAGCCTCTCAGTTGGAACAACAAGAAGAGGCCGCTAAGGTCCAAAAAGAAGAAGAGGACCGAAGACAACAAGAGCAAGCTGCCAATCTTCAACATGAAGAAGAAGAAAGGCTCCTAATAGAAGAAGCAGCTAGATTGCAGGAGCAGTAGGAAGAGTCAACAAGAAGGCAGGAGAAGGAGAAAACCGAGAAGCTCCCCGAGCAGGAACCATCCACTCCGAAAGACATGGAGTTAGATCCACCATTGATGAACTCTCCAGTGACAACTCAAGAAGAGGTGGATTCTACAAGAGGATTGGCACTAACCCCATATATCCCCAGGAAGCAGCGCAAAGTGGCAGACCTAGATACTGTATATTTCAAAGAGCGGAAAAGGGCCATCATTGATAGGAGGGTAAAGAAAATGGAAAGCAGGGTAAAGAAAGTGGAAAGTAAGGAGGATGAATATGAATTATGGATATTAGAGACAACATTGGTCCAAAGACCTGATGCTGAGCCCTCGTTCCAAGCCCAATGCACTGTAGCATCAGCAGAGGCAACTAAAGCCAATATTGAATTCCTAACAGGTGAGATAAAGCATTACAGGGATCAATGTTTTAAGATCAGAGATGATAGAAAGAGGGAGGTATTGGAAGCAAACAAATTGAAAGAGAACTACAATGAGTTGATAGGAGAACAGTTGATGCTAAATTTAGGAGTTCTCCAGCTTGAGAATGAGAAAAACTCATTGGAAATTCATTTGGCCATCTCGGAAGATGAGAAGAAGAATCTAAAAGCTCACATAACAGAATTAGAAGAACTCAAAGCAAGTAGGGATCAGCAAATTCATTTCCACCGACATGAATATGAAGGGCAGATTCAAGAAAAGGAACAATTGGCGAAACATCTCAAAGAGGCAGCGGAGGACCAACAAAATTTGTCCACATTTCACAAACAAGCATGTGATATACGGATTAAAATCCATGAGCTGCTAGTACTGATCTTGGAAGAGATTTGGAGCATGAAGGAAATGATTAAGAAAATGAAAACAATTGAAACCATATCCCTAAGAACTCGAGAAAGGTTTGCAAATCATATAGAGGAGCTGAAACAACAATCTGAGTGCAAAAAGGGAAAATCTCAACTCCCTTCACACTTCCGTGCCGCTACAAGAGATGAATTGGATGTGGACATTGGGATCCTTGAATTTTCCAAGGATTGCAGCACCAAGCTAACTTTGGAAATCAAGAAGATGGTCCGCAAGTGATTTTCATTATACTCCGCACTTAGGGAATCACATAGCAAGTGTCATCTAGTTCTTCCCGCCTACATTTATGATTTCCCAAAGGAAGAAGATCGACTCTTCGAGTTGCAGAATGAGCTGGACGAAGACTTGGTTTATATCAAGAAGACAGAAGTATTGACTCAGGACGAATTTCAACAGTTCATTTTCAAGCCTGCAGTACATATTCACTTCCTAGAAGCGATGGTTAAAGAGGCCACAAAGGGAAAAGTTCTAATCAAATCAGACCTACGCAAGCATGAAATAACGTCCAAGGCAACAATATCCTCTCGTAGCAAGCTTATCGTAAAGGATATCAACCAATGGACCACATATATTCAAGAGATAGATGGCCCGGTAATTACAAGCTAGCCGGTTGATGGAGGCGAGTCTTAAAGTCAACAGGCAGAAGCCCCAACATAATAGATAGACCATTCTCACTTTGTTTTAAATAAAAGGAGATGCTGAAATTCTACCTTTTTGTATAAATGATTTGAAAGGATAGCTGGCTCCTATTTTTTGTCTTGTATGAAAGGTGTCACACGAATCTAGGAAATATGTAACTGTACACCAAAATCCTGATTAGAAGGTTCCAGAATTAGGGTACACCTGTCAGCTCAAGGGGCATTTTGTAAAGTTATAAATAGAAGTTGAGAGGATAAGTAAAAGGGGACTTTTTGCAGGGGAAAGGAATTTTTCTTGGCTTGTACGAACTATTTTGCACTTGCTCCAAGAAAGCTAATTTTGCCTAATAAGAGCCTGGAGAGGATGTCCTTTTGCCTAAATGTGTATTGGATATCTATTGGATTATTCTCTTGACATTCATATGTTGCAGTGAGATCTTTCTTTGTTGTCTTGAAATATTTATGTGCAATGAATGATTTTACTACCTTTTGTAGAAGGATGTTCCTCCTAAATGAGTAATAGAATGCTTTCATGTGAATTAAAAGCTATCTTTTATGTCTTTAAACTCTTGTGGTATATGTATCTTCATAATTTGATGGCTATCTCTTGATCTTTAGATGTTTCTTTCAGCACATTACTCATATCTACAGTTTTGCTCCTTGCAAGGATAGATTAGATTTAATTCAGTCTTAGATACAGATTTGTTTCAAGTTATGCATTTAGATTAAATTAGCTTAGGCACTTGCATATCATCTTAACAATAAAATAAAAAAGAACGGTGGATCGGGTCATAACCGGTGTGAATGAAAACAAATCTTCAAATCTAACGGTAACCGGAACCGCTAACCAGTCGGATTCCCCATATTAAACGGTGGACCATCTAATTGGGATAGTTTATCGAGGAGAATCCCTTTCTGCTTGATGCTGCGATCTTCGGGGCATCAACAGTTTTTGGAGCTTGAAGGAAGGCCTAAAGTGCATGGCTGATAAAGGAAAATCTCCCATTGTCAAAAATGTTACTGAAAACTCGCTTGAAACATAAATTTCAGACAACCCAAATCTTGAAGTAACAGATCAAGAAAACCCCATCTCTGATTCTAAACATGAAGAAGTAATTTATGTTGTACCTTTTGTTGAAATAGAAGATTTAAGAAGACACACGATCTTATGTTACACAACTAGGTGGTTTGAACGCAGTAACTTTTCTCCCTAGGAAAAGTACTCCCAAAAAAGAAAGACAATACACTCGTGATTCGATTTGTGTGTAGAATTTTGAAGAACTTGTAAATTTATCTTTGGAAGAGATCACAGAACCTCTGAAAGAAACTGACCCTGAAAACCCAGAAAATTTTTCAGATCCAAAAAAACTTGGAGAACTCTTTACCCCAAAGAACACTCCACTCAATTTACCGCACAATTACCCCCCTAGCTCTCCACATAGAACCATGATTGTACCTGCTTGGAGAGCAAGGGCAGCATTGAATCTAGCTGGGCAATTTCATGATCTGCCAAAAAATCCTGAGAAGGTTTTTCCTAGATACGACCCAGGTAAAAGCATATATGCTGAAGATGATCTTAAGAGTTTTTACTTAGCTTTGAATATTTTAAATGTGCAGCACAAAGATGTAGTCTGTAGGATTTTCCCATACACATTTGAACCAAAAGTTTCTTCCTGGTATTTTAGCTTACAAGCTAGTTCGATTTCTAATTGGGAAGAATTTGAAACATGTTTTGTAAAGAAATATGGGAATCAAAAAACTGTAGCTACACTTATGAAAGAATTATTGTCCATGAGAATGGAAAAGAAAGAAAAGGTTCAAGACTTCAACCAAAGGTTCACTACACTCTTGAATAATTTTAGCGAAGCAACTAAACCAACAGAAGAATCTCTAGTTGAATATTATACAACGGCTCTTGAAGGCCCTATAGCAATGTTCGTAAAAAGATCAATGAAAACCACCCTAACAGAAAATTTCAAAGAAGCTAGGAAGGTGGAAGAGGAAGCAGACAACATTGCTAAACATGCCTTAGATGTAGAAACAAAACTAGAAACTAGTAAAAAAACCTTACTGCTCACTAGAAATAAAGAAGAATCATCAGCAGACATCGAAAACATAGTTAAAATGATGCAAAAATTGTCCAATAAAATCGTAGATCTTGAGAAAGACAAAGGAACTAGTACATCTAGAAAACCTTTCAAACCTTTCTACAAGAAGAGAAAAGACAATGACCAACCCCATCCACCTATGAAGAACTCCCCTATCTTAAATCTAAATGAAATAGGAATGGAACACTTATGCACCTTTCATCAAGAGCCGCACTCTTAAAAGAGCTGCCCACAATGGATTAATTCCATGAGTTTGGTAATGAACCAAATATTGATGTATATGTAACTTCGGAATGTATTTCACATATATGTATATTGTATTCCTATAGAGATGTTATTATTCCTCTATATGGAAGTGTCGTCATCTATATTGTAAGTGTCGTAACTTATACTTGATGGGTTATTAGACCACCTTGTTGGGGTTGGCCCTGTATAAGTCATGTGAGTCGAAGGGTTATTAGATCACCCTATTGGGGGTCGGCCATGTGGGTCAAAGGGTTATTAGACTACGCTATTGGGTGTCGGCCCAATCAACATTATGTTAAGTGGTTAAGTTGAGGCCGACCTAGTTGAGTAAAGGTTAAGTCAAGTTAGTGTATAAATAGAGAGTGTGTCTCTCTCATTTTACACATTCTATTCTCTCACTCACACTTGGGAGAGTGGCGCACTTGTGGAGGAGAAGGCTATGCTGCTAGGAGAAGACTATCTCTTGTATTTTGTGTTAAATTTTCAGAATTTACTTCAATCTAATCTAGGATCATAACTGAGAGAACAACATGTACAGCATATCTATAGCATATCAGTCATGGAGACAATAATGCAAGCACACAAGAGACACAAAGATTTACTTGGGGAAACCATAAAGGTGAAAACCACAATAACTTCCTCAGAGATAGATAGAGCAATGATACAACCCAAACATAAGAGATAGACATATCCTAGTAGCAGATCCTCCTCCTCCATAAGTGCGCCACTCCTCCTTGAGTGCATAAGTGAGAAGTGAGTGATAAAATAGACTGCCTCCCGCACTCTATTTATACTTGACTTGACTTGCCTTTTACATAACTCATCTAGGCTCGAACATAACCACATAACATAATGCTGACTGGGCCGACCCCCAATAGGGTGGTCTAATAACCCTTTGACCCACATGGCCGACCCCCAATAGGGGGGTCTAATAACCCTTCGACCCACATGACTTATACAGGGTCGACCCCAACAAGGTGGTCTAATAACCCATCAAGTATAAGTTACGACATTTACAATATAAATGACGACACTTCCGTATAGAGGAATAATACCATCTCTATAGGAGTACATACAACATACATATATGAAATACATTCCGAATTTACATATACATCAACACTCCCTCTTAACTAGGAAGGTATTTCTCAGCACAGGTCTTATAGCACAAGTCTTCTTCTCTGGATCATCGTCACTGGATAATCGTCATCGAGTCATCATCATCGTCATTGCTGCTGCTATCTCAATCAATCTCTGAATCTAATCGTCATAGGAAGTTCTACAGAGCCAGTCCTTTTTCATACTAGATGTAGGCCCACCACCTGCAGGTCTTCGTCATCACTGGCCATACTGTGGAATCCTCAAGACTTATTAGATGCATCACAAAACCTGGCTGCAGCATCCCAGGCTATTACGAGCACACAGCTCTACCTATAGGATCTCCCAGGAGCACATTACATGTGACCCATCACAAAACCTGGCTGAAGCATCCCAGGCTGTTATGAGCACACAGCTCTACCTGTTGGATCTCCTAGGAGCACATTACATGTGATCTCACCACAAAACCTGGCTGAAGCATCCCAGGCTGTTACGAGCACACAGCTCTACCTGTTGGATCTCCCAGGAGCACATTACATGTGGTCCACCACAAAACCTGGCTGAAGCATCTGAGGCCTTTTTCATCCTGTCCAGATCTCCCAGGAGCAAATTACATGTGGTCATGGAAAAACCTAGCTAAAGCATCTGAGGCCTTTTTCATCCTGTCTAGATCTCCCAGGAGCAAATTACATGCCATAGGACAAAACCTCGAAAGAGCATCTGCCAGATATCCCAGGGCACCGAATTACATGCCATAGGAAAAACCTCGAAAGACTATCTATAGATCTCCCAGGGCACAAATTATATGTCCTCCCAAAGCAAAATCTCAAAAGACCATTTGCCAGATGTCCCAGGGCACCGAATTACATGCCATAGGAAAAACCTTGAAAGACCATCTGCAAATATCCCATGGCACAAATTACATGCTTACCTGCACAACCTGATCCACGGCCACAAAGTATCATTTGATACTCATCATACATCATCCTGATCATCATCACTGCAACATCCTGCTGCATGTCATCTGGAGAAGCTCGTCATCCACGATCATCCTAATCATACAATGCATCCATCTAATGCACACCAAGTATCTACTTGATATATATCATCATACATAGTGTATCCCCCTGATACATAGATACATGATCCACACAATGTATCCATCAACATACATGATCTACCTGATCATACCTGATACATATCAATATACATGATCTACCTGATCATACAATGTATCCACCTGATACATATATAGATACATGGTCCAAGCATCCAACATGATGCATATACAAAATACATACACATGATCCAACCGATCATATCCAGCATCCAACATGATGCGTATATACATATAAATGATCCAACTGATCATATCCAACATCCAACATGATGCGTACATGCATACATGAAAATGATCCAACTGATCATATCCAACATTCAACATGATGCGTACATACATACATAAAAATGATCCAACTAATCATATCCAGCAGAAACCACAACATCATCCAGCGCTTACATCCACAGCCATTTGAAGGATCCTCCTTCCAACATGCTTGGAATGGCTTCAGCAAATGTGTCCATCACTTCTTCCTCAAAGTTTCCTCGATCTGAAGAACGCCAAGCCTCTGTCTGAAGTATTCGAAATTCACCCTGGCTAGTGGCTTCGTCAGCACATCTGCAATCTACTCGTCCGTCTCAACATACAGGAGCTTCACCGCTCCTCTCTGCACCATATACCTGATATAGTGATATTTGATCTCTATGTGTTTCGACCTGTCATGAAACACTGGGTTCTCAGACAGCTTCACACAACTCTGGTTATCACAGAAGATACCAGTAGCATCCAACAGGAGATCAAATAACTCAGACAGTAGCTTCCGTAGCCATACTGCCTCACAACTAGCTGAACAGGCTGCAACATACTCTGCCTAGCTGTACTCAGTGCTACGCACGACTACTTCCTGCTAAACCGAGAGAATACAGCTGATCCCATACTGAAGCAGCACCCATATGTGCTCTTCCTATCTGTAGCACTGCCAGCCCAATCTGAATCAACATAACCCTGTAGGTTAAACTTTTGATTCGCTTCATACTTGAGCCCATAATCCACTGTACCCTTCAGGTACCTCAGAACATGCTTTACAGCAACCAGGTGAACACTCCTTGGATCCGTCAGGAACCGGCTCAATGTGTTCACAACAAAGCAAATATTTGGTCTCATGTTCATCAGGTACATCAAGGACCCAATCATTTGACGATACATAGAGACATCAACCAGCTCAGATGAAGCATCACAAAGAAGCTTCAGATTCGATGCCATAGGTGTGGCCATGGCCTTGCAATCCATCATCCCGAACCTCTTCAGGATCTCTACTACATACTTCCCTTGTCCAAGGAAGATTCCATCACTCTGCCACACCTCCATGCCAAAAACAAAAAGTGCATCATCCCCAAGTTCCTCAACTCAAACTCGGCAGCAAGCTTCCACTGCGTGTCGGCAATCAATCTATCTTCACCTGTAACAAACAGGTTATTCGCATACAAAAGTAGTATCACTGGATTGCCTTCCTCAACCTTGTAGAAAAGGTTGGAACCTGCTTTACTCTTGGTAAAGACCAAACTGGATAGAAAGCTGCCTATCCTACCATACCAAATTCTGCACATATATGATTTCTTGTCATGTGTCTCAGAACCAAGTGGTTGCTCCACATACACTTCTTCTTCAACTACACCATTCAAGAAAGTTGTCTTGAAATTCATCTGGTGTATCTTCTATTTCATCACTTTTATATTTCTCTATGCTACCGTCTGCAGCATGCTTGATCTTGATAGATCCATATGGAAGTCACAACAGACTTCCCTTCAGCTCTTGGGATTGCATCCCAAACATTGTTCTTCATGATCGACGGATCATGGCATTCTTCTCGTATCCTGGGAACTTCAATATCTTCAATAGATAATTTTGTTGCTGAACAAATGTTGTAGTTCTTCTTTTGTAGGTGATGGCATACGATCTTTCCTACACAACAAGTTAAATTGCATGATTAGAAAACATCTCATAGTTTTCAGAACAAATTCTTACACATAAAGAAATATGTCATACAGTCATGCAATTGTCTTAGCCAATGCTTCAATACAACATTTATCCATATCCCGTAACTTTCTAGATGCCTTCCAATCTCTACCAGAACATTGTTAAGAGTGTGCACAACTCCCAACATGTCAGCAAAGAGGTTTCATTCTAGATAAGTAGCAATGGAATGTTGTACAGTGCCATAGGCCACTTACCCATGTATATTAGTAGTATACTGTTCATCAATGCAACTATTCTAATATGCACAATACATATCCTAAGTCTAGGAACATGAATGAAACCTCTTTGCTAACATGTTGGGAGTTGTGCACACTCTTAACAATGTTCTGGTAGAGATTGGAAGGCATCTAGAAAGTTACGGGATATGGATAAATGTTGTATTGAAGCATTGGCTAAGACAATTGCATGACTGTATGACATATTTCTTTATGTGTAAGAATTTGTTCTGAAAACTATGAGATGTTTTCTAATCATGCAATTTAACTTGTTGTGTAGGAAAGATCGTATGCCATCACCTACAAAAGAAGAACTACAACATTTGTTCAGCAACAAAATTATCTATTGAAGATATTGAAGTTCCCAGGATACGGGAAGAATGCCATGATCCATTGATCATGAAGAATGATGTTTGGGATGCAGTCCCAAGAGCTGAAGGGAAGTCTGTTGTGACTTCCATATGGATCTATCAAGATCAAGCATGCTGCAGATGGTAGCATAGAGAAATATAAAAGTGATGAAATAGAAGATACACCAGATGAATTTCAAGACAGCTTTGTTGCAAACTCTTAACAATGTTCTAGTAGAGATTGGAAGGCATCTAGAAAGTTACAGAATATGGATAAATGTTGTATTGAAGCATTGGCTAAGATAATTGCATGACTGTATGACATATTTCTTTATGTGTAAGAATTTGTCTGAAAATTATGAGATGTTTCTAATCATGCAATTTAACTTGTTTTGTAGAAAAGACCATATACCTTCACCTACAAAAGAAGGACTACAACATTTGTTCAAGCAACAAAATTATCTATTGAAGATATTGAAGTTCCCAGGATATGGGAAGAATGCCATGATCCGTCGATCATGAAGAACGATGTTTGGGATGCGGTCCCAAGAGCTGAAGGGAAGTCTGTTGTGACTTCCAAATGGAAGATTGATTGTGGATAACCTGTTTGTTACAGGTGAAGATAGATTGATTGCCGACACGCAGCGGAAGCTTGCTGCCGAGTTCGAGATGAAGAACTTGGGGATGATGCACTATTTGTTTTTGGCATGGAGGTGTGGCAGAGTGCAGATGGATTCTTTCTTGGACAAGGGAAGTATGTAGTAGAGATCCTGAAGAGGTTTGGGATGATGGATTGCAAGGCCATGGCCACACCTATGGCATCGAATCTGAAGCTTCTTTGTGATGCTTCATATGAGCCAGTTGATGTCTCTATGTATCGTCAGATGATTGGGTCCTTGATGTACCTGATGAACACGAGACCAGATATTTGCTTTGTGGTGAACACATTGAGCCAGTTCCTAACGGATCCGAGGAGTGTTCACCTAGTTGCTGTAAAGCATGTTCTAAGGTACCTGAAGGGTACAGTTGATTATGGGGTCAAGTATGATGCGAATCAAAAGTTTAACCTGTAGGGTTATGTTGATTCAGATTGGGCAGGCAGTGTTGTAGATAGGATCAGGTGTGATCTCTTGGTTTAGCAGGAAGCAGTCCTGTGTAGCACTGAGTACAGCCGAAGCAGAGTATGTTGCGACGGATGAGCAGGTTGCAGATGTATTGACCAAGCCATTGGCCAGAGTGCAATTTGAGTACTTCTGAGAGAGGCTTGGTGCACTTCAGATCGAGGTTCCTTCCAAAAGGAAGTGATGAGTCTAGAAGATGCAGATGCACATGAGCTTTTCTGACATGGTTGATGTGTTCTCCCTTGGTCATGATGTAATTGTTGAGCCATTTTTCACATGGTGGTAGATGTGTTCTCCCATGGTGAAAAAGTAAGGGTTGGAACCTTCCTCGAATGGTGGTAGATGTGTTCTTCCATGTCGGTGGTGTAAGTGCTGGATGATGTGCATCTGGGCTGTGCTTCGTGGATGATGAGATGATTCGAAGAGGACGATGCTATGATGATCAAGAGGATCATGGATGATGAGCATCAGGATGATGCTCCAGTTACTACTCTGTATATGTATATGCATCATGTTGGATGCTTGTTATGATCAGTTGGATCATTTATATATATATGCATCATGTTGGATGATGGATATGATCAGCTGAATCATTTATGTATGTATGCATCATGTTGGATGCTAGATATGATCAGTTGGATCATTTGTATGTATTTTTTATATGCATCATGTTGGATGCTTGGACCATGTATCTGTATATGTATCAAGTGGATACTGAGATCATGTATGTTGATATGTATTAGGTGGATACATTGTGTGGATCATGTATCTGTGTATGTATCAGGTGGATACATTGTATGATTAGGTAGATCATGTATGATGATATGTATCAGGTATATACTTCGTATGCATCAGGTTTATGCATTGTATGATCAGGATGATTGTGGATGACGAGCTTCTCCAGATGACATGCATCAGGATGATGGAGTGATGATGATCAGGATGATCATGTGTACATCAGGATGATGTATGGTGAGTATCAGGATGATACTTTGTGGCCATGGATCAAGTTGTGCAGATGAGCATGTCTAGGAGATCCTATACGTCGGAGTTGCGTACCCATAACAGCCTGGGATGCTCTTTTGAGACATTTCTCTGGGAGGACATGTAATTTGTTCCTTGGGAGATCTTCAGGTCGGATTTGTGTACCCGTAACATCCTGAGATGCTCTTGCGATGTTTTGTCCTATGGCATGTAATTTGCTCCTATGAGATCTGGACAAGATGAAAAAGGCCTCAGATGCTTCAACCAGGTTTTTCCATGACCACATGTAATTTGCTCATAGGAGATATGGACAGGATGAAAAAGGCCTCAGATGCTTCAGCCAAGTTTTGTGGTGGACCACATGTAATGTGCTATTGGGAGATCTAATAGGTAGAGCTGTGTGGTCGTAACAGCCTGGGATGCTTCAGCCAGGTTTTGTAGTGAGATCACGTGTAATGTGCTCCTGGGAGATCTAATAGGTAGAGCTGTGTGCTTGTAATAGCCTGGGATGCTTTAGCTAGGTTTTGTGATGGGTCACATGTAATGTGCTCCTGGGAGATCCGACAGGTAGAGCTATGTGCTCGTAATAGCCCGGGATGCTGCAGCCAGGTTTTGTGACGCACGTAATAAGTCCTGAGGATTCCACAGTATGGCCAGTGATGACGAAAACCTGCAGGTGGTGGGCCTACGTCCAGTATGAAAAAGGACTGTCTCTGTAGAACTTCCTATGACGAGTAGATTCAGATATTGGTTGAGATAGCAGTAGCAGTGACGATGATGATTATCCAGTGACGAGGATCTAGAGAAGAAGACTTGTGCTAGAAGGCCTGTGTCGAGAAATACCTTCCTAGTTAAGAGGGAGTGTTGATGTATATGTAACTTCAGAATGTATTTCACATATATGTATATTGTATTCCTATAGAGATGTTATTTTTCCTCGATATGGAAGTGTTTGTATTCCTATAGAGATGTTATTATTCCTCTATATGGAAGTGTCGTCATTTATATTGTAAGTGTCGTAACTTATACTTGATGGGTTATTAGACCACCTTGTTGGGGTTGGCCTTGTATAAGTCATGTGGGTCAAAGGGTTATTAGACCACCCTATTGGGTGTCGGCCCAGTCAGCATTATGTTAAGTGGTTAAGTTGAGGCCGACCTAGTTGAGTAAAGGTCAAGTCAAGTTAGTGTACAAATAGAGAGTGCGTCTCTCTCATTTTACACTTTCTATTCTCTCACTCACACTGGGGAGAGTGGCGCACTTGTGGAGGAGAAGGCTCTGCTACTAGGAGAAGACTATCTCTTGTATTTTGGTTGTATCATTGCTCTATCTATCTCTGAGGAAGTTATTGGGGTTTTTCACCTTTATGGTTTTCCCCAAGTAAACTATGTGTCTCTTATGTGCTTGCATTATTGTGTCCATGATTGATATGATGTAGATTTGTTGTACATGTTGTTCTCTCAGTTAAGATCCTAGATCAGATTGAAGTAAATTCTGAAAATTTAACACCAAATGCTGGACTCACAGATTCCAGATCAAGATGATTCCCCAGAAGAACAAACCCTTGAAGCAGAGGAACCTTCCCTAGACACTACCATGGTGTTATGGGATTGGGTACCTTACCTGAACCAATAGAAGATGATCCTGTGGAAAGCCCAGTCTCTGCTGTGAACATTAACACTTGCAGTAAAGGTCCCATTGCAGATCTAGTTCCAAGCCTGACTACTCTCAAACCTAAAACTTCCAAAGAGATACCGAGGAGACACATTATAGTCATTCCACCTCAACCTAATGCTAACCCAATAGTTTCCAAACAACCAAATATTGACACAACAGTCCAACAACCAAAGGTCACGTTGAGCAAGGCCGACTACCAAATGAAAGTTATAAAAGAATGTGATATGGGATATGACATCATTAAAGATATAAGGAAAGTAAAAGCAAATGTTTCGATATTCGATATGTGCGGTTTGCGCCAAAAACAAGACAAGTTGTTGCAAGCTCTTCAATCCTAGCCCAGTGCCCATTAACAGACACTCAAGAAGATCCTAAAATTAATGAAGCCAATATCGGCGGGAAATCCAAATCTCAGACATTTCCTTTTCTTTTAACTTTTGAAATCTTCAATCATAATGTGCACAATTGTCTAGTAGATTCAGGATCATCTTCGAATGTTATGCCATTGTCAATTTGTAAGAAAATTAACAGTCAACCAATCCCATCTCTCGCTCAGATTATTCAGTTAGATAGGACTGCTGTCAAAGTTCTTGGGGAAATGAAGGATGTTCTCATTAGCTTATCGGTAGATTCTAGAGTTTGTCAGTTCATTGATATAATGGTAGTTGACATTCCCGAATCCTATGGTTTAATCCTAAGTAGGGACTGGTCCACTAAGCTTGATGGCTACTTCGCAACTGATTGGTCCCATTTACGGCTAGCATATTAGAATGGGTAGAATCAGATCAAAGTTTTGAGAGACCACATATGAAACAAAATGTAACTCAGCTAGAAGGAAAGAATGAAGCCGTAACCTTCTCATCTTTAGTTTTCAGAAAATTATTTATTAGAAATTGATCCGGGTAATTATCAGTCTGAAACTATTAGCCATGAATCAGATGAACAGTCCGATCTCCTTCATTTTTCTCAGACTGAGGATATTGAATGTAACATAGTTAGTTTAGTCACTGACTTAGATCATAAATATACTAACTTATCTAAGTCAAACGTTCTTTTTTGGACATTATACTTTGATGGTTCTAAAACTCTTGAAGGATCCAGAGACGATTGTGTTCTGCTGGATCCAGAAAGAAATAAGTACTTTTTGTCCTGTAGGTTAGAATTTGATTGTACTAACAACACTGCTAAATATGAAGCTTTAGTCCATGAATTGAAGAAATCCATTGATTTGAATGTCAAATACCTAAAGGTTTTTGGTGACTCAGAAATAGTTGTAATGTAGGTAAGAGATACCATTCATTGCCTTTCACCTCATTTGCAAGGTTATCAGGCTGAGGTATGGGATTTAATCATGCATTTTGATGCTTTCAATATAAAATCTATTCCTAGACTGCAAAATGCTGCAGCTGATTTATTAGCAACTTCCGCTTCCAGATTGGTGCCAACTAATAACAAGTGCTCAATTGAATTGGTTTTTAGGCCTTCCATCCCTGACAATATCATGAACTTTAGAGTTTTCAATGATGGCGATCAGATTATCAATTTTATAATAAAGGAAGACATGTTCCAAGAAGCCGTGATAGAAAAAGAAGAACATGATGTTGTTTTGCAAGAGAAAGATGAGGCTAAACGAAATTTTATTCCCAGAGGGGTAAGGTCACTTGAAATGCTGTTCGATCTGCAGAATAAGTTCAAAAGGCCAGCAAATACCAAGACCAATAGCTCATCAATGTAGCATGAATTAGTAAATTTGGGTACCGAAGCTGAACCAAAGTTTGTTAACCTTGGCAAATGTTGTTCACCGGGAGAAAGAGATAAGTTCATCAAACTGTTTCGACAATATAAGGATGTTTTTGCATGGACTTATGAAGATATGAAAACATATGACACCCACATTATTCAGCATGTCATACCAATGAAGGCAGGCGTCAATCCATTTCAGCAGCAATTAAGAAGAATGCATCCTACCCTTGAACCTCTGATTCAAAAGGAGTTGAAGAAGTCACTTGATGCTAAGATAATCTTTAAAGTCTAGAATTCCGAATGGGTTGCTAATTTGGTTCCTGTGAGGAAGAAGTTAGGAGAAATAAGACTATGTGTTGACTTCAAAAATTTGAACAGAGCCTCAGGTAAAGACAACTATCTCGTCCCTTCAATGGAACAAATTCTCTGGATGGTATCAGGATCAGAACTGTTCTCCCTTCTTGATGGTTTCTCTGGTTACAATCATGTATTAGTAGTTGAAGAAGACCATCTTAAGACCACTTTCCACACCAAGTGGGGAATGTTCGCGTACAGAAGAATGCCGTTTGGCCTAATAAATGCGGGAGCCATGTTCCAGTGAGCGATGGACATCGCTTTTCAAGGATTGGGTGGTCATTGTGTCATTTTTTATCTAGATAATGTGATAGTTTTTTCAAAGAAGAGGGAAGACCATGTTGTTCATTTGAATCATATTTTTTATCGTTGCTAGAAATATGGTATCTCTTTAAACCCCAAGAAGAGTGTGTTTGTTGTTCTTGAAGGTAAGCTTCTGGGCCATGTTATTTCAACAAAGGGAATTTCAATTGATCAAGAGAGAGTACAAGCTATCAATAAAATTCCTATGCCTCATAACAAGAAATCCATGCAGTCATTTATGGGCACTATCAATTTTGTCCGAAGATTTGTTCTCGATTTTGCTCAAACTGTTAAACCTTTGTAGCAAATGGTCAAGCAAAGCATACAATTCAAGTGGATAGACTTGGAAAAGGATGCATTTAGAGACATTAAGGCAGCCATAGCTGAGGCTCCTTCCTTAAGAAGCCCAGACTTTGCCAAGTGAAACCCGCGTCTCCCCACGGCTGCATATGAAACTTTTCTTTTTCTATGTTTTTCTTTGTCGCATAATAGCTTTTTTCTGTTCCATGAGTAGGGTCTCTGTTTTCTAAAAGTATGAATTGCTTGCCCTACTTTGGCCATAAGGTTTGTGAACTGAATGAGCATTAAAGATATGGCTTAAGTCACTTGTCATATGCCGCAATCTAGACACCAAAGCTAAGTGAAATATTTTATCCTTTCATGCAAGGTATGTAAAACTCGCGCTTAGCCCAAACCAACATGAAAACTTGGTATCCCTGAATCGTCCTAGCAGTATCTTAGCAGCCACAGAGTTTTTCACTCAAACCCGTGGAAGCCGCGACATCCCATGCAAAGCGAAACTCCCTGCCAAGCATCTACTGCATGTAAAACTCAATCCTTCTCGTTCCTTGCAGCTAAAGTTTCATACTATGAACACCGGGGTACACTGCTCAACCGAAAGCAATGTTCATTCACGCCGAGGGTGCATAAAACCCACAATGCTCGGCTGAATTTGCCTGAGGATATGTTAAAACAACCCATCGTGCCCACTTAGAACCGTGATAACCAAGCCTGATTCTTAACCGATAGAGGCTAGCAGCTATGCGTTTTTCCCTCTTTGCACAGACTCCACTATCAAGTTCCGGCGCATAATTTTGTTCAGGCATCAGCGCGCGAGAATAACAAGGAATAGTGTTAAGCGTTGGTGCAAGAATAGTGTTAAGCGCTGGTGCAGGAATAAGGTTAAGCGCTCGCACAGAAATTAGAATAGGATGGCGCATGCACAATTTCAGCGATAGCGCATAAAAGTGCCTTGGCTAGCGCATGCTAAAATTTAGCCCTCAGCGCATAAATAATGTTAAGTGCTAGTGCAGAAATAAGGTTAGGGTGGCGCATGCAAAATTTTAGGCGCTAGCGCAGAAAATTTATTTGGACTAGCGCATCCTTGTAGACATCATTGTTGTCCCGATACATTTTTTTCCAGTCAATTTGTGTGGAAATTTAGGAGCCTATGCATTGTAAAATGAGTGGCACAAATAAAAAACTAGCTTTCCTCTCCCCTCCACCATGTTGATATCCTGCTCATTGTTATGAACCGGCCTGATTGCGATAAGCCCTAGAAACATAATGTCAAATTGGTTGTGATTCTAGGATATGTTTCAATTTGTCTGATTTATGAAATAGCAGTAGTTGGTGTAGCTTATTGACATTTTCTCACGTCCTTCAGCTGTGAATTGATAGCTGAAATCATGATCTATTTGATTATATTTTGAAGCAGCATCCATATTAAGATGTTCTAAATTTTGATATAACTGTCGCCCATGCTTGAAAATCATATCACTAAAGACTGCTTTGTCAAATTTTCTGTCACCTTACATTTTAATAGTTGGCTAAACGTATGCATGTTCCTTATTTTACATTGCCTTGCTCACCGTAGGATTATCATGCACAGGAGGTCTACAAAGAAGAAAGCCACGCAGAATTTAGACTCAGACTCGAACATGGAAATCATATTAGATACTTCTCTTGAGACGATGTTCACCGACACACAAGCTACCACTGGTGTCCCCCCTGGGAGCTCTACCCCTGAATTTCAATAGTGTGATCTGTATAGGTTCATTATGGATCAAAATAGTACAACAGGCTCCATAGAGGATGCTCTGGTGTATGCCAACATCCGAAGGTCTTGTTTGCATAAGGAGACAACTCGTCCTAAGTTGTTCCCTTGTTCCAAAGTTATTGGATGGAAAATGCCTCACATCTAGATCGGCACAAGGCACATGAATGATAAAAATGGGTTAGCCTAGCATCTTTCGCTCCTGAGCATGTCTCTACTACCTACAGATTTCCTTCACCCAGTTCTTGTTTAGACGATGATTGGATAGCAAAACATCCAATGGACCCACTAGAATCTGCCCGAAAGATGATGATAAATGACAGGCATATTAGGAGGAGGTAGAACAATGAATATGAAAGAAACCTCCTAAAAACCCCTTACAGACTCATTGTCCTGATGTTGAGTCGACTCTTCGGCATGCCTAATGAAAATATGTTTAAGATCGGGTGGGTGTCGGTGATGTTTCATATAGCCATGAATGGCACCATCTTCAATTGGGCTGAAATAATTTTAGATAGTTTGGCCTCGCAGCTGACAGCAGCCCAGGGAGGACTAACCCAAAAGAAGGCAGATTTCTTCATGTCATCATACTTGATTGACTGCTTGTTAAGCAAGCACACGTTCCCGGAATTGAATTGCTTATGGAAGCCAAATGAAATAGCTCTCGTCATGGCTTATCACTGTACATGGGCAAGTATATATGCAAACCACTACAAGATGGTTTGCGAGAGGTTTATCATGCCATTATACCAGCTCATTTTTATAGAAAAACCGGATTGTATGTCGAAGAATGCAATTCCTATCATTGAACAATTCGGGGACTATTATCACAACGTAGAAGGAACATACATCAGGATGAGTGGAGGTACTCATGAGCCATTTATGGTCCCTCGATATGTTATAGGCTTTGTAATTCACAAGGAGGCCGTGAGATAACTCTTTGGCACCGATGCAATAAATAAGTTCTTAACAGACCAAAGGAAGGGCATGTATCCTCCCATGCCATTTACCATTGGAGCTTACAGCCTCTCAAGAGCAAGAGACGGGGAAAATTATGCTCAAGGCTTAGAAGTTTTCCATTTTGGCATAGTCCCTTTCAGGAGGCATGACCCCAACGGTGTGGTAAGCCAACTTTTTCTCGAACTCAAGTTCTCCTTTGAATATGCTCATTCCATGGACCAAGACGAGGAATTCTTCAGGAGCACCCACAACTTAAATGTGGTGGGGAAACATTACAAGAAGAAAACCATGAAGAATCTGAGCCCCAAACCCGTTGGTCTAATCCAAAGGGAGCGGGAGGCCTCAGCCTCGCAATCGGAGAATCCTGCAGGGTTAGAGGAGCAAGAACAGGATAGAGTGCTCCAAGAGAAAACCTTCAAGTAGCAGCAGGACCAAGAAGAAGAAGGAATTCAAAGTGAGCTGACTGCCAAGCTTCAGCAAGAAGAAGCTGCAAGGAAACAACAAGAACAAGCCTCTCAATTACGACAACAAGAAGAGGCCACTCAGGTCCAAAAAGAAGAAGAGGACCGAAGACAACAAGAGCAAGCTTCCAAGCTGCAACATGAAGAAGAAGAAAGGCTCCTAACAGAAGAAACAACTAGATTGCAGGAGCAGCAAGAAGAGTCAGCAAGAAAGCAGGAGAAGGAGCAAACTGAGAAGCTCCCCGAGTAGGAACCATCCACTCCGAAAGACATGGAGTTAGATCCACCATTGATGAACTCTCCAGTGACAACTCAAGAAGAGGTGCATTCTATAGGACGATTGGAACTAACCCCATATAAACCTAGGAAGCAATGCAAAGTGGCAGACCTAGATACTGTATAGTTCAGTGAGCGAAAAAAGGCCATCATTGATAGGAGGGTAAAGAAAATGGAAAGTAGGGTAAAGAAAGGGGAAAGCGAGGAGGACGAATATGAATTGTGGATATCAGAGACCACATTGGTCCAAAGAACTGATGTTGATCCCTCATTCCAAGCCCAATGCACTGTAGCATCAGTGGAGGCAACTAAAGCCAATATTGAATTCCTGAAAGGTGAGATAAAGCATTACAGGGATCAATGTTTTAAGATCAGAGATGATAGGAAGAGGGAGGTATTATAAGCAAACAAATTGAAAGAGAAATACAATGAGTTGATAGGAGAACAGTTGATGCTAAATTCAGGAGTTCTCCAGCTTGAGAATGAGAAAAACTCATGGGAAATCCAGTTGGACATCTCGGACGATGAGCAGAAGAATCTAAAAGCTCACATAACAGAATTAGAAGAAATCGAAGCAAGCACGGCTCAGCAAATTCATCTCCACCGACATGAGTATGATGGGCTAATTCAAGAAAAGGAACAATTGGTGAAAGAACTCAAAGAGGCAGCGGAGGACCAACAAAATTTGTCCACATTTCATAAACAAGCATGTGATATGCGGATTAAAATCCATCAGCTGCTAGTATTGATCTCGAAAGATATTTGGAGCATCAAATAAATGATTAAGAAAATGACAACAATTGAAACCATAGCCCTAAGTACTCGAGAAAGGTTTGCAAATCATATAGAGGAGTTGAAACAACAATCTTAGTGGAAAAAGGGGAAATCTCAACTCCCTTCACACTTACACACCGCTACAGGAGATGAATTGGACGTGGACATAGGGATCCTTGAATTTGCCAAGGATTGCGGCACCAAGCTAACTTTGGAAATCAAGAAGACGGTCTGCAAGTGTTGTTCGTTATACTCCGCACTCAGGGAATCACATAGCAAGTGTCATCTGGTTCTTCCTACCTCCATTTATGATTTCCCAAAGGAAGAAGATCGACTCTTTGAGTTGCAGAACGTGTTGGATGAAGACTTGGTTTATATAAAGAAGATAGAAGTATTGACTCATGACGAATTTCAACAGTTCATTTGCCAGCCTGCTGTACATATTCACTTCCTAGAAGCGATGGTTAAAGAGGCCACAGAGGGAAAAGCGCTGATCAAATCATACCTATGCAAGCATGAAATAGCATCCAAGGCAACAATATCCTCTCATAGCAAGCATATCGTAAAGGATATCAACCAATGGACCACATATATTCAAGAGATAGATGGCCCGGTAATTAGAAGCGAGCCGGTTGGTGGAGGCGAGTCATCAAGTCAATAGGCGGAAGGCCCAGCAGAATAGATAGACCATTCTCACTTTGTTTTAAATAAAAGGAGATGCTGAAATTCTACCTTTTTGTATAAATGCTTTGAAAGGACAGCTGGCTCCTATTTTTTTGTCTTGTATGAAAAGTGTCCGACGAATCTGGGAAATATGTAACTGTACACCAAAATCCTTATTAGAAAATTCCAGAATTAGGGTACAATTGTTAGCTCAAGTAGCATTTTGTAAAGTTATAAATAGAAGTTGAGAGGAGAAGTAAAGGGGGACATTTTGCAGGGGAAAGGAATTTTTCTTGGCTTGTACGAACTATTTTGCACTTGCTCCAAGAAAGCTAATTTTGCCTAATAAGAGCCTGGAGAGGACGTCCTTTCGCCTAAATGTGTATTGGATGTCTATTGGATTATTCTCTTCACATTCATATGTTGCAGTGAGATCTTTCTTTGTTGTCCTGAATTATTTCTGTGCAATGAATGATTTTACTACCTTTTGTACAAGGATGATCCTCCTAAATGAGTAATAGAATGCTTTCATGTGAATTAAAAGCTATCTTTTATGTCTTTAACCTCTTGCTGTAGATGTATCTTCATGATTTGATGGCTATCTATTGATCTTTAGATGTTTCTTTCAGCACATTACTCATATTTACAGTTTTGCTCCTTGTAAGGATAGATTAGATTTATTTCAGTCTTAGATACAGATTTGTTTCAAGTTCTGCATTTAGATTAAAGTAGCTTAGGCACTTGCATATCATCTTAACAATAAAATAAAAAAGAACAGTCGATCGGGCCATAACCGGTGTGAATGAAAACAAATCTTCAAATCCAACGGTAGTTGGAACCACTAAGCGGATGGATTCCCCATATTAAACGGTGGACAATCAAATTGGGATAGTTTACCGGGGAGAATCCCTTTCTGCTTGATGCCATGATCTTCGGGGCATCAACAGCGCCAAGCAACAATAACACAACTATGGATCAACAAATACTATGGGACGACTTACAAAGCATATGCGTCCAACAACAATATACTAACAAAGTAAATAGAAGGGTTGACATGGGTTCCTAACATCCCAAGTACACCAATTCCTTCTTCATGAAAAAACACTTTTGTAGGTTCACCATCAGCTTTTCTTCCTACAATTTCCGCAATACTTGTCGAACATTCTCCAAGTGTTCTGCCTTGGTTCGACTGAAAATTAGAATGTCGTCTAAGTAGACTACGACAAAATTTCCTAGAAATGGTTTCAACACTTCATTCATCAATCTCATGAATGTGCTGGGTGCATTAGTCAACCTAAATGGCACGACTATCCACTCGTACAACCCTTCTTTTGTCTTGAATGTTGTCTTCCATTTGTCTCCTTCGATGACCCTAATCTGGTTATATCCACTCTTCAGGTCTATTTTTGTGAAGTATGTCGCTCCACTTAGGCAATCCATCAAGTCATCCATCCTCGACAATGGAAACTGATACTTGATCGTGATCCTATTGATGGCTCTGGAGTCGGTACACATTCTCTATTCTCTACCCTTCTTTGGTGTCAATAACACTAGTACTGCACACAGGCTTAGACTTTCTCTGATTAACCCTTTGTCCAACAACTCTTGGACTTGTCGGTTTAGTTCCTGTCCCTCTGTCGGACTCATCCTATATGGTGCTTTGTTTGGCAGACTCGACCCTGGAATCAACTCGATCTGATGGGATATGCTCCTTGTTGGTGGCAATCCCGTCACTTTCTCATCATCCATTATGTCCCTGAATTCTTCGAGAAACTCCTCGATCTCAACCGAAATATTCTCCTCCCTGGTCATTCCTTTGACATATGGTCCTTTTGGAATGATCGCAAAACATCCCAACTGCCTCTCCTCTTCTGCAAGGAACTCCTTTACGGTGCTCATCAACACTTGCTTCTCCCAAATATTGCTCTCACCATGCTTACTGTTGACCTGCTCTTCTCGCCTCGGCTTAAGAGTCCTCTTCACGCCATTCTTCCACACTGTGACTGTGTTCGCTCAACAATCATAGATAATTTTCCAATCATATTGCCATGGACTTCCTAACAATAGATGGCATGCATCCATGGGAACTACATCGCACAGTACGTTCTCCTCTAGTCCCTCAACTTTGAAGTTAATCAGGCACTGTCTGGTCACCTTGACATGGTGTCCTTTCTGCAACCATGAGATCTTGTAGGGGTGTGCGTGTTCTCGACACTTCAACCCGATCTTGTCTATGACTTCTGTCGACACAAGATTCTCCGTGCTTCCACCATCCACTATGGTTTTGCAACGCCATTCTCCGATCTGCACCTTCGTTCGAAAGATCACCTTCCATTGTGCTGGTTCCATCGGGTCACATTGATCTTCCTGGATCAAGGTCCTCTTAACCATCAAATTCGAGATCTTCTTCTTTTCACCTCCACTGCTGTCGGATGTCGATTCTTCCCTCTCATCGACGTGCTTATCCTTTCGACATCTGGGTTTCGACTCCTCTGTAGCATGTAGGTTTTCTGGGAACTCATATGCCTTGTGTCCCATTCCTCGACACTTGTAACAAATTATGGCTGGTCTGTTAGCTCCTTTCTTATCTGATGGACCACTTAAACTATACGCACCTCGACCGTGGTTCTCGCGACCATCGCATCGATTTTCTTGCACTTTCTTCCATGTCGATGTCCCTTCTGCATGTCGGCTATCTTCGACACTTTCCTTCCTGTACCCGCTACTTTGGCCTTTCGTGGAGACAGTTTTCGCACCCCGGCCAGTCATCCTTCCCCTGGTCGCTATGGAGTTTCTTAACAGCTTCTCTTCTGCCTTCAGAGCTAACTGGTAGGCTTCACCAACCACTCTACATCTTGACATTCTGAGTTCATCCTGAATAGAATATTTCAAGACGTTCACATACCTAGCGACAGCTTCTTCTCCTTCATCAGTTTGTCCTGACCGAATTGACAAATGGTAGAACTACTCCTTGTACTCTTTCACGGTCATTTCTTTCTGTCGAAAGTGCTGTAACTTCCTGAACAAGAAAATCACATAGTCATTTGGCAAGAAATTTCCCTTCAACTTGGCAACCATTCTATCCCAAGACTTGATTTTCTCCTTGCCTTTCTTGAGTCTGTCAACCTATACATTTTCCCACCCCAATGACGCATGACCCTTTAACCTCAGACATGCAGTCTTAACCCATTTAGGATCCTCGATCTGCTCTATGTTGAAGTATTTCTCCATCTCTCTGAACCAGTCGATCAAATCTTCTGGGTCGAGGCTTCCTGAGTATGTACGCACATCTATCTTTGCCCGACCTCTCATATCCATCAAGAGTTTGATCAGTTTTTCCTCTGTTTCCTTTGCAGATTCATCCCGAGGTTCCACCTCTTCGACTTCCTCGTTGTTGTGGTCTAATGCTTCAGGAATACAACCATGCCTCTCGCTTTATTTGATCGCTGCAACTTCATTTGTCAAAGTTTGCATCGTTCTGACGCATTCATCGAACATCTCATGATCCACTGTGACGGCTGTTGCGCCACGCATCCTTCGTCCTCTAACGTTAATGCCTCTATGAGCCATTTCCAACCTCCCCTGAAACTATCACATGTCAAAGCGCAACAGGATTCAAACAAGTCGTCCACAACTCTACCCAACCACAGCTCGAGCTGTCCAACTTAGTTGTAGGCTCTTTGTTCCCGCTCAGATCTGCTACAATACGTGCTCATATCTGCTACGATCCGTGCTCTAATACCAACTAGTGCAAGTCACCTTATTGGAATACTTTCTTGTTTAACAATACACATGACACAAGCCACAATGCTTACACAAAACAGGTGTAAAACGGGATTCCAGAAGTGGATTTATATTACTTCTCTAAATTCAGTTACAATTTGGAATAACTGTAACCAAATAACTAACTATAATCGGCCTCAACCGTTACAACTTAGAAGTAACTGTGCTGTGTTCTCTCGGTCTGTCGACCTTACCCTCTCTCGGTTCAACTCTCAACTCTGAGATATGGCTCAATCTCAACTCTCCTCTTCAGTCGGTGTGACTCTGCACAACTTCCCTTGGCTCTGTTCTCTGATACCGCTGATCAAAGACTGAAGATCCTCTTCGGATTTCCTTTCCTGTGTCTTCTACCCTACTGTTGCTGTTCCCGAGACTGTTGCAATACCCGAGACATGCATCGTCCTGTCCACCGATCCTTCCAAATCCTGTGAACCTGCAACTGTCAACTCCTAGCCGTGCTGCACAGCCTCTATCCATGATGTCACATGTCATGTCTTTCACCAAATTGCAATAGCTATAATAACTTCCTCAGCAACACTAAACGGCTACTAGGTACAGTCCCTTGACTTTCTACCCTTTCGACCCTGCTGCAGTAGTCGGTCACATCTCGACTTTCCTGTCGGTTTTTGCTTCTCATTTTCCCTTTACTTTCTAGCCTCTATCATAATGGATGCAGAATGCATGCAAAGCATTCAAGACCAAAATGAGATGGTGAGAATATTCCAACATCCACTTCTTCCATATGGTTTCTTGTAAGTGTATCACATAGAATAAGGATCATCCCACTCTTTCTTGAATCAGATGCCACATAAATATATTATCAAGAGGAAGAATTGACATAGCTTTCCTAAATTACTATACCTACTAAATGTAGTATCTACTAAAAATATGGCTTGACCCTTTATTTAATGCAATATGGGGTAAATATGTATGGAGGAAATAATTAATGACACTTCCTCCTATATAGGTTGGACAATAAACCTATCCACTGGGGGAATGATATGTCAATATTCCTCAAAAACATTGACCAGTAACCGTATCACCTAGAGGAATGATCAACAATTTTCCCACAAGTGCTTTCTCAAATATAGTATCTAGTAAATGTTTTTCAACAATAAGGATCAATAATTCCTTCCTTAAATACAATATCCTAGAAACCTACAATTTAGATGAAGGATCAGATGGCCTTTCTTGAAGTACAGTGCAGATGCAATTAATCATATGTCGCAATGATCCTTTGACTCCTTATCAAATACAGTTCCCTAGGAACGTATTATCTATATCCAAGATTTACCACTTGATCCTTAAACACGGTACCAAGGAAATGTATCATCTAAAGGAATGTTCAGACATTTATTCTTAAATATTACAACCCATAAAATGTATCATTTCAAGGAAAGTTCGACCGATTCTTTCCTCAATTGGGGTAACTACAACATTTATCATCTTAGTGACTTTTCAACTAACCTTTCAGCCAAAGTAATTATTGGTTGTCCTTTATTAAATACAATATCTAGAATCCTTACAACCCAAAGAAAAGATCGACCAATCTTACTCAAATTGTGTTCCAAGAAAACGTATCTCATCTATGAATGATCATCAAACCCTGCCCTTTTAAGATACGACTGCGAAGAAAGGTTCACCCAACACTTCCTCTTTACACTCCTAGCTGACAATAATGTATTTTTATAACTTTGAGAGGGTAACCTGAAGGCTGACACTCCCTCTTAACAGTACCAACTTGCAATACTATCATCGGGGAAGTGTGTCCCATTTCTATTTTCTATTAAGGCTTGCCTGAGATTTTTTATTTACCTACATATTCTAGTATAATTCTATTTGGTACTAAGGATTTTCCATTTAGAAGGCCATCCTTGTATTACATTTTTAGGATTCTCTTCTTCGTTGTCATATAATAGGCCTTGAAACAAATACAAGAATTCTACACGAAATTAAATAAAAATACAATCAAATCAGTATTAATTATTACTCAACAACTAGTTGCGATATTGTTTTTAGTTTGGACATCGAAATCGTCATATTTTTACTATGCTACTATCAACGTTTGTTTTTTATTTAATATTTCTATTTTAATGCGAAGAAAGTAATAAAATAATGAATTTTTTTTTTAAATTCATTTTTGGAGTCTTTGTCAATTTTAGAAATGTATTCTAGAATGCTTGATTTTAAAATGGATGTGATATTCTTTCCAACGGATTGAAAGTTGTTGAAGCAATAGATTACTGCAATAGAAAAAAATTGCACAATAGTGACATCAAATATGGATGTGTAGTTGTTAATGTTATTAAGGTTTTGAATGGGTATCTTGAATTGTTGCATGCATCACATGGTGCAAATACTTTGTTAGAGGAAAAAGGAGCTTTTATTGAATGGGATGCATCACAAATTTCTAAGAGGTTTCAACAATACTCTAATTGATATGGTTCAAATGAGTTCTAATGAAAACTCATACATGAGTCATGCAATGACAATGTCTAGATATATCATATCCCACATGCATGTGACACGACACCATATTGAATGAAAAATTGAAAAATAGCCACTCAACGACAATGTACCTATGCCTTGAAGAAAAGTAGAGAACATGCCATTTTGGTGAGGCAATATAGGAGTTCCAAGTTACATGAGGCATAAATCTCTTGTTTTTAATTTTATAGGTAGTCTAGGAAGGAATATTTGAAGCACAACACCTTCAAACAATCTCACTACATCAAATCGATTTTGTATTTTTGGAGGATGTTGGAGGTAGATATCATATATAAGAATAAAGGAAATGCAAACAATATATAGTCTTAGATCCAAGAATTAATTATTCGTATGTCACAAACCCTCAGACTAAGAATGAAAATATTTCATGACATTAGTTTGTAGAACCTCCTTGAGGTTGAGAATAACAAAAAATGGGTGCAACTCCAAACATGAGCAATTTTAGAACCAAAATGGTTGCACAAAAAGTCAAGTGAGTATTGTAAGTAAGTCTGTATCTCTATCATGAATGATAATATTCATATGTCACTAACTCTCAAACAAAGAATGTAAATCTTTCATGAATTTAGTTTGGAGAACCTCTTCGAGGTTGAGAATAACAAAAAATAGGTGCAACTCCAAATAGGAGCAATTTAAAAACCAAAATGGTTACATAAAAAGTCCAATGAGTAAATTGCAAGTAAGTTTGGATATGTACCTGGATACTATATGGGTGGTTTACCCCCAATTTGCGAATAATGTCTAAAATCTACCCTACAATAGAAAATTAAAGCATGAATGGAAATATATATATTCATGCCTTGCTTTACAAACCATCCATATAGTATCTAGGTAGGTATTAGACATTTTATTGGAAAATTGGGGACAAGCCACCAAGATAGTTTAAATCTTTTATATATGTCCCCAATTATTCAATAAAATGGAAACTATTAGCTAGGATTAATTATATAATGAGGTTCACGTTCAGTTTCAATTTTGATAATGAACAAATTTTGCATTCAATTCCAACAATGGTAACTCAAAGTTCTGTTAAGAATGCATTCCACACTCAAGTTGAATGCATGATTGATCATGTTCTCAAAAATATCCAAACCCTCTTGCACTTTTCTTTATTGCAACGAAAATCCACCATGTTCCATATGTAATTCCATTAGTAGAATATCTTTTCCTATATTCATTTCATATAGTATTGAATATGCACATTCACTTTGTCCATTCAATGAAAAGAGTTATAAAGATCGTTAAAGAGAAGGCATCTAGACATATAGCCATCTCAAGGTCCCTCAAGTAAAACTGATGAATAACTTCACTTTTTCAAGGACCTACGAGAATGTTAAGAATGAATTTAAAAGTACTCAATGCAGGCCAACATTCAAATCACACATTCCAAAGAGTATTTTAAAACATTTATTATGATTGCTAGCTTAATGTACATGTCAATTGGATTTAGTCTGAGTGATTATGGGATAGAGTGTTTCCTCCACACCTAGGCTCTATTATTGTAAGTGACATGTTGAGATCATAATGAGCATATTGTTGTAATGGACTTCATCCCTAAAACATCTAGGGATTATTGTGCAAATATTTTTATCAAGTTGAAGAAAGCATTGAATTATATTTGCAATGTTCTATCTTAAAGTTAATGATTGCACCATAGATGGCTTCACCAAGGACATAATCTAATCATTGTGCATTTATGATTAATATGCAAAGTGCCAATTGACTATCCTTAATGCAATAGCTGTTGAAATATTGTAACTTCAAATAATATTATATTTGTACTTTATTATTTCGGAGATGTTTCATTCCTCCGTGAAGACCTTATTGTATATCTGGAGATGTTTATTCCTCCGTCAGAATGTGGTAAGTTGGGTTATTAGACTTCCCTAGTGGGGGTAGGCCCTGTATGTGTTATGCGGGTCAAAGGGTTATTAGACCACCCTAGAGGGGTTTCCCCAGTTAGTTGTAATGGGGTTTTTAACCCAGTGGTTAAGTTGGGGCCGACCTAGTTAATGTAAAAGACAAGTCGGAGATGTGTATAAATAGAGGAGGTGTGTTCCTCATTTAACACACACTACACTCACTTGTGAATAGTGCATAGGTGAGGGAGAGGTCTGCTATGGAGGAGAAGGATCTCATGACTATGGTTTACATATTTGTATTTGTTGATCATCTATATTGAGGAAGCTTTGCTGGGTTTTCTACCCCATGACAGTTTCCCAGGATAAATCTGTGTCTCTTGTGTTTATGTTGTGCTTGTTGTTCTTTCAGTGATCCTGTATATGATATTATTGTGAAATGGAATGTAATGCTGATATTTTCTATCTTAGCATATTGAATCTTAACATGGTATCATACCTAACCTGAAGGACGGCAATGTATGGCACTTACGACACTTGCGACAATTTCAAGGTTAGGGTTTTATATAGCAAAAACTAGTCATCGTAGAACTTTCGCTATAAATCCATTTTGGCGAAGGTTCGGGATTAGAAACCTTTATAGGTCGTAGATAACATTCCCATGTACCTTTTTTCCAAAGGAGACCCTCATATTCGTTGTACTTTGTGAGTTATGATCAGTACAAGTTAGGGTTTCTGCCTCTTCTAGATCTCAGTCAGAATTAGGTGACCTACGAAAAAAGGTCATAACTTGGGCTAGGAAGCTCCAAATGAAATTTTGTAAAACGTGATAGGTAGAGCACGGACTGTACTATCTCAAGTAACGTTTTGAGAGGCCGAAGTTGAACCAGTGACACATGGAATGCCGTATAAGTTAGCTCTCATGTTTTATCCCATTAACAGGTCACATTGCGACACTTGGCATAACTCTCTCTTAGAGAATCGAATTGAGGTGAGACCTGTGCGGTTCGAAAGAGGACAGGTCAGGATACCACAAGTAAAAGGTTCAGACCCTGTGGATTCATAATTTTTGAGTTACACTAGAAACAATTAGGTGCATATTTCTATCAAAACAAAATTTGATTTTGAGCACCTTTATTCATGGCTCCGGGAATTAGAGTTTCGGTGAAAGTTGGAATTTTTATAATCAGAGTCCACAACTGAATACTCCTCATCAAAATTGTAATTTAGAGACGAAGATAGAAATTTTTGGTTGGTCAGAAGAGTGGGCTTGATCAAACCCTAGTTCAGGATTTTGATCTGAAAGGTGGAAAATTAGGGCTTCTGCAAAAGTTGGAATTTTTTAAGTTTGTGACCACGGCTGGAAGCTCCTCAGAAAAATAAAATTTTAGAGCTTTGGATCAAACCTTTTGATTGGGCAGAAGGGTGGGCTTCATCAAACCCTAGTTCGGGATCCTGTCCAGAAGATCCAAAAGTTTCAAAGGCAATTTTGAGGGGTCAAATTTTGGAGATTTCAAAATTGAAGTATGCTAGTTTGATCATCTCAGCAAGACACATCTTTCCATCCATTTAGAAGTGTGAAAAGTCAAAGTTTGAATTTTTAGGGTTTCTCTGACAAACCCTAATCAAGCTCCAGATCCAGTTTCAGGGGGAGATGAGGCTAAGGCCTTACATAAGAAGACTACAAGAAATCTCGTCAGGTATGACTTAAGGAGATAAAGGTATGTTTTGAAATCTGATTCTTGATATGCTTGTCTTCATATTATTGAGGTTAGTACAATCTTGATTAATCTTAGAATTGTCTTATCACCCTAGTAAAAATGAATGTGAATGATAGAAGACATTCTTTGATCAAGGTTATATGATTGTACTAATGCACTTGTGGTGTTGTATGAGGATGATGTTGTCTGCTAACAAAAGACAAGTACATCAAGAAAGACAAATCAAGTTATATGACCATGATGACATAAAGACAAAGACTTATCCAAAATCTTTAGATGCTTTACTTATGAGGTATGTATGATTTATTTCTACTATGTTTAACTTATGAGATATGTAGGTTCTAGCACAAGGTCTCTAAAACATTGAAGAGAACAAAGAAGATATTGTTTAGGTATGTTAGACATAACTAAGCATGTATACTAATCCATGTATGTTTTCCTATGTCAAGTTAGAATCCTACTTTGTGCTAGGATCTTAGTATACCCATGTATTGAATGATCATGACCATACATATTCAAGATTATTTAGAATTATAATGTTTTGATAATATTGAGATTATACTAATGAATGAATGTTTGTGTACAAGATCATGAGGATGACACTAGTGCACACTTGAGCATGCACAGTGGTACAGAATGAATAGAAGTTCAAAAGACATATAGAAGATCAAGCAGGAGGCAACCACACAAACATAAAAGAGAAGTATTTGAGTTGTTACTTGAATCTTTGAAATAGTAAATGATATTGCTTGTAATAGTTGTATGCATGTTTGTATTTCTAGAATATATCATGCCAAGTGTAAACACTCATATAGCATTGAACAATATACTACTAATATGCATATGATTGATAAGTTGGACAAACCTTCCATTGTTGATTGTCTAGAATGAAACCTCTTTGCTGACATGCTGAGAGCTGTGCATGCTCTCGATAGCATGTTCTGGTAGAGATGGAAGGCATCTATATAGCCACTGTATGCATACAGGATATGGAAAAGTGTTGTGCCAAAGTATTGGTCAAGATAGTAGCATAACTATGTAAATCATATATGTATGCATAATAGGTTATCATGTCAACATGATTTGATGATTATGAAGTATTACTAATCATGTACTTAATTTCGATTTGTAGGAAATATCATGAAGAATGATGAACATTGAACAAGTGATGGATGTTCAACAAGAAGACTTACAAATCAAACATACTATTGCAAGCTCGTGGCTAGAAGATTCTCTTAGAAAGAGGAAGAGGATAATGATGAGATGTTTGCTCCAAGTGGCTAGATAAGACCATTCTCTTAATGGTGTAATTGAAGAAGAAGTGTGAATCAGGCTCTGTATGGGTACCCAGGATCGATAATCATTTGATGAGCTTAATGATCACCATTGGTGATGTAGATCTCAACCTTTGCTACAAGTTTGAAGATGGTTTCTATATACATATGACATGGATGCAAGAAGGAACTCATCACAGAGTTTGAATGATATTGAGGCTCATATCAGTAGACCCATATGATGAGAGATGGCACAGATAAATATGCAAAATATCACTCAATGCAGAGTGTGAATGATATTCAGTCACAGAGAGAGAATTGACAGTTTCTTGACAAGCTTGGGCTTTACCATAAGTAAAGTTGTTCCTAACCTTTACCTTAAGGTTATGGATGATACTATTATTGTGTGTGGATGATCTATTTCTGACAGGGAATGATAAATATATCATGGAAAGCAAGAAGAAGCTAGCTACAGAATTTGAGATGAAAGATCTCGGATTGATGCATTACTTCCTAGGTCTGGAAGTATGGCAAGGCTCAGAAGGAATCTTTCTCAACCAGGGAAAGTATGCTTTGGAAATCCTGAGAAGATTTGATATGTTGGAATGTACAACCATGGCCACTCTCATGGGTTCCAACTTGAAGCTATTAGCTAATGACTCCTCAGAGTTAGTTGATGTGACTCTGTACAGACATATTATTGGGTCGTTGATGTATCTGACGAATACCAGGCCAGATATATGCCTTGCTATGAACACCTTGAGTCAGTATCTAGTGGAAACTAGATGTGTTCACCTGATAGTTGCAAAGCATGTGATGAGGTACCTAAAGGGTATGATAGACTTTGGTCTATGCTGTCTTGGAGATCATGACTTCAAATTGTATGGCTACACAAGATGTTGATTGGGCAAGAAGTGTATCAGACAATAAAAGAACATCGGATGGATGTTATTGTCTGGGATCTGCCATGATCTCGTGGTCTAGCAGGAATCAGTCTAGTGTGGCTCTCAGCATAGCTGAAGTGGAATATATATATAGTTGCTTTCTTTGCTAGTTGTGAAGTGGTATGGTTCGGAAGTTGTTATCAAGATTGTTTGACTTAGCGATGGAATCCACTATGATCCTGTGTGAAAACCAGAGTTGTATCAAGATGACCAAGAATCCAGTGTTCCATGATAAGTCAAAACACATAGAGATCCAATATTTCTATATACGGGATATGGTGCAGAAAGGAGCTATCAAGCTCGAGTATGTAGGCACTGATGAACAGGTTGTTGATATGTTGACCAAACCTCTGTCTCGAGTAAAGGTTGAGTATT
The DNA here is from genome assembly GCA_027924585.1 of Larix kaempferi. NCBI lineage: Eukaryota > Viridiplantae > Streptophyta > Pinopsida > Pinales > Pinaceae > Larix > Larix kaempferi. Next base: position 1,046,431 of record BSBM01001179.1, read on the forward strand.
TCTAAGACAAGCTTGGTGTAGTTCAAAAGGACCCTCCTTGAAAGGGGGAGTGATATGGTCGATAAAGATATCTTTGGATACTGGTATCGATGTGGATACCTGTATCGATGATGAGATTGCCTATATTAATGGTAAGGTCAATGATAAGGATACCTGTGTATACTTGTGGATACTTGTATTGATGATGTGCATACTTGTATTGGTGTGGATACTTGTATTGATGATGTGTATACTTGTATTGGTGTGGATACTTGAATTGATGATGTGTATACTTGTATTGGTGTGGATACTTGTATTGATTATGTGTATACTTGTAATGGTGTGGATACTTGTATTGATGATGTGTATACTTGTATTGGTGTGGATACTTGTATTGATGATGTGCATACTTGTATTGGTGTGGATACTTGTATTGATGATGTGTATACTTGTATTGGTGTGGATACTTGTATTAATGATGTGTATACTTGTATTGGCGTGGATACTTGTATTGTTGATTTGGATACTGTATCGAAGATAAGTATACTTGTATCGATGATGAGGCTACTTGTTCTGACGATGACATCAGTATATGGTACCTAGTTGATATGATAGGACTGTATCATCCCTGAACTCCTAGTTCAAAATGTACGTGATGCGGATTGCATCATCCCGGAACCACTAGTTCAAAATGTATGTGATGGGGATTGCATCATCCCGGAACCACTAGTTCAAAATGTACGTGATGGGGATTGCATCATCTTGGAACCACTAGTTCAAAATGTACGTGATGGGGATTGCATCATCCCGAAACAACTAGTTCAAAATGTACATGATGGGGATTGCATCATCCCAAAACCACTAGTTCAAAATGTACGTGATGGGGATTGCATCATCCCGGAACCACTAGTTCAAAACGTACGAGAGGGGATTGTATCGTCCCCGTACTTCGGTCCCTAAATTGATCCGTAGACTTATGTCTCTGTGGTCCCTAGTGGATGAGAGGGGATTGTATCGTCCCCGGACTTCAATCCCTGAATTGATCCATAGACAGATGTCTCCGAGAAGTGCTCCCTAGCGGATAAGAGGGGACTGTATCATCCCCAGACTTTGGTCCCTGAATTGATCCGTAGACAAATGTCTCTGAGAAGTGGCCCCTAGTGGATGAGTGGGGATTGTATCATCCCCAGACTTCGGTCCCTGAATTGATCCGTAGACATATGTCTTCGAAAAATGGTCCTTAGACTTTGTCTAAGTTGACGAGTGGACTACATCATCCCTAGACATGTTATGGTGTCTTAAATGGATCATGTGTTTTGCAAGGTATGATACTATTGATCGTGATGGTATAGATGATGATGCTGTTGATCGTGATGATCTAGATGACGATGTTTCTGATCGTGATGATCTAGATGACGATGAGGATGATTGTGTGAAGACGATGTTGATGATCGTGTGATGACAATGTTGATGCCCGTGAGATGACAATGATGTTGATCATGATGATCTAGATGATGATGTTGTTGATCGTGATGATCTAGATGACGATGCTGATGATCGTGTGATGATGATGCCGATGATCGTGTGATGACGATACTGATGATCATGTGATGACGATGCTGATGATCGTGTGATGACGATGTTGATGATCATGAGGATCCAGATGTTGATGTTGCTGTAGCTATTCGAGTGTTGCAGAATATGAAGACTCAGTACTGAAGATGTTGATGTTCCAGTATTGAAGATGTTCCAGTAACTACTTGAGTTACTGATGATGTTGAGAAAGCTTCCAATGATTTATAGATGTATCATGTATGATGTTGATGACTCCTTACTCGTGCAGATGTTGTTATAATATCCTTCTCGTTAAGGGGGAGTGTTGAAATATTGTAACTTCAAAGAATATTATATGTGTACTTTATTATTCCAAATATGTTTCATTCCTCCGTGAAGACCTTATTGTATATCCAGAGATGTTTATTCCTCCGTCGGAATGTGGTAACATGGGTTATTAGACTTCCCTAGTGGGGGTCGGCCCTGTATGTGTTATGTGGGTCAAAGGGTTATTATACCACCCTAGAGGGGTCGGCCCAGTCAATTGTAATGGGGTGTTTAACCCAGTGGTTAAGTTGGGGCCGACCTAGTTAATGTAAAAGACAAGTCGGAGATGTGTATAAATAGAGGAGGTGTGTTCCTCATTTAATGCACACTACACTCACTTGTAAATAGCTCATAGGTGAGGGAGAGGTATACTATGGAGGAGAAGGAGCTGATGTCTACGGTTTACATCTTTGTATTTGTTGATCATCTATATTGAGGAAGCTTTGCTGGGTTTTCTACCCCATGAGGGTTTCCCAGGATAAATTTGTGTCTCTTGTGTTTATGATGTGCTTGTTGTTCTTTCAGTGATCATGTATATGCTATTATTGTGAAATGGAATCTAATGCTGATATTTTCTGTCTTAGCATATTGAATCTTAGCAATAGCTTCATGACCTTAGATGATATAAGCCAGTCTGTTTCTTTACATAAATGGCCAAATCTTCACCAATTTTTTTACTGCTCTATTTAAAATTAAGCAGTAGTTTAGAAACTAAAAGCATACCTTGAGGATTCCCAAATATGGAATTTTACTCATTTAAGGTACTTCCTACACATCCATTTAATTGAAATAATGGCTTGTGTTCCTGCTATTGTATTATTTTATTATTTCCATTGTTTGACTACCTGCACGGAACTATAGCATACGGATTTGCAAAGCAATATTAAGACACGAACACCCCCTGTAGCTAGGTTATTCACACCAGCTAGTACATAAATGTACTTACTAAGAGTTATGGAACTCTTAGTAACAATTCATGAATGGGAGTGTGTGCATGCAAATAGAAATGGTAAAAAAGAAAAAATGTTGAAAGTTACTTTAGTAAAAATAAGATCTAAACTAAAATATTAAGCACCCCATAATCAAAGATAGGCCATGTGAATCAAATAATGCTTTTCATTAATGTTAAAATGGTTTTACAGAGTAGTGTTACCTCAAAATGGTGAGGATGTCGGGGGCCCTTGCAACCGTATAAATGGTGGTGCTCCGGGTATCCAATGTCTCTAGCTCTCCTCTGAATGCTCAAGGGTATCCAAAACTCAAATAGAATGGAGTAACTACAAGCTGAAAGGGAGGCTAGGGTTTCAGTAGGAATTTAGGCAGAGTCACGGTAGGGAAGAGTGAATCATGTGAAATGGGGGGCCTCAACAACCTTTTTATAGCAATTTTGGATAGTGGAATATTGTCTTGTGGTACCGGGAAGCCACTAGTATTGGCTTGTGGTATTTGATGGTTTCCCTCCTTTTTCTTTTATTTTGAATATTTCCCCTTTTTCTTTTTCCTTTATTTTTATTTTTGGGGGATTTTGACATTTTTTGAAGGAATTTAATTAATTGTTTAAGGGAAATAACTATTTTTTCCCATTTTCTCACCAACTTAGGGATTTTGGGTTTTTGGAGGCTAAATATGAAGGAAAAAGGGATAATGGGTTATGTGACCAGGGGGGTGAGCTAGGTGGTCAAATATTTGGTGTTAACAGATTACCCTCTGATGTGTTAGGATGGGAGCACATTGTATGGCTGATACACATCATAGCTACTTACCTTTTCCAAGGTGGTGATCATTGTGGTGGTGGAGATTAGAGACTGTTTGGAGAGCGGAACAAGTGCTTCATATGATCTTAAGGGATAAAACTGCAAATACAACACCTCAATAATGGATGAGGTACATATAATATCAAATAGATGAACAAGATGGGCATACCCATGCTCATATCAATGTCTCAAGAGATACAAATAATGGTGAGGCCCAAAGGGGACCTAAACAATACATAGATAACTGTTGTATACATCATAATGGTCCATAGGGGACACAAATATGGGACATACTCATGGTCCAACCATGATTGATCTAAAGAATCGATACATGGAAACAATGGCATCCATCCTGAATGTGATATCAAAATAATTGATGCTCTGTTGGATCTGAAGGGGTCCAACAACTAGATGGACTAAATGACTAAGAGTTGGAATCTCAAAGGTACAATAAACTGCATTTGAACTAGATACTCTAGGAAGCATATAACTAAAGCGATTCCAAATACTGTTGCCAATGTATCCTGGAAGTCCATGGGAACATACAACTTGGGGGTTCAGAATAGACTCACTAATGTGCTAGAGTCAGGAGACATCCGGGGTCTTCAACCAATAACTAAAGGGATCAATACCTTGTACGAATCTCAATGGTGCGATGATGGACTTGAAGTCGAGCACGTGAGAAATAACCATTCTAAGAGGCACTAAGAACTCCTCTCATATGGTTTGTATGAAATCACCATTGGTGGAGATGAGGCCAAGGTACAGGGACCTCTGGGTCTATCCTCTAGAATAGATGTGCTGATGTCGATAGAGGGAGACCTGCAACTACGAAGGAATTGATGTTTCATTGATAGGAGTACGAGGGATACAACCAAGAGGTGATAGTAATGGACATGAGACTGAGACACTATAAGGGGATACGAGGGACGTAGAGTGGTGGGACTCAAACTTTCTTTGTTCAGAGAATGGCAGCAGGGCTGACCTGGAAACATATGAAACTAACCTTGGGGAAAGGGGATCATAGCTTGAGGGATCAGGGACTGTGACTAGAATGGGGGAGACTCATAAGGGGTAACTGATAGGTGATATCGGGGGGACTCCAAGGATGACACTTCGTGGAATACTCTAAATAAAGGTGACCATATTGGCGAATGTTTCCATAATGGGGGACCATATGTGATATGCAGGGGCACCAAAAGGCACTGATTCGACCTTCTTCATGGTTTAAGGAGCTTGAGGAAGAGATAGAAGTGTGCTCGATATGATACTGTCATGTGGATTTGTATGATCCCAAGATGGTGAATGCTCGTGGGTGATTTCAATTTTAGAGAGTCTGAATGCAATAGGAAAACTATGAATGGGTTCTGTTTTCTGTGTTAGTCCCCAAATCCTGAAAAATAATAAAAGTATGCAATAGAGAACTCTTCTAGCCGAAGGGACTACAATATTCCTTTTTCATAATTAGTCTACATGGTCCGGAAAATGGTTAAACTTATACCATATAGATGCGCTTTCAGATACTTTAACGAGCATGAAAGGAAGCAAGATTGCTTGACGATCTTTTCATTCTTTAAGGAGTCAAAAAATATCTTGATTGAAACTCCCTAAGTGCCTTTTTCATAAATGATTTGTGCATCCCGAAAAAGGGATAAACGTATACCAAACAAATGTGAGATTTAAGTAAGGACAAAATGTTCAAAGTTGGGGATAGGTATGAGTGAATTGTTAAAAAAGGTGAGGTGGAACACTAATGTGGCCTCCTTGCAGGTAGATGAATGTTGGAAAAATAATGCAATAACTGCAATATGGAGGGAGCAAAGGGATATGAAGAGGCCACGAGGGAAAAAAAGGAAGAAAGATACATGTAACTGATGGCGTACCTGATGGCATGCAAATCGAGGCAGTGGTGCAGAAAGGATGGCCTGAAAAAAGGTAAGTGAGAGAGGGAAATGATCTCAATCGGCATCATGGGCACGAAATACTAATTCCGGTGGTGCGAACGGCACAAAAACGGAGGTAGGAGGGGTTCGGTGTGGTCATAGGGAGGAAAAGAGGCTAAAATGGGCCATAAATGAGGGGGATCCTACTGAGTTGAGGAGTTGGTGATGGGGAGAGATGATTACCCACAAGGGAAGCAAACTAGGCGTCTAGAAATCAAACCAAATATGCAAGTGACATGTGACCTAAAAAATGGTTGAGATCACTCATGTGAAAAAGTGAGCAGGGTTAAGATCCCACCCCCATGCTATGGGCATGGGGTTTGTAGTTATGGGGAACATATGTGTTGGATTGAAAAATGGGCTCATTGAAATGCCAAGATAGATGTTTTAAGGAAGGGTAAAAATTATTGATCATGCCCCCTATCCTAGGGTCGAAGTAATCTATTATGCCCCCTAGCCTAGAGGTGTCGATGCGACGTGGATGCTCTCTTAGAGAGGGATCATCAGGGCATCAACCAATTGATGGAAAGGGGGTGTACCGTGAGGATATAGGCCATGGTGGCACACTAAATTGATGATATGATGATGGGGATTTCCCCTTGTAGGGTGGGTTTCTCCAATATCTTCGACGATAATGATGACGATGATGAGTAAGCAAGTTTTTGGGCCTACCCCCATGCTGTGGACATGTGATTTCCTTGTCAATTCGAAAAGGTCGAACAAATAGGCAGAGGGATTAGTTGAATTTGATGATGTGACTGTGGTATCACCAGTTTAAATAACATAGATGGGTTTTACTTCAACCGAGGAGTATTCAGGGGGGTGGATCTCCTCAATAACAGTGATTGAGGACTCCAAAGATGGTTGTCGCAACTCATTGAGAACCAACCTATACTCTGGAAGGTCGTGGAAACAGTGGGAATAATGGCCATAGATGCCACAAATTGCACACGACTGGTTAGTGCGCAATGAATTGTTACGTGTCGGAGGAGTGGATGGTACTTGGACAACCAGAATTTTGGGGTCATCCTCCAATGCCTACATATGCTTGTGAAGGTCGGGCAAGTGTGGAAAATTTTGGGTAGGCTGAACCAAAACATCACATGAAGCACATTTGGGAGGTGCTCTTGTTGGACGAGGGGGGTTCACAATTTTGGTATCCATTTCCACGGTGTTGGTTTTCAATATTTTTCCCCTAGCCCTCTTGGAAGACTAAGTGGTGGGGTTGGAGGAAGTTGTTGTCGACACACCAGGGGGTGGATGATTAGTGATGTTGATCAATTGGACCAGTTGAAGAACGACTTGTGGGGTCGGCGTGGGATTTGGTGTAGGCAAGTACCAGACTGGAATCCCTAATGTTAATTCTGGGAGATTCAACATGGCCATAATAAGCATGCTTACTAATCCTAATGGTGGAAAGAGGAAAGGGATCATGTGGATCGTGATGGATGCCACATGGATGGGTACCGATGGAGGTTGGGGTTGGGTTGGTTTCAATTGAGTTATCAATTGATTGCTGGGTTACAACTCAGAGACTGATTTACTTGAAGAAATGGTGCGCAAGTCAGATATCTCAATAGCCAAAGGAGATGGGATAAAGGTGGTAAATGTGGAAGCCATCAAGGCCTCAGAATAAAGGCTTGGACCCACTATGGAAATCAAAGGAGTAGACGCACCAAGGAGAGGTTTGTCAACCATGGGGAGGAAGTTCTCTGGCATGGTGGGTGTGTTAGGGTCATAGTAAGTAAGTTGGTCGATTTTGACGAACCACCCCTCATGGGGGAAATTCATAAGTCGAACAACAAATGAGGCAACGACCTTCATTGCGTACATGTAGCTTCACCCTAGAAGAAGGTTGCATTCGAGTTGTTCATTGACGACTTCAATGTCAATCAGGATGATTTCGTCGACTAACTGAATGGGAAAGTTGGAGAGGAGGCCTTGTGGCTGAGTTGTGCAAACATCCTAAGCTTGAATGTAAGTCGTGGATAATTTCAAAGGAGGGGATCCTAGCTTCTTTCACATGAGTGTGGACATGAGGCATGTAGAGGTGTCGTCGTCGACTATGCATCAATGGATAACTAGGTTTCAGCTCTAGACAGAGCTCTAAAATGTGAGGGAAGAAGGAATGCAAGTTTCTGATTGTTCTAATTCAAATGCCATCAATTATTAGTTAGAAGGATCGATTGCACCTAAGCCAGAAAACAATGCTTTGCGTTGTTCTGGACGAATGTTCAAAACTTATAAGGCTGACATAGCTACAGGGGATTGGGCTAAGCCATCCACGATATTATAATTGGGGGAAAAACGAGCATTGGGGTTGTTGGTGATGCAACACAGAGGGAATTTGGGGGCTTTGGGGGCCCCCTCCGGTGGTGGTGTAGGTAGTCATAAAGAATTATCTACAGGGGTAGATGTGGCAGCCTTGTCTGCATGGATAGTCTCGATTATCCACACTAGCTAGGTTATCTACACTAGCTAGTACATAAATCTAGTTACTAAGAGTTATGGAACTCTTAGTAAAAGTTCATGAATGGGAGTGTGTGAATGCAAATAGAAATGGTAAAAAAGTAAAAATATTGAAAATTACTGCAGTAGAAATAAGATCTAAACTAAAATATTAAGCACCAAAGAATCAATAATATGCCATGTGAATCAAAGAATTCTTTTCATTCATGTAAAAATGGATTTACATTGTATTTTTACCTCAAAATGGTGAGGTTATTGGGGGACCTTGCACCCGTATAAATGGCGGTGCTACAGGTCTCGAATGTCTCATTCTCTTCTCCAAATGCTCAAAGGTAGCAAAAACTCAACCAAAATGGAGGAACAAAACCTGAAAGAGAGGCTATGGTTTCAGTAGGAATTTCGGCAAAGTCTCAGTAGGGAAGAGTGGATCATGTGAAATGGGGGGCCTCCACCACCTTTCTATAGAAATTTTGGATGGTGGAATATTGTCCTGTGGTTTTGGGAAGCTACTAGTATTGTCCCATGGTATTTGATGGTTTCCCTCCTTTTTCTTTTATTTTGAATATTTCCCCTTTTTCTTTTTCTTTTATTTTTAATTTTGGGGGATTTTGACCTTTTTTAAAGGAATTTAATTAATGTTTTGAGGGAAATAATGATTTTTTGCCGATTTTCTTACCAACTTAGGGTTTTTGGGTTTTTGGAGGCCGAATATGTAGGAAAAAGGAATAATGGGTTATGTGGCTAGGGGGACAAGGTAGGTCGTCAAATTTTTGGTGTTAACACCCCCTACTCATTCTTCATTCCCGTTACATTTCATTCAGAAGGAAGGTTGAATGTTGCTTCTATAGATTCTACCAAAACCTTACAATATATTTACTTCAATGTCCTTTTGTTATTATTTGTTGAATTGGACGTGAGAGACATGGGCACAAGGGTTATTAACCATGGTTAAGTTGATTGAATATCCTTATTTTTCTTTCTCTATTATGGATTCTATGTACAGTTGATAGTTGCAGACCCAAATTTCTTTGTGAATATAGAAATGAGTAGTGAAGTGTCCATTGCACATCAAGGTGCTCTTTCTAGCATGATGACACATGCAATATTTTATAATAAAATTCCTATGATCTCCATGCACTAAACTTATTTTTTATCCCTCACACTATTTTTACTTTTTTATTGAATTAAGTATTTACATCCATAATTCCAAGATTCCATTGTAACTACTCTACTATCAACATTTACAAGGACCTGCAATAGCATCTCCAAGCAACTTTGTGCAGAATTTCAAAAAATAAGTTCTTCTCCTTAACCAATTCCTCTTCTACCCCTCATTTCATGATAACTCAAAATCCATATATCCTTAGAATCTGAGATACCATACTAATCCAATTTGTATTTCTAAATTCCGAAATTCCATTAGAGCTATAATCCGTGGAGAATTCTCAATAAAAACGCAAAGGCAATCTTATTACTACAATGATTCCCTCTTTCATCAAAGCCCTATAAAGTCTCATTATATGATGGACCAATGTTCTTTTTCCCTTCAACTTCACTTATAGATTCAACAAGAACTACACAAAGTTACCACCAATTTAGGGAGAAGGAAGAAAAATTCTCCACCAACATAATATTAAGGAACACAACTCTCAATCTTATTTTGTTTAGAAAGATAGGGTTTTGTTGATTGGATAGTAATTATTTTTGGTGGGATGATAAATCCATTATAACTCATAGAAGAAACATACATGTGATGCCAAAATAGGGTGATGGTAATTATTGACATCACCTCAGTTCTCTCTTAATTTTGCATAACAAGACATATAGCAACAAAGCTCTACAAACAAGCAATTCCTTAACAACTCACAAAAGAACATTTTTTGAAAATCCCCTCATGTTCAATATTGTTTGTATAAATTTACAGTCCAAACAGGGTCCAACAATCTTAACAATAATTACCTACATGAAATTTGAATCCCAAAATGGTTGAAACAACCCAAATCAGATGGCCTATATAGAAGTTTAATCTTTAAACATCAACTAAATGGAACATATATTATTTCCCGCAATGAATTTCACTACAGAGATGATCAAAATACCTAAAAAACAACTTCCCACATCAGATTTGAATGCAAAAAAGGTCTAAACAACACAAATCACATCATCCATATAGCATTTCAATCCAAAAAGTGACCATATGGATAGCATAGATGGCATAAATGGAAGTCCAAAAATAGACCTTGAAAAGGTGCATCCCAAATGTTAACACCCAAAAAGTGCTCACTAGCTCATTTACCACATTATATGGCTCATTTGTCCATTTTCCTACCATTTTTCCCTTAAAATCCCAAAAAATCCCATTAAAAAGCCTCCAAAAGGTCTAAAATGCCTCCAAAAGGCCACAAAACCATCAAAATAGCCTAAAAAAGGCTAAAAAACCCCCTTTTCCTCCAAAAATAGCAAAAATCCCCTAAAAAGGGAATAAAAATATAAAATAATGAGGAAAAGGAGGAAAAAACCCTATACAGCTGCATAAAACCATGTGTTTCCCAAAACCATGGGTCAGCACTCCACCACCAAAAAACTATAAATAGGTGATGGAGATCCCTTATTCCATATCCACAATCACAAGCACCCTTACTCTGCCAAAATCTCTCTCGAAACCCTAGTTCACCTTTGAACTATTTTCACCTTGAGAGCCACCTTTGGCCCATCCCCAACATTGGAGAAAGAGGAAGGAGCATCTTGAAGCTTGGAGCATCCTCTTGGACACTGCAAAGGGCTTCATCAAACCTTGACACTCAAGGTAACATTAATAGTAAAAGTCATTCTTTTCATTTGATGTTTATGTTTCATGCAATATTTTAGAAGTAATTTAATTTTTGTTTTTGCATAATTAGTTTAATATACTGAACTGCTACTAAGGAGTCCATTCTCCTTAGTAGGTGCTCATTGGCACAAGCTAGGGGTAAAACCCTAGCTACAGTTTTGGCGACTCCCCTAGTTTTCGAATTTCTGGTTTCCGTTTGTTAATTTTTTCCTTTCGGCGGTCCCTTTCGGCCGCCGCATACCGCGTCTTTTTCCCTCCACAGTCGCGTCCCGACCGCGCCTTTCAGGCCTTTACCCGCGATCCGACCGTGGCTCTCAGACTGCTTCCGACGCTCTGCCGGCGGATTCAAGTCTGTTACCTGCGATCCGACCGTGGCTAATCAGCCTGTTTGCCGCGATCTGACTGCGCCTGTCGGCCTTTTTCACGCGTCCCGACTGTGGCTTTCTGCCTCTTTCGGGCGTCCCGACTGCGCCTGTTAGCCTTTTTGCCGCGACCCGACTGTGTCTTTTTCCAGTTTTCCTGCGTCCCGACTGCCACTGTTGGCCCGATAGACGCGACCCGACTGTGCCTTTTCCCCTGTTTCCTGCGTCCCGACTGCCACTGTTGGCCCGATAGCCGCGACCTGACCGCCGCTGTTTCCCTTAAACCCACGGTCGCCCTGTTCTGATCCGCCACAGACCCGCGGTCTGATTTCTGCTCTTTTCCTGTTTTGAGCCCAGCCCCTCTTGCTGCAATATTTTCTGCATTTGAACAGCCCTCTGTCCCACCTGCAGCCCACTTCCTTACAGCCTTTCTGCAACATAATTTCTGTTCCTTTTACAGAATCTTTTTAAAATTTCAGTATTTTTATTTCAGAAAATTTTGCAAATTAAAAGAATCAATTTCAGCATTATTGATAGATTGGAAGTTGCCCTCCCTTGTGGCACTTCTGTTTTTGGGTTCAACACCTCACGAGCACACACTCTGTCACATTAAATCAAGTGAGCCTTAAAAAGTACCTAACTAAACCAACATTCTAACCCCACTTGGGGAACACAAAAGAATCATGGTAGTTAGGTAGGAGCAGGGGGATAGGCTTCCAATAACACCCCTTGGTTATTTCACTTGAGACATAGTTGTTGTCCAAATAGGGAACCAAAATCCCCTAGTACTTTTTGGCACGGTCACGACCAGTTTATCAGAGGGCCTCTCCCTTAGGAGGGTTGAAGTCGGGAGACTGGTTCCGGAGGCCTGAGTGGAATACCGCACTCCATTCAGTAACCGAAGGGCTACCTTTCGCGGTTCGCGGGATATCCCTGTATAGGGGTATTGCGGTCAACGAACTAAACGGCAGATTCACCTTTCTGGACGTGTCATGAACGGGGTATCTTAGTTGCCATTCTTCTAGGATTGTCTACCCGGTATCCCTCCCGGTAGGGGGATATCATAGCCACTTGGCTTTCCTACTCATATTGTCTGACTTGGATTTCATCACCTTGCAGAGGATATGTTTAGTTAAGTCAGAATACTTTTAGTTAGGTGTTTGCATGCTCCTTTACCTCCCTTTGGTCTAGTGAGTCCACCATTTTTCTTTTTTAGGAAACCTGCTGCTTGTTGGTATTCTGACCATCTTTGTTGTTACTCCACCTATTGTAGCACAGCTGTTGCAGTGGGTGTTTTGAGTTGGTTGTTGGCCTGAGTGCCTTGCTTTTTAGCTCTCCTTCTGCACACTCGGTTGCATTAGGATTTTTTGAGCTGTTTTCATACTCACCTCAACCCACAGAGACTTAGACACCATCTGTCACCATTGAGTCCCCGAGACATTCTCGGCGCCTCAGGGGTGAGCCCCCACAGCACGGTTCTCTCGACACCACTCGTCATAGATTCCGATCATTGTCCGTTGATACCACTCATCACAGATCTAGAGCCTTGTCACTTGACTCCACCCGTCAGCGACGTAGGTCTCCGTCACCAGATAGTGACGCACCTTACTTTACCTCTGATTCTGACGAAGAGTCTGAGAACCCTATTTATACTGCCCCTACTAGCCCCATGGCTGGTACGACTTCCACTCCATTTGTCATAGGGACCATTGGTGGCACATCCACCACTACACCAGTTACTACACCTGTTTTTGGTATGCCCTCCATGGGGCAACCATCTACCGTTCCCCTCACGGTACCTATTCCCACAGCGGGAATACCTATCCCCACTGCATCAGTGGCTCACACTACCCATGGTGGTGCTGGACCATCCTCCACTACCTCAGTTCCCCCACTTGGGGGCACCACCCTAAATCTTGTCCCTCCACTTGGGGGCACTGGCCCCAACTTGGTCCACAGCACTACTGTGTCACAGCCTTCTTCCAGTTTGCCGTTCATGGCTAGCCTCAACCTACCTGACCTGGCCAGATTGACCAACGATCCTATTCGACACGACCCTATGTGGCCTCATATGCCTACCAAACTACCCTCTGAGATCCCTAAATTCGAGGGTAAGGCCGGTGAAGACCCACAAAACCATATCATGTCTTTCCACCTATGGTGTTCCTCTAACTCCATCGTGGATGACTCTGTTCGCCTCCGTCTCTTACAGCGCACCTTCACTGGCTCTGCAGCCAAGTGGTATATTGAGCAGCCTCATGGGACCCACACCACCTTTTCTTCCCTGGCCTCGACCTTCCTGCAGTTCTTCCAGTTGCCAGTCCGCTATGACGCGGGCGTTGAGATCCTTCTATCTTGTAGACAAAACACGGCTACCCATATCACGGACCACATCCATGAGTGGCGTAGACGCCGTAGCTTATGCAAGATTAAACTAGATGACCGTATCTTCCTCGATTGGTTCCTCAAGTCCCTGCTTCCTGTCATCGCTAAGGATGTAGCTTCAGAAAGACCCCAGTCTGAAGAAGAGGCCATCCTTAAGGCACAGCAGTTCGACCTCATTTACGCCCAGTCGGGTTACCTTTATACCATTATACCTGACGCCCCTCGCGGCGAGTCCTCCCATCATGATGCGCCGGGGGCATCCCACGCTGCAGATGGTATCATTGGCCGTGTTTCTTCGCATCCCCAACCATTTTCTATAGCACGACCTACCCCTGGCCCCGACCTGTCGAGGGCTACCTCCCAGTCTGGAGCAACCAATTCATATGCTCCCATGACACATCACCATTCCCATGGACCTTCGTGTCCACCTCAGTGCTTTGGGTATGCGACTCCTGCTTATGCTCCTCCAGTCGCCCCTCAGCCTTACTACCATCAGCAGACTGCCCCGGCTCCTACGCCTTCACAAGCCCCACCAGCTTATTATCTGCCCCAGGCAGCCCCTGCGGCACATCCACAACCTGCTCCGCAGTCCTATCAGCAACACCCTCAAGTTGCTGCACCTGCTCAGCCTCAACCTACCTATCATCCTCCGCAGCCTGCTCCTGCACCTGCGCAACCTCAAAATCCACCTGCTACCCAAGGGCAAGTTTACACCCAACATAACCCGCAGCAAAACCAGAATAACCAACGTAATCAGGGCCAACAGAACCGTGGCAAGGGCCGTAATCGGGGAAACAACCAACCTGCAGACCAAGCTGGTCAATCGGCTAATCCCCCTGACAACAATAATGCGGCCCCCGCTAATCAAAACCCTGATCGCCCGCCCAAGCAGGCCAAAAACCCCAATTTGCGGACGAACCACCCTTGTTCTATTTGTGGGGTCTATGGACATTACACCCATGCTTGCCCACACTTGGAGCGAGCTCGGCAGCTTTGGGTTGACGAGGCCCATCGCCAAGGGCATGCGGCTCCCCAAGCACCGCCCAACCCCCCCCAACCTCAGCAACCCCCTTTGGTGCTGCAAAACCCCTTACCGACCCAAGGCGTGGTGAACACTCAGCCGTTGGCCCCTCAAGCTAACGTGCAACCCCAACAACAACAGATCACCTACGCTGCTCCTGATCAACCCATGTTCGACTCAGGTACCCACCACTTACTGATGATGTCATCTGCTGACGTCAACCTACAGACCCGTCGGAACCAATATGGCTCCACCTCTGAAGCCCCTCCCACGGATAAACCTACTAACACCCATCCCACCGATCAGGCGTTACGTATACCTCCACCGCCCATAGACGGCGCTGCGAAAGCACCTCGTTTCCCACTTCGCCGAATCAACAATAACCCTAACGCGCGCGCTGCGTCAAACTACAACATCGTAGACGACCTAGCCCAATCTCCCGCAGCCATGTCTGCGTTGGAAGTCTTGAAGAACTGCCCTTCCCAGCGCAAGACTTTACTTTCCGCCATCGGGGGGATTGACCCAACTGATTCACATTTGATGGCGTTTGATTTAGACCAGTCTGAACCACGCCTACCTTCCAGCTTAGCCTTCCAAGTTACAGTCTCCGTTAGGAATCTTGTTATCCATCGGTGCATCATCGATGAGGGTGCCTCCACATGTGTTATGTCTACCTTTGTATGGCAGAAGCTAGGCTCCCCTCCTCTCCAGCAGTCCACCACTGCGTTACGTGCCTACGACGGTCGTTCGGCCCAGCCCCAAGGCCTTCTACCCAACGTTCCAGTCCAGTTAGGTGGTAAAACAGTTCTTATTGACATAGAGGTAATCAATGCCCAATTGGATTACAACCTTCTACTTGGCCGCAGCTACATGTATGCCATGCGGGCGGTTGCCTCTTCTGTCTTTCGCACCATGATGTTCCCCCATGAAGGACGCGTGGTTAAGATTGACCAGCTCACCTACTATGATCCCAGTGCTCCGGCGGCACCGGAAAATGTTCTCCCCATGGTTGAACAACCTGTTTCCCCTGCCACCACCTCGTTTGTTTCCTCTACGGGGCCTGGAGTCTACTCAGACGCGCCGATGACCTCCACCTTTCAATCCATTCCTCCGCCATCATCTACGCCCGAAATGTCTGACTTATGTACCTTGTCCCATGACATCCTACCACCTAACAATCAACCATCCTTGTTGCCTAAACCACCATTGGTACCTAGTCACATTGGTGTTACACCAATCCATACGATCCCCTTCCTAGTTCCTCCAGCAGGAGTAGTAAGCACCCCGGTCATGGCTACCCTTAGCCTCCCTGGGTTAACCTTGGGATTACCTGTATGGTACCTTTCGCCTCCCGTTCGCCCGCCGACACCTGATGTCGTCCTCCAGCCGGTGCAACCCATGGCTACTACCACTCAGCCACCTCCCGGTGTCTCTACCCCTTCGTCCTCCACGACACCTCCTCCTCCTCCTCAACCCACTGGGGGCAGAGGTCCACAACCTTACACTGCTGTCCCACCTCCCAAGACAGTCAAGAACCCTCCAGTGTTTCGTGCTCCTCCCAAATGCTCGCTGTGTGACGAGTTGGGCCATGCGACCCACCAATGCCCACAGTTACCCGCATTGCAGAAGCACATGCAAATGCTCGATGATGACCCCAACATCCCAACTGTCAAACTAAACCCCACTCCTAAGCCTAAAGATAAGTCCCTACGCACCAACCACTCCTGCGCCATATGCGGTATTTACGGGCACTATTCACATCATTGTCCCGATCTCCCGGATTACAGAGCAGCTCTTTATGAGATGAACAATCTGGACCTTGAGACGGCACCACCTACCATTGAGGAGATCTACCCCCCGGTCTCTCCCCCTTCTGAAGAGGTTAATATCATCTACATGATCTCTTCAACCAACACTCCCACTACCCCCTCGTCAACCGATTTGACGACGCAGACTTTCCGTACTGATGAGGAGATTCTTGAGGCCCTAACTGCCCCGGATTATCCTTGGGATGATATGCACCACCGTTCCTATTTCATCCCAGAAGCGTCTTCCTCTAGCACCGCTACCCAATACGCGGTCGAATCCAAAGACTTCCTCCCCACTAAGGTTGACTGGTTCAAGGACCCTATTCCTGCTCCTGATGCCTTCGAGGAGGGCAACATGGCCAACATCTCACCTGTCATCCAAGTTGATATTGCTGCTCCAGGTCGTGCCCCTGAACTCATTACTCTAGGAGCATTCTGCAGTAAACAAGAGATTGAGGACTACACACACCTTTCCAAAAAATTCCGTGACGTCTTTGCCTGGTCTTATACCGAAATGCCTGGTCTTGATCCCGCAATTATAGAGCACGACATTGACACATGGCCTGATGTAACCCCCGTTCGTCAAAAACAACATCCTCTTCCTCCCTCAAAGTTCCCAGAATATGCCCCTGAACTCATCACTTTAGGAGCCTCCTGCAGCGAGCGAGAGATTGAGGATTATATACAACTCTTCCAAGAGTTCCGTGATGTCTTTGCTTGGCCCTCTAACGGAATGCCCGGTTTCGACACCACCATTCTCAACCATCACATAGACACACGGCCAGAGGAACTCCATGTTCTTACTGAAACCAACTCTAAAGGCCTCCCTTTACGCAACCCCCATGATGGGTTGCATCCTACGGAATCTCTATCCATAGAATAATTCGCGGCCCCATTTTGGTCCGCATTGTACAGTTTGCTCTCTTTTTGTTTTTCACTTTTTTACCATCATCTTACATTCATCCTTTCTGCATGATTACAGATGGACCATCTTCCACCTAGTTACACTGGCTTCGCTGACGGCGCAAGCCGCTGGTCTCCCAACCTGGCTTCTGCAGCATGGGTCTTGTACTCCCCTTCCAACGAGATGATTCACCTTGACGGGATATGTATAGGCGCTGCTACCAATAACCAGGCGGAGTATGATGCCGTGACCGGTCTCCTGACTGCCGCCCTCCAAATGGGCATAAGTCACCTTCATGTGTTCCTTGACTCCCAGCTACTTGTCTCCCAGCTCAACAACTGCTACCAGGTGCGTGATCCCTGCCTTTTTAGAAAATTCCTGCGCACAAAACAACTTAGTCGACAATTTGAATCCATCACATTCACACATGTCCCCAGAGCTCAAAATCGTGTCGCAGACCAAATGGCCAACAACATCCTAGACTGGCATATCAATCACGCCATGTAACATCATGCATCATCATCCCATAGCACCTCATAAAAATACATATAAAAACCCAAAAAGATTGCATCGCATCTACATTTGCATCCCTATACATACACCACATGCATATCCATAGGGGCATCCACGTGCCTAAACATACATATATCATGTTGCATCACATAAAATACACAAGGGGCATCCATGTGCCTAACATCCTAACCTACTTGCATCCACGTGCAATGTAAACATACCATAACACATAAAGCGCATCCACGTGCGTACAAATACAACAACATCATATATAAAGGTGCATCCACGTGCATATATATATCAAAAAATATACATGTTCAGTGCTGTACATGTCCTGAGTACCCCTGTACCCAGCTATACAAAAAATGGCTATACATGCCTAAAGCCTCATCTACATACATGCCGTAGCTACAAAAAACTCGGGGAGGAGTCCCCTGCATCCCCCTAGTGGGAGTCGTATCCTGCATCACTGCCGACATCGGCTGCCTCTGAATCCTCCCCTCGCTCCTCCTCCGGCAAGTCCTCCTCGCCTCCGGCCTCCTGTGCCCGGGCCCGGTCCACCAAAATCGCCACCCGGATCGCGATGGACCTGAACTCACGGGGTGCCCCCATGCAATCCCGTACCACATCAGGATCGACATCTCGCCACCCCTCGTCGGTCACTCCTATCAATAACCGATCTAGTAGCTCCCGTACAGACTCTAGGGTCACCTCTGGATCCCGGCGTCGCACCTCTCCTCGCCTAGGCAGAGCTGGCACGGCCACAATACCCCGTCGGGCCACATGTCCTGGAGGTGGCCTCGGGCCCACATCTGCAAGATCAACCACATGTCAGCCACAGTATATCTATCTACTATCATACAAATCAAAATCTGACATACATAACATGCAATAACAAACATATACGTACCGTCGGGACCCCATGCCTGTCCTGGTGCTCGTGGCGCCTCCGGATCTCCTGTGAAGTCCATATCCCGATACGGGAAGTCATCCAGCGTCAGTGGTATCTGAAGCCACTGCAGGTACAACTCCTGCGTAAAATATCTGCCCACATCGCCGCCACCACGGCGGCGCATCATCTCACCCCAACGGACCATCCTCGGCTCCCTCATCCCTCCTGCCCTAATCGGCACCCGTGGCCGCAGTGTGGGTACCCTCTCCATAAAGAAGGCACATAGGAAGGACCCAAAGCAAAAGCCCTTGCCATCTTCCTTCGCTGCCGTCAGCTGTCGCTGAACGCAGGTCAGGAACATCTGGCCCCAGGCGTAGTACGTCCCATCTAAGACGCGCTCTACCATCTGCATCTGCCCCCCAGACACCTTTTCCGGTGACTGGGAACCCAATACCCGCACCACACATGCCGCCATGGCCTGCACTGCCGGCTCCTGTAGATCCCTCACCAGGAGTGCATTCCTATGCACCCTCGCGTCCTGACCGCAGTACCTCTCCAACATGTCCTCCATGTCGACGTCCGCGGCAACCCGCGGCTGTGTGTCTGCCACCCTGCCCAAGCAGGGTAACCCCGTCAGAAAGTAAACATCGGTCAGGGTAAGGTCCACCCTCTCACCCTGTACCCGGAAAGCCTGTATATCCGGCTCCCAGAAACTGATCAGACGGTTCAGCAACAATGTTGCTGTCCGTATCATAGGTATCTGTGCGAACTTCAAAAGCCCGCACAATCCCAGCACAGATCGCACATGGCGATTCTCTCGGATAAAACCCATGGTCTCATCAGGGATCTCCCGCTCTCTCCAAAGAACCCGGGGCATCCTGCCAATCACACAAAGTGAACTCATCAGTCTCATGACAACTTAAGAAAAATACTTTTCCCCCTCCAAGAAGCCCTAATAGCTCGGCCCAAAACCGCGGCTTTCGGGCTTCCTGCCGCGGTTTCCAACCGCGGCTGTCAGGCAGATAGCCGCGGTTCCCAACCGCGCCTGTCATCCCAAAACCCGCGGTTGGGAACCGCGTGTTCCTCTTTGGAACTCGCGGCACTCGACCGTGGTTCCATCCAGGAATCACGCGGTCTCCAACCGCGTGGTTCGGCCCGAAACACGCGGTCTCCAACCGTGTGGTTCGGCTCGAAACTCGCGGTCTTCAACCGCGGTTTCGACCCCCTAACCCGCGGTCCACCCCACGTGGACCGTACAAGTCAACCCTGGGACCCACTACCCAACCCCCAACCCGAAAAAATATGCAGGTATGAGTTTAATGAAATACCTGTAGCTCGCGGATCTGCAAACCGCCAGAAGGATCGTCCAGAAATGCCACCTAAGCTCTGGTCCACTCAACTCACAAGTCAAAGTCAACACGTGCAAATGACACATGTCATGTTGGACCCACCACTATTTATAGTCAGTTGACTTTTTCTTGTTTTGGTCATTCTGGCCCCATACGGTGTCCGTTTTCCGAACCGTTTCCACCACTGGAATCAGCGCGACGTGACCGTCATGATGGTCACCTCGTTGCATTATTTTTGTCCTATCATTTTTTGCCCATTTTTTTTAGACGCCACTAGTCGCCTCGGTTTGCGTGCCACATCGGCCGTTCTCCGTTTTTCACTTGTTTTATATCATCGGATCCATTTTTCCGCGCTGGTGATGATGCTTGAGATCATTTCTCGCCCTCACCTTCAGATTTTCTGGGCATTTTTCAAAGTGCCCCCGTCACCTCGGTTTGCGTGCCACATCGACCGTTACCCGTTTTTGACATCCTTTATATCGCCGGATTCATTTTTCCGAGCTCGTGATGATGCTTGAGATCATTTCTCGCTCTCACTTGGTACAATTTCAACATTGTGTCCCAACACCTTGCTGCCTCGATTTGCGTGCCACATCGGCTGCCATCGGATTGTTCCACATTTTTACATGAGCCATTCACTCCTGTCATACTGCAAATGTTTCGTTATTTTGCCACCATTTCATCTACCCCGCAAGGAGGTCCATCAGTGTTCCCACCTACCCTCGTTCTTGGTCATCATTACTAAACCTTGATTGAACACTTCCTCCTTGCCTGGCCATTCCTTTTGTTCGGTATAATTTTATCCCTTTTTCGGGCCGGACAAGTCCTTTACGAAAAAGGCACTTAGGGAGTTTCCGTTAAGCTCTTTTCTGACTCCTAAAAGAATGAAAAGATCGCCGAGCAATCTTGCTTCCTTTCATGCTCGTTAAAGTACCTGAAAGGGCGTCTATCTGGTATAAGTTTACCCCTTTTCCGGACCCGGTAGACTAATTACGAAAAAGGAATACTCTAGTCACACCGGCTAGAAGAGTTCTTCATTGCATCCTTTTATGCTTCTTTGGGCCTTGGAGACTAAATCTACGAAAAAGAAACCCCCTGGAGTCGTCTTACTTGCTTTCAGACTCTCTAAAATTGAAAGCAACCATGAGCATGCACTGTCCTGGGCTCGTAAAATCCACACGACAGTACCATTCCACTATCTCAGAGTCTTCTTATCGCTTTCAGACTCCTTAAAATTGAAAGCAACCACGAGCATGAACTGTCCTGGGCTCGTAAAATCCACACGACAGTATCATTTTATCCACCCACTTCTTCTAGTTCCTTAATCCTCGAAGAAGTATCCTCCCGTGCCTCATGGCACTATGATCGATCATCTCGGCAGCACCCCCAATCAGGTCGCCTTTGTTCAGAGTATTCTGCAGTCTCCTGCCATTGTACACCAGCTTGAGTCTCCCTCAGCCAGTTATCCTCCCAGATCCATTACAGCTATGATCCCTTTTCCCTCAGTCAGTTTCATATGCTGCCAGATCATTCCCATTATCATACTCTGAACAAAGGAAGTTTGAGTCCACCCGCTCTACTTGCCCAGTTGTCCCCCCACAGTTTATCAGTTCTGCCATCAGTACTATCACGTTTCGGTCTTGTACCTCGTGCTCCTGTCAAGGAAACATCATTGCCTTGATAGGGGCAGGTCTCCCTCTGTCGACAACAGCTCCTCTATTCCAGAGGATAGGCCCAGAGGTCCCTACGCCTTGGACTTATCACCATCTGTGATAAGTGCCTACGGATCATTCTGAGAGGAGACATCATTGCCTCTCTGAGTGGTTGTTCCTCACATGCTCGACTTCAGCACCTTGATCGCATCGTTGAGGATCGCGTAGGATTATATTCCATCAGTTTTTTGTCGAAGACCCCGGATTTCCCCCGACTCTAGCACATTGGTGAGTCACTTTGGAACGCCCAATTGTATGTTCCCGTGGATGTCCGGGCTGCGTTGGCGTTTGTATTCGGAAGCCATCCAGTTCCATGCTTCCTTGAGTACCCAGTTTCAGTTCCAGTTCAGTGTACCATGGAGAGTTTGACCCCAGTCACTATGATCCAGCAGCTCATCAGTTCCTTTGGTACCACACTCAGTAGCACTGTTGATTGTTTCGGTGTACCAGTTCTGCAGTTCACACATGATCCGCTCAGCAGTATGCCCCAGATTTGTGTCCCCTCTAGACTCTTATGATGTACACAGTGGTCATGTATCTTACCGGTCCCCCTTTTCGGGCCTTACAGTTACGTTTATGTATCTTGATACGAGCATGGGTATGCCCGCCTCGTCCATATATTGAGATTATTCCTCAGTCAGTATTTGAGGTCATGTATATTTCAGGTCCCCATTTTTGGACCCCATTGTTGTTATTATGTTATATCCTGATACGAGCATGGGAATGCCCGCCTCGTCCATATGATCAGATGATTCCTCATCCTTTATTGAGGTTATGTACTTTTAGTTCTTGCAGTTGTTCGGGATCGTTGTTCCGGGCTTCAGTTTGTTTCTTCTCTCCTCTCCACTCCCAAGGAAAACCATTCATGACTTATGATGTCCATCGGCCATACGATGAGCTCCTGCCCTCGCACATCAGGGGGCAATCTGTTAACACCCAAAAAGTGCTCACTAGCTCATTTACCACATTATATGGCTCATTTGTCCATTTTCCTACCATTTTTCCCTTAAAATCCCAAAAAATCCCATTAAAAAGCCTCCAAAAGGTCTAAAATGCCTCCAAAAGGCCACAAAACCATCAAAATAGCCTAAAAAAGGCTAAAAAACCCCCTTTTCCTCCAAAAATAGCAAAAATCCCCTAAAAAGGGAATAAAAATATAAAATAATGAGGAAAAGGAGGAAAAAACCCTATACAGCTGCATAAAACCATGTGTTTCCCAAAACCATGGGTCAGCACTCCACCACCAAAAAACTATAAATAGGTGATGGAGATCCCTTATTCCATATCCACAATCACAAGCACCCTTACTCTGCCAAAATCTCTCTCGAAACCCTAGTTCACCTTTGAACTATTTTCACCTTGAGAGCCACCTTTGGCCCATCCCCAACATTGGAGAAAGAGGAAGGAGCATCTTGAAGCTTGGAGCATCCTCTTGGACACTGCAAAGGGCTTCATCAAACCTTGACACTCAAGGTAACATTAATAGTAAAAGTCATTCTTTTCATTTGATGTTTATGTTTCATGCAATATTTTAGAAGTAATTTAATTTTTGTTTTTGCATAATTAGTTTAATATACTGAACTGCTACTAAGGAGTCCATTCTCCTTAGTAGGTGCTCATTGGCACAAGCTAGGGGTAAAACCCTAGCTACACCAAATTAAACAACTCACCCAAATTTGGCCTCAAATTAAACCAAGCACTACACCTGAAAAAACGACAGCAACTCACCCACATAGGATTGTAGTGCATATTCTATAGCAATTCCAACTTTGTTCTCTTCAATGGAAACATGAACTTCCCAATAACACAATTGCAGGGACATATCAACGGAAAAATAGGGTAAACACAAGTGAGTAGTCAATAAATCACAACCTTACTATAAAAATATTATTTTTACCACTTAGAAAACAATCACAGGGACATAACAATGGAAATCCAAGGTAAACACAAGAGGGTGGTTCCTAAATCACAACCTTACAATTGAATACTCTTTTACCAGTAATAAAATGATAACTTCTTGGAGTTATTATTGCCCACTTCAAATATCCTGCCTCCCCCTAGCATCCTCCCTAGTTGTTTCCCTCTCACTGCTACCCTTTGCACTACAAGATTGGAGGTGGATGTTAGCTTACCATGTAGCACACACAACACTCCTAAAACCTGTAGTTCGTAATATCAAATTAACAAGGTGCCAGTGTACCCTGACCTTAGCATACTTTACACATGACATCAAATTAAATCATTGAATTAATAAATACAACAAAAATGAAACTTGAAACAATTTGTCCCTCCAACATGAAAAATATTAAAATAGATCCATGGCATTTCTTAAAATATACAATTTTACCTAAACTGAAATTTTGGCTTTTAAAACTTTTCCTACTCCTTTTAAAGCATATAAATGATATGTATTTTTATGCCTAGCTCTATGAAAACTAGACACAGTTCATTAATTGGTGTAATCCGGGATTCAAGTAAATGATATATATTTTTATGCCCAGCTCTATGAAAACTAGACACAGTTCATTAATTGGTGTAATCGGGGATTAAGTGCATGAAAAAGACAAAAAAATGGACATGCCAGGTATTGAACACCGTAACACCGTACCTCTTGTAAGCAAAGTGAGCAAAACACTCTACCATGTGAGCTACATTCCCTTAGGTAAGGAAATACAACGCAATATAAATGTTCAAAGTAAACTATGTAACACCAACGTAGATTTTCCACGAAGGATTATTGAATAAATTAGAACATTTATATAATTACTTTTTTCGTCAATTTAGCCATATTTAACTAATACGGTTTCAAGAGAAAACTGGTTAAGAATGGCCAACTAACCTCAAGTCATTCTGTGTTTGGAAACTAGCACCACGAAAGGCATCGCTAACATCAAGGGGAAATTCTCAAACTTAATCACCCACCTTGCCATGTCACTTCCGATGATAAAATAGCCATTGAAGTGGCATTCCTTTTAATGTGGTGAGTGACATATAAGTTAGTGCAAGCGTGTGATGAGGAGCATGTGTTCCTTGAGTAGGGTTAATTACTTTTTAGTGCATTATAGAGTTCAAGGGTTGTGGGTCATGTTGAAAATTAATGTAAAGATTGATTACTTTTTTCATTAAAATAACAACGGACCTCATTGCGTGGGTAATAAATTGAAAGAAATCTCTCTTCTTATTAATATATTTTATCATATAATAAAGGTAGAGAGCCATCAACTTTTTTTTTTTTAAAGGTGGTGGTTTGCCATTTGTTAGAGGGCTAGTTCACCTGGGGAAATGGTCACCACCTGCTATTCTAGAGAATCAAGGTGGCACGAATTACAATCATTACAATGTGGGCTCAACAAGAGCAATATGTCACTTACAAGAATTGAACCTGGGTGGGGAGGGTAACAAACATTCCTCCCAACCACCCAAGCTACAAGAAAACGTGGTTTACATTGGGATAAGCATATCTTGACATTCTTGAAAAGTTTTTTAAGCCTTACATTGCATCATCTTATCATGGTCCTAATTAACAGGTTTTCTAATAGTGTCAATTATAGACTTAGACAATATGATGGCACACTAAAAAACTAAAGAATGGGAAGATTTCTAGTGGAATTTAAGATTTTTTTATGTTAATGTGAATCATGGAATGGATGCATAATAGATGCGAACAAGACAATCATGCATTATAGCAATGTAAGGTTTTCTTAATAATGACAAATTTCTTATACCTCTTTTATAAATATGGGAAGAGATAATAATTGTCCAACATAGAACATTAAAATCAGGCATGGTAAAACTATTTTCATTGAAAGTATGAGCCACATATTTAGTGGAAGAGTATTTCTTTAGTTTCCTTGATATTTTTTTGTAGGGATGCACAATGTAACTAGATATTTATGCTTGAATCTGGGGGATGCGCTTGCGATACCGAATATTTAAGATTGAATATGGAGGATGCATAATGGGGTGTTTAGTTAGTTTCTTATGTGTGTTCATGTAAGCATGAATATGACTAAGAAAGATTGCTTCATCTTCCATTTAATTTTCCATTGGAGTGTCACTCATAGTTAAATCAACAATAAAGGAAACAACAACTAGGTGAGAAGTATAGGCACCACTCATATGGAAAGAAGTAGAGAGAAGGGAAAATTTGGAGCATGAAGCTAGGGTATTCCCTCTCTAGTATTACTAATAATCTTGTATATGCTTTGACTACCTACATAAAATTCCCTACTAACCACTCACTATATGGAAGGGGTATAAGTATTGTTTTGGTAGGAAGAAAGATTTCATTTTATGAACTAGCCCGACAAAGCGATCTCATTAATGTGCCAAAGTGAAGCGCAACTTGAGGTCTTTGTCAAGTAGCCAACATGCTATTGTTTCAATCTACAATTTGTTTCCTTTTCATTGTTTGAAGTTACTATTTTGTGTTCATTATTCACAATTATTGTTAGCATTTTGCAGTTCATAATGGCAATTCTTCATTTCTAAAACCTTTAGATAAAGCATCTTCCTACACATCACATATATATTTGTTGGAAATTAATGATAAAGTAACCTTTTATATATGGTATAGGCTACTTGCATTATTTTTTGGAAGACTAATAATCCCACATTTAATTGTTGACAAATACTAAGAGAGAGACACATTCAAGATCTAGTACACTATACATATGTTTTCCCAAGTTCCCTAGGAATGAATATTCCATTCCAATGCTTTTTGATATAGTTGAGGAACATGTAAAGTGTGGAATACAAACTTAAAACTCAAAATAAAAAGGCTTATTTGTGAACAAGGAGGTTCTTGGATTGATTCCTTTGGTCTAAAGACATTAAATGGATCACTAATGAATACAAGAGGACACACACGACTTATTAAACTAGAGTAAGAACCTTAAACTAGAGTAAGCAGTTGCATGTCAACTAGAAGGCTAGGTTATAGTACAACATTCATCCATTCATGGACAAAGATCTCTTTGATTTGGTCCCAGTGAAATCCAATGATATGCTACTTGCTAAGCCCTTTATGTAATTTAAGTACATGGTTTTAAATAGTTGCATTCTCACAACATCATCCTGCAAGTAGTTTAAATAATTTTGATTATTCTCTTTTAAATAGATTATGCCCAAATTTTAGTAGTTACTTGTAGAAGTATGGTTTTCAAGTTTATACTTAATGTCATAGACTTATCAATGCATTATAACATTTTATTGAATTAATAATTTTCCCACGAGTTTTGTATGAGTATGGAACATACCTGGGCATAATTATTGAGGAATGCACAAACATTGTGATGGATTGTGCTTTAAGAGCTAAAGATGTATTCAACCGCGTAGTGATTTATTTGTGGTATGCGATAAACACATTAGTCAAAGGTGTTTATACTCAACTTAGATTATAAAATTTACTATAAAAACCCTAGATTAATAAAGACATTATAACTCTTCAGTATGGTCCAAATTTTAAAAACCATAAATTTAAGGCATGCACCATCAAAAGTGATGCATTAGCACAAGTATAAAAAATAGATTTTGTGCAACGAACAACGTAGTACTAATCTCCCCCTCTATTATATGGGAACTCATTCTTATGTGGATTGATTTCCTAGGCACCATTTTGTGGCACCATTTTTGTCTTAGGGATGTTAAGGCCTAAATGTGGGAATTTAGCATCGACTGAGCTGGTGCCATAATCAATGTATCAAAACCAATGGTTGTGTTGGTTACAATGTTCATATATTGTGTGCATTGCATCATTTTGTTTCCCGCAACCTAGACAAGATTGATGTTATTGGTGAGATAGGATCGTTGAATTAGTTGGGGGATTCTTTTTTATATACATAAGAGCAACCCTAATAATCAAGTAAATTACAATGTTGAGTGAAACAAATCTCAATCACTTACACTTTACTAATGAATTTCTATGACAAGTTAGATATGATAATTTTTTCCCTACTCAGGGGCCATGTTGCTTGGAACTTGATAGAGAAAATAATGTTATCACCCAAAAGGGTGGATTTACAAGAGAACACAAGGTGGAAATGCATATAGAATGTTTTGTCCCATTGAGAAGAGGACTTCAACAAAATGATAGAATTAGAGCTGGAAATAAACCCTTTCACAAAAATGAAACCCATGATTTAAGAGACTAAAGTGAATAATGATGGTCGTCAACAAAAATACCTTGGATACATAACCATGCAAACAAATATTTACCAATGGATTTTTCCAAATGGAATGAAGCCCAAAATTCCATCTTAATAGCTTAGATTGAAGTGCACAAAATTTGTTCAATCATGAATCAAGTTGTAGCAAAAATATGCATATGTTGATTTTACTTACTAAAGTGATGGAAATATTCTTAAAAACATTGTTATAGAGCATATTCAATCTTTGTCGGATCAACCATTTATTGTTTCTAGTGATTTAAATTATTTGATTATACTAGTTAAAAACAAGGTTATTTTTCAATGCATGGATGTAGTTGGTGAGGGTCTCTAGGATGTGATAGATCAACACTACAAGGTGGATGCTCTCTCCAAAAATGGTTTGTATACCTACAATAATTATTGGGGTGTATCCCACTATATTGCTCATTGATTAAACTATTTTTTAATGATCTCCCATTTCTTATATAACCCACAACTCTCAACTATGTTTGTGTCTCTCCCTTTGTTCTTTTAGGCCATTGGCACATCCTTTTCTATATTGACAATTTCAGGTCACACAATAATCCCTTTCTTTGAAAGGGATACTAGTTTTCAATAGTGATGTGATCAATGTGTGTGGTTTCACACCTCTAAAATGCATCTTTCAAAAATGTCAAAGTATCTCTACATTGACATTAAGATATAGAATAATATAATAGTGTTCTATATATTTAGAGGGAAATATGTATGGAGATATCAAAACTATGCACTGACCAATAACAAGGAATCATTTAGTCTCTAAGTCAAAATCAAAGATAATTTATTTTGTGTAGTCTAAAAAATCGATTATTTGAGTTGGTATAGATGAATTTTTTGGGAACGATTTTGAAAAAATCAAGTTGTAATTTTTCAAAATCCAGGTTAAAACTATCACATTTTAGAATTTTGGGTGCCCCATGGGTTTTTAGGGTGCTGAATCTATTTCTACCATCAAAATCCCGATAAAACACAACTAAATTCTGATTTTGTAAAATAAAATAAAAGAACGACGATCCGGCTACAAATGATTGTCCAATCCAAATCGTCGAATTTTTAGACATCTCCTAATTTATTTATAAGGTGGAGGGTTTGGAGGAGAAAGATAAGATTTTTCTAGAGTC
Source organism: Larix kaempferi (assembly GCA_027924585.1). Classification (NCBI taxonomy): domain Eukaryota; kingdom Viridiplantae; phylum Streptophyta; class Pinopsida; order Pinales; family Pinaceae; genus Larix; species Larix kaempferi. The sequence goes on from BSBM01001179.1 coordinate 1,075,542, forward strand.
AAAATTTCCACATATGATCGAAATACAATTTCATTTTTCCAAAAAACCATGAAAACGAGGAATTGTAATAAAATTCCCTTAGTTTAAAAGGAAAAATTTAGAATAAAACCAAGAGATTTCAGATGATTTAACACCATACTCCACAAAAACTTTAATTGAACCACCATTAGACCACTCAAAGAAAACCACACATCAAGCTCTTCATATTTGTTTTACTATTCTCTTTTTAACCTCATCCCATGTACTTTACTTCCCATTTTTTTCTTTAGACATTCATTTGCACCTTCTTCGACAATTGCAATATATATATATATATATATATATATATATATATATAAGAGTAAAACCAAACAAAACTAAATCCATATTTAATTAAAATAAGTATGAAAAGAATGTGCACGCGGGCACATGTATATAAGAGCGTATATAAGGGGAAACTTTCTAAACAATTTCTTTTGATTTTAAGGATGGTACTTGGGCTAAAAAAATTATAATCATAATTAGAATACTATTGTTTTCTATTTTTTCATTAATTTCATAGAAGTATATTTAATATTGAATCAACATTTCTAAAGCATAGTGTTGGGCCTGGCCCAAGTTGGGGAAATTTTGGTAATTTTGGATAACACAAGGAGGTTGAGCTGCAGAGTTGAGCGCAGCTCAACAAAAGATACATTTTTGTGCAAGTATGGGGGATGCTGCGAAGTTGTGTGCAACAATCGAATTTTGGTGGTATCGTGAAGACCAGTGCTGCAAGGAAGCAATGCTGCGAAGTGATCAGGCCACGTGGAGCCAGCAAAGCGGAGTGCTGGACAAAGGACAGGTGTAGGTACCGGATAGACCAGCGGTGGTCTAATTTTGGCAAGTATGCTGCAGAGATGCCGAGTTGCGGGCATGAGCAGATAAGGAAGGCGGTCAGTTGTACGAGTTCATTAAGTGGAGAACGGTTCAGGGAAAGCAACAACTGGGCATGCTTAGTTGTACGAGGTCGTTAAGAGGACGAATGGTCTGCAGAGAAAGCGACTAGGAGCTGAGCCAGTCATACGAGTCCGTTACTGGAAGGACGACTCAAGGAAGATGACCTGTTGGTGTGCACACAACAGGAAGGCCGGAAGCGACAGAACAAAGGCATGGAGGACTACCATGACATCACACTCGCTACCAAAGGCTAGCAGTTCGGTTCAGAGGAACTGAGGTAGTTTTGGAAACCCTAAGGGTTTCAGTCTTCAGCTTTGTAAAGACATGACCTTTGGGCATGGTCTATTTAAGAAGACATTTTTTCTAAGGGAAGGGGTTCGTTGGTTACTTTTTGGGGGTTATTGCTGTATTGCAAGATCTTTCTGAAGAAGAAGCCATTGTAAAGGCTCTACAGCTGTGTGCGTAAAGACCTAGTCGAGAGAAGAGAGTCTGCAGCTGAGTGCACATAATAAGAGCAATTGTCCCCTTCCCATTAAAGATATATATATAACAACCATTCTTGGGGACGTAGCTTCCCACCCGAGGGAGTGAACCACGTTAAATATTGTGTTGTGTGAGTGAGTGGAACATTGTTGCGTATAATTGCGTTTATCGTTTTTCTGTAGATGAATGTCTGAATATTTCCTTGCATTATGTTATGTGAAGACTTTTGTATGCATTTTCAATCAGGAGAGTATGGAGATGATATGTTAAGTCTGCATGAATAGATGAATGGTGAATACTTAGCTTTGCTTCTGAAAGTAGTGAATCGGATATCTGTTTAAGTGTTAAGAGATTGCTTAAGTACTTTCCTGTATGCCATGGAATGAATGTATGACATTGATTTGCATCTGTGGTGTATGCTTAAATAGTAAACATTCTAAGTGTATAAACGAATGTTAGAGTGATAATCATCTAAGTGCATAAATGAGTTGATGAGTGATACTCATTTAAGTGCCTTAAGAATTTCTGAGTACTTCAAGTATAAAGTTGAACTGTATTGTTCGCAGTCTCAGTAGAAGTCCCGCGGTAGAAGGACTTAGTGGTGTCGACCGCGATATTGTTCATCACAGCGCAGTCTCACCCCGCAACGCATGCCCCCTGCTGCGCTATGTAGTACGTCCGTCCAAACAACTCATCACATACTATGGAAACCTGATACCACAATACCCCATAGATATGCCTCGGATGAGACCTCAACCTGCTCGTAGGTTGTTGCCGAAAGGGCCAGTGCAAAGGCATTTTGTTGGTCAAAGGGAAACTGTGAAGAACCTGGGTCTTATTGAAAACCTTTGGGTCAGTGTGAAGCCAACAAATGGTTCCGTTGCTGTGCTAGAATTCGTGATGAGTTGCAATTATGATGTGTGACAAATAACCTCAGTTCCCGGAAGGCTCTGACAATTGGCATCCTGAAAAGACAGAGATCCGAGCTTGGTGTGACAAGACCGAAAGAAACTTTGCAAGGCTAGAGAATAGACATCCGTGTCTATCTGACGAACAGTGGTTGAATAGATATCTATGGAAAGACATTCACGATATTTTCTGGGCATCATTTCAAAATGAGCTGTACGAGTGGATCTTGCGGCTCGTAGAGAAGAAAACCTTTTTTCAAGGAGGCGTTCCTACAGAGTGGACTCCCGAGCTCATAACACAGCTCAAAGTGATAGACAACCCATTGACACATGTAGTTGATTTTTGGGTTGATCACATCCTAGAAGGCTTCGTAACATAATTTGTTGTAGACACACTCAAATCCTACAACCAAGCAGAAGCATATTTTTTCGAAGGATTCCAAGGTAAGTACCTGAACAATCTCAGTCTATACATTAAGATGTTGTTAGCTAAGAAAGGTGTTTTAAGAATGCAGTAATATTTTCAAGTCTGTCATGGTAAATAGTATATATAATGATTCTAACGAAGATACCCATAATCTTAGAAGTGGCAAGAGATATAAATTTAATCAAAATCTTGAAGGTGCTATGCTCCACATAGACACTGAGATCCCCTGTGACCTTAATAATGAAGCTGCGCCACCATTCACCCCTCAGAATCCATCGTTTGCAGAAACCACGCCACCCTTACATCAGAGATTGTCCATTACACAGCCCACCCCATAGCATAGTCCGATATCCCCATTTGTTTTCACCTCCCTCACAACAGTCGCACGCTAATCCGGGCACTTCACCACCTAATACGACAATGGAAAACACTAATATGAAGCTGCCGATATTCAAAGGAACTGGTCTAGAAGACCCTAACCAGCATTGGTTTCTTTGTGAATCCGTATGGAGTGTAAGAAAAATCCAGGATGATGGCGTGAAGAGAGCACAAATCATCACCACTTTTAGGGATAGAGCTTTACATTGGTTTATGAAGTACTCTCAAACACAGCCCAAAACCCTCACAGAAATTAAAGTTGCACTTGTGGCTGAGTTTAAGAAACCCAAATCTGAATCTCAATGTATAACCGAGTTGAAAGAAATAAAGCAGAAACCGACTGAAATGGTTTGGGAGTTTGGTCAGAAGTTCAAGACGTTATTAGACCAATTGAGCTTTTTTATAGCTCTGGAACAACACAAGGAATGGTTCATTGCTACACTGTTGCCCCATGTTAGACTACCACTAATGCAGCAGAAGGTTGCGTCGCAGGCAGAGGCCTTGGAAATCGCAATGAAGCTAGAGGCTTCACCGATTGGTGAGACGAGTTCTGGGATGTCTCAGATCCAGAACCAGCTGACCACCCTGACACTAGAATTGCAAAGCATGATGAATGGCAAAGAAAAAAGGTATGAACCTAGACATGAGGTCTATTGTACAAGTTATAAAGGAGAAGGCCATGATTGGGAGCATTGCCCTGTATTCTATGACTATCTTAACAGTGGTGCGCCCAACCCAATAAATTAGAATCAGGCCCCATGCTGTGAAATTTGTAGAACCACAGGACACAAACTGGAAGACTGCTATCTCATACAGAAATATGTGAAAACACCTAAAAATTTATATTGCACTTTTTGTAAATCAGTTGGACATGATGAATCCAACTGCCGTGCATATGAGCTAATGAATGAGAGAAAACGAGATACGGACTCGATGAGAGGCACTGGCTTGTACCATGTACAAGAAGATAACCAGCCAAAACAAGAGAATGTGCAATATGACCAAGGAGGATACAGAGGTCGTGGTGCTGGATACCGCGGTAGAGGAAGAAATGCTGGCCTGGTGCACGGAAGAGGCCGCGGCCAGGTTATTTGCTATAATTGTGGCTAGCTAGGTCACGTGTCTAGAGATTGTATTAACCCATGCACTACATGCAATTACTGTAAATCATTTGAGCATGTTATTGAACACCTCCTATTACTAGAGGTTGAAATGCAGAAAAGAAGATGGACAGATGCACCAAATCCAAACGTCGAGTGGATCGCAGTGGAGAATAGACTAGTGGATCTGAGCATCAATGTGGTCACGCGCAGTGGCACTGAGATAGGCCATGATAGGGGAGCAGAAGTTTCCATGTCAGGGGAGTCTCACACAAGGAAGAATCCTCTTGAGACAATATGGATAAGGAAACCTCCAGGAAAAACACTTGCTCTTGATCTACGAAAGAACAAAGAGGTTTTTATTGACGCACGGGATACCTTTAGAGAACCAACACCCAAGGCACAAAGGATCTCGTTCTGCAGTGAAATACCGCATGTTGAAGACATGCCAACTGCTTATGGAAAAACAAGCATCGCAACGGATGTCAGCACTTCCGTTGCGCAATTCCTGCGAAGCTACATGAAGTTACTCAAAAGTGAAAATGCCATAGTAGAGCTACATAAGCTCATAAACCAATATGAACTGCAGATGGAAACATAAACTTCCGACAGTGCAGTACATCACATAAGGAAGCATAAAAGAACAGGCCGAGAAATGAGGCTTACTGTGCAGATAGGAGATTTTGAAATGGATGAAGTCATCCTTGATCTGGGATCCAAAGTAAATGTCTTGACTAAGCAGACATGGCAGCAGATGGGTCGACCAAAGTTGCTATGGTCACCTATCCAATTGAGAATGGCTAACCAAGAGAAAGTCATACCTTTTGGCTGGTTAGCTGATGTAGTGGTCGACATCGATGAGGTCCAAAGTCATGCAGACTTTGAAGTTATCGAGATTGTGGATGATAGTCATCCTTTTCCTGCATTGCTAGGAATTGAGTGGGCTATTGATAACTTGGCTATCATAAACCTGAACACAAAGAAGATGATATTTGAAGGAAAGCATCTTAGGGTCATCGCACTGTTGGATCCTGCAGATGGTGATAGATATAGTGAGCCAATTCAAGAGGAATCTAAGGCTCAAGACTTCAATCAGTTATACCAGCTCACAGCGAACCAAGAAGATTACATTAATCCTACTGCAGATGGTACACTCAGCTGGAGATGTGACAACTCCCGTGTCTCTGATTCGGAGGCAGGACTCGAAAATTGGCAAAGCCGCATGCATCAAGTATCACAAGAAGGTGCGCACAGGTTACGAAATCACTGCGCTGGATTGGAAAGGAGGTAAGTCCTAGTCCCACATATGATGGTTCTGCTAATGTTTACACTTTCATCCAAGAATACACTGCAGCTGTTGCAGATGAGCACAAGTTACCAGCATTGGATATGGTACTGCGCGACACACCCACCAGATGGTGGAATACACAGAAGCAAACATTGACCACTTGGGATCAATGCAGGGTTAAGATGCAGATCTGATTTGCTGAAAGGGTTACCTTACCCTTTGAAAAGTTTAATGGACAGACAGAACCTAGTCAGGACATTGAAGTCTATTCACAGGCATGGATGGAAAGGCCACATACAGAATGGGTGGATCTATTTGTACATACGCTGGATGAGGATATTCCAAAGAAATGGTACCTAGACCTGGAGTTGCGCAGAGAAACCACTGATTGGGACATGCTGATTGCGAACTTCCAAAAGGACTTCAACTTTGACGATGAGAACCCATTGATCCATGACACGTTGTAGATAATTAAGGAATGCATATTCAGGGAAGACTGTCCTCACAGAAATATGACATCAGAGGAATTCTTCGAGGCAGATCGCATTCCTGTGCACCTACAATCAGAATGGAAGAAACACAAAGAACATCCCATCGAGTGTTATAACATAGCTAAAGATATCGATGATAAAAGCAAAGACGATGAGGACAATCCATGCAACATAGACATACCAAAATCGGAGGGCGCGCGTGACGTAGAAGGACCTCTGTTGGAGATCCCAGACATGAGTGGGCCAGTAATGATGCAAAAGGTGAACATTGGCACAAGCAAAGAGCCGAAGTTCACGTCAATTGAAGACTATTGGGACAATCAGACTATTGCAGACATCACAGAAACCTTACATGACTACCAGGAGCTTTTCTTGACAAAGTTCACAAAAATGAAAGGCATTCTGGGAGAACTAGGGGTCATGAAAATACCTTTGAAGCCAAGCGCCAAGCCTGTGAAGCAGAGACCATACAGATTAAATCCGCTCTACAAAGAAAGAGTCTGCGCAGAGCTAGACAAGATGCTTGAAGCAAGAATCATTGAACTTGTCGAAGAGTCCAAGTGGCTTAGCCCCATGGTCGTTCAAGACAAGAAAACAAAATGCGAGATCATGATTTTTGTGGATCTCAAAAAACTGAATGATGCTTCCATGCACGACCCATTCCCTACACCTTTCACAGATGAAGTGCTTGATAATGTTGGAGGGAATGAGGCCTACTCTTTTACTAGTGGTTTCTCCAGGTATCATCAGATAAGGATTGATCCCGCATATAGGAATAAGACAACTTTTGCTACAGAATGGGGGTCGTTCCGAGCTTGGTGTGACAAGACCGAAAGAAACTTTGCAAGGCTAGAGAATAGACATCCGTGTCTATTTGACGAACAGTGGTTGAATAGATATCTATGGAAAGACATTCACGATATTTTCTAGGCATCATTTCAAAACGAGCTGTACGAGTGGATCTTGCAGCTCGCAGAGAAGAAAACCTGTTTTCAAGGAGGCGTTCCTATACAGTGGACTCTCGAGCTCATAACGCAGCTCAAAGCGATAGACAGGCCATTGACACGCGTAGTTGATTTTTGGGTTGATCACATGCTAGAAGGCTTCGTAATAGAATTTGCTGTAGACACACTCAAATCCTACAACCAAGAAGAAGCATATCTTTTCAAAGGATTCCAAGGTAAGTACCTGAACAATCTCAGTCTATACATTAAGATGTTGTTAGCTGAGAAAGGTGTTTTAAGAATGCAATAATATTTTCAAGTCTGTCATGGTAAATAGTATATATAATGATTCTGAAGAAGATACCCATAATCTTAGAAGTGGCAAGAGATATAAATTTAATCAGAATCTTGAAGGCGCTACGCTCCACATAGACACTGAGATCCCCTGTGACCTTAATAATGAAGCCGTGCCACCATTCACCCCTCAGAATCTGTCGTTTGCAGAAACCACACCACCCTTACATCAAAGACCGTCCGTTACACAACCCACCCCACAGCATGGTCTGATATCCCCATTTGTTTTCACCTCCCTCACAACAGTCGCACGCTAATCCAGGCACTTCACCACCTAATACAACAATGGAAAACACTGATATGAAGCTGCCGATATTCAAAAGAACTGGTCTAGAAGACCCTAACCAGCATTAGTTTCTTTGTGAAGCCTTATAGAGTGTAAGACAAATCCAGGATGATGCCGTGAAGTGAGCACAACTCATCACCACTTTTAGGGATAGAGATTTACATTGGTTTATGAAGTACTCTCAGACACAGCCCAAAACCCTCACAGAAATTAAAGCTACACTTGTGCCTGAGTTTAAGAAACCCAAATCTGAATCTCAATGTATAACCGAGTTGAAAGAAATAAAGCAGAAACCGACTGAAATGGTTTGGGAGTTTGATCAGAATTTCAAGACCTTATTAGACCAAGTGAGATTTTTTATAGCTCTGGAACAACACAAGGAATGGTTCATTGCTACACTGTTGCCCCATATTAGACTACCACTGATGCAACAGAAGGTTGCGTCGCAGGCAGAGGCCTTGGAAATCGCAATGAAGCTAGAGGCTTCACCGATTGGTGAGACGAGTTCTAGGATGTCTCAGATCCAGAACCAGCTGACCACCCTGACACTAGAATTGCAAAGCATGAAGAATGGCAAAGAAAAAAGGTATGAACCTAGACATGAGGTCTGTTGTACAAGTTGTAAAGGAGAAGGCCATGACCGGGAGCATTTCCCTGTATTCTGCGACTATCTTAACAGTGGTGCGCCCAACCCAATAAATTAGAATCAGGCCCCATGGTGTGAAATTTGTAGAACCACAGGACACAAACCGGAAGACTGCTATCTCATACAGAAATATGTGAAAACACCTAAAAATTTATACTGTACTTTCTGTAAATCAGTTGGACATGATGAATCCAACTGCCGTGCATATGAGCTAATGAATGAGAGAAAACGAGATACGGACTCGATGAGAGGCACTGGCTTGTACCATGTACAAGAAGATAACCAGCCAAAACAAGAGAATGCGCAATATGACCAAGGAGGATACAGAGGTCGTGGTGCTGGATACCGCGGTAGAGGAAGAAATGCTGGCCTGGCGCACGGAAGAGGCCACGGCCAGGTTATTTGCTATAATTGTGGCCAGCTAGGTCATGTGTCTAGAGATTGTGTTAACCCATGCACTACATGCAATTACTATAAATCATTTGAGCATGTTATTGAATACTGCCTAGTGCTAGAGGTTGAAACGCAGAAAAGAAGATGGATGGATGCACCAAATCCAAACGTCCAGTGGATCGCAGTGGAGAATAGACCAGTGGATCCGAGCATCAATGTGGTCACGCCAGTGGCACTGAGATAGGCCGCGATAGGGGAGCAGAAGCTTCCACGTCAGGGGAGTCTCACACAAGGCAGACTCCTCTTGAGACAGTATGGATAAGGAAACCTCCAGGAAAAACACTTGCTCTCGATCTACGAAAGAACAAAGAGGTCTTTATTGACGCACGGGATACCTTTAGAGAACCGACACCCAAGGCACAGAGGATCCCGTTCCGCAGTGAAATACCGCATGTTGAAGACATGCCAACTGCTTATGGAAAAACAAGCACCGCAACGGATGTCAGCACTTCCGTTGCACAATTCCTGCGAAGCTGCATGAAGTTACTCAAAAGTGAAAATGCCATAGTAGATCTATAGAAGCTCATAAACCAATATGATCCGTAGATGGAAACATAAAATTCTGACAGCGCAATACATCACATAAGGAAGCATAAAAGAACAGGCCGAGAAATGAGGCTCAGTGCGCAGATAGGAGATTTTGAAATGGATGAAGTCATCCTTGATCTTGGATCCAAAGTAAATGTCTTGACTAAGCAGACATGGCAGCAAATGGGTTGACCAAATTTGCTATGGTCACCTATCCAATTGAGAATGGCTAACCAAGAGAAAGTCATACCTTTTGGCTGGTTAGCTGATGTAGTGGTCGACATCGATGGAGTCCAAAGTCATGCAGAGTTTGAAGTTATCGAGATTGTGGATGATAGTCAGCCTTTTCCTGCATTGCTAGGAATTGAGTGGGCTATTGATAACTTGGCTATCATAAACCTGAACACAAACAAGATGATATTTGAAGGAAAGCATCTTAGGGTCATCGCATTGTTGGATCCTGCAGATCGTGATAGATATAGTGAGCCAATTCAAGAGGAATCTAAGGCTCAAGACTTCGATCAGTTATACCAGCTCACAGCGAACCAGGAAGATTACATTAATCCTACTGCGGATGGTACACTCAGCTGGAGATGTGACAACTCCTGCGTCTCTGATTCGGAGGCAAGACTCGAAAATTGGCAAAGCCGCATGCATCAAGTATCAGCAAGAAGGTGCGCACAGGTTACGAAATCACTGTGCTGGATCGGAAAGGAGGTAAGTCCTATTCCCACATATGATGGTTCTGCTAATGTTTACACTTTAATCCAAGAATACACTACAACTGTTGCAGATGAGTACAGGTTACGAGCATTGGATATGGTACTGCACGACACACCCACCAGATGGTGGCATACACACAAGCAAACATTAACCACTTGGGATCAATGCAGGGTTAAGATGCAGATCTGATTTGCTGAAAGGGTTACCTTACCCTTTGAAAAGTTTAATGGATAGACAGAACCTAGTCAGCACATTGAAGTCTATTCGCAGGCATGGGCGGAAAAGCCACATACAGAATGGGTGGATCTATTTGTACATACGTTGGATGATGATATTCCAAAGAAATGGTACCTAGACCTGGAGTTGCACAGAGAAACCACTGATTGGGATATGCCGATTGCGAACTTCCAAAAGGACTTCAAATTTGACGATGAGAACCCATTGATCCATGACGCATTGCAAATAATTAAGGAATGCATATTCAGGGAAGACTTTCCTCATAGAAATATGACATCAAAGGAATTCTTCAAGGCAAATCGCATTCCTGCGCACCTACAGTCAGAATGGAAGAAACACAAAGAACATCCCATCCAGTGTTATAACATAGCTGAAGATATCGATGATAAAAACGAAGACGATGAGGACAATCCATGCAACATAGACATACCAGAATCGGAGGGTGCGCGTGACGTAGAAGGACCTCTATTGGAGATCCCAGACATGAGTGGGACAGTAATGACGCAAAATGTGAACATTGGCACAAGCAAAGAGCCAAAGTTCGCATCAATTGAAGACTATTGGGACGATCAGACTGTTGCAGACATCACAGAAACCTTACATGAGTCTCAGGAGCTTTTCTTGACAAAGTTCATAGAAATGAAAGGCATTTGGGAGAACTAGGGGTCATTAAAATACCTTTGAAGCCAAGCGTCAAGCCTGTGAAGCAGAGACCATACAGATTAAATCCGCTCTACAAAGAAAGAGTCCACGCAGAGCTAGACAAGATTTTTGAAGCAAGAATCATTGAACCTGTCGAAGAGTCCAAGTGGATTAGCCCCATGGTCATTCAAGACATGAAAACAAAAGGCGAGATCATGATTTTTGTGGATCTCAAAAAATTGAATGATGCTTCCATGCACGACCCATTCCCTACACCTTTCACGGATGAAGTGCTTGATAATGTTGGAGGGAATGAGGCCTTCTCTTTTACTAGTGGTTTCTCCAGGTATCATCAGATAAGGATTGATCCCGCAAATAGGAATAAGACAACTTTTGCTACAGAATGGGGGTCGTTCCAGTACACAGTAATGCCTTTTGGCTTGAAGAACGTGCCTGCCATATTTTCCAGAGTCGTCGTCGCAGCCTTCAAAGAATTTATGCATAAGTTTCTGGAAGCCTATTTTGATGATTGGACTATGTTTGGTCTATTGAAAAACCATTGCGCAAACCTCATAATGATGCTTGAGAAGTGTCGCCAGCATCAGATCTCTTTAAATCTGAAGAAGTGTATTTTCTGTGTTCCTTATGGGATTCTACTTGGCCACATTGTCTATAAGCAAGGATTGATGGTGGATCCTGCGAAGATTGCAATAATTGTAAACTTACCAACACCAAATTCAGTCAAGATGTTGCACTCTACCTTAGGTTGAATTTTGCTTGACTTTTGGTTGGCTATGGTTGGCCATGGTTAACTGTGGTTGACCATGGTATCCCATGGTTGACCTTTGGTTGCTCATGGTTGAGTTTAGTTGACCATGGTTGAATTTGGTTGACTATGATTGAATTTTGTTGACCATTGTTGTTCATGGTTGACCATGGTTCACTATGCTTGACCATGTTTATTCACGGTCAAATATGCTTAACCATGGGTGTTCATTTTTTACTATGGTTGACCATAGCCAATGATGGTTGAGAAAGGCCAACTATGGTTGACCATGGTTGCTCATTGTTGACCATGGTTTTCCATGGTTGATTATGGTTGATCATAGTTGTTCATGGATGTTGTTGTCCATGGTTGACTACAATTGTTCATGGTTAAAATGACATTAGATCATAATATTGAATGTTTTAAAACACAATTAGTGGATATAGGTTACATATTGAAATGCGACACTATACCTTACTACAATTGTTCAGTGTTAAATCATAATATTGAATGTTTTCAAACACATTAGTGGATATAGGTGTATTGGAATGCCATACTATACCTTACTATAATTTAAATGTGATATTGTATGTTTCAATGTAAATTTGAATTCTTCTCAATATAATTTAAATTCATATGATTTAAAAACATATACATAAATAAATTTTATGTTATGTGTACATATATTTTTATAACCAATGATCTTGAATTAATTGTAGTTTAAAACTAAAATTAAGAGGAAAAGTGAAAAATATATGATTTTAAAAAAACTTAGACACGGATTTATTATAAGGTTTGAAATTTTTTTGTATAAATGTATATATTGCATTTTGGCTAAACCATGTAAATATATTAGTATTGAATTAAATTAAAATTATTTTTGTTATTTTTAAATTAAATCAATTCAAATGTTCTAATGGTGAATATAATCCATATTGAAATTTAACATTGTATACTTTTATATAATTTGAATGTTATAGTGAATGTTACAATGTAAATATGAATTACTTACAATATAATAAAAATTACAAAACACACACATTTCTTATAATGCTTACATAATTTAAATTATGAATTTATAATATAAATCTATATACTATGAATTCTTTTACCATGTTTACATAATTGTTTTATAAATCTATATAGTATAAATTTATACACTATAATATAAATCTATATATATTATATTTTTTTATACAAATCTATATACTATTATTTTTTCTTATAATATATATATATATATATATATATATATATTAAATCTATATACTATAATTTTTCTAAATTTTATTAGGATATTAACTTTGTTTTGAAAATCAAAATTCTATTTTAATATTATAAAATTCAAATTTAAATAACTTTATAAATATAAAACATATTAAAATTAACATGATTTAAATGTTATATTAAGTATTCCAATGTAAAATTGAATTACTCTTATTATAATTTAGAATTTGGTGACTTTGGTCAACTATGGTTGTCTTTGGTTGACCATGGTGACTTTGTTTGACTTTAATGATGGTTAACATTTATGATGGTTGACTTATGTTCACTGTGGTTGTGTGGTTGTCTTTGGTTGGATGCAATTGTCTACTATGGATATGTCTCATTGGAATGTTTGTCTTGGCTAAATTCTGTATGGTAGATCTGCATTTTAATGGCTATGTTGCATTACAAACCTTTTAAATTGTTAGGTCCAAATGTGACATTCTCGAAGCCTTATGTTGGATTGCAATAGCTTAATATGGTTATTCAACATCAAGACCCGAACATTATAACATTCAATGTGCTTTGCTATGTTGATTGTGGTTAGACATTGATGATCACATATGCCTATGATTGACCATGGTTGACAATAACATCTTAATAATATTTGATATGTGCACACGTAAGATGTAATAATGTAAAAATCAAGTTTGAATATTATGTTAAATTGTGGAAAGAAATAGTTACAACACTATTGACATTTATATAAGAAATGAAAACATTGATAGTAATAGAAAGAACATGAAAACTAACATCATATCCCATATACCATATCAATATACCATATACCTTCAACATTTATGTTTTGTTTTATTATTATAATTATTTTGTTGTAAATATCTTTTAAAACATTAAAAGAATAACATTTTAATTTTAAAGTAAATAAATAATATCACATCTTAATAAACTAAAAAAATTATACCAAGTTATGATAGATTTAATGTTCGAATGTAATTTTATCACAGCCATGCGGTTATGTAGCTAAATCTGTTTGAGGTTTTCAAAATATGGTTTTGCTTATTTCATGAGAGAATGAACCGTTCACCCAAGTAACCGTTCTGTAAAGAACACTCAAACTTAAGAAAATTATAGAAGTTTAATCTAATCTAAGATAATTTCAAGGCAATTACATGAGTTCATATTAAACCCAATCCTAATTGCTATTCATTGAAAATTATGGTTGACTAAATATTGTTATATGCTGCGCCTTGCAATAAAACAATCTTAGCTCAGTTAATCAATATATAAATACATTTTATATCATGGTCACATAAAGGGAAAAAAATAGATCATACGAATAGTTATGTTGCTACGACATATGATAGGATTACAAGATCAAAACGCATTGCTTTCTCATAGTTAGTTTTCACAGAAACTGGAACTCTAAAACTACAGCCCTAAAAACATCATTAAAAAATTAAAAAATTCTTTGACATGTAATATTGTTGGCAAATTTGAGCATACAAACAAAAGTGAAAACAATGACCATGAGGTAATATATTACAAAATAACAGGTCGCTCTTCAACATCACAGACCACGCTACAACCTACCAATGCTGCATCTGCTTGGTCTGCAAATCCGAAAAAGTTTTAAACAAAACCTACAGTAAAATAAACAAACTTTTAAATAGATTGAAAAATAATAGGTTTCTCTTTAACAACACAGACCACGCTGCAACCTGCCAACTTCGCATTAGCTTGCTTTGCAAATCCTGAGCCATCCAGAACATCGATAGAGGGGGCCGATGGGAAACACTATCAGAGATTTTCATAGAGAATAGTCATTCGACAGCAATCCAAGAAATAGGCCACGCACATCATTCTAGACACCCAGGTGGAGGTAAATTATTAGGCCAAGGAGGGTGGAAGTAAATTATTGTAATTTTTTTGAATTCTTGTTATTACGAATCACTTGTAAATGAAAAAAAGTTGCATCTGGGCGTAAATATCAATCGTACTGTATGTATGATATGCCGGAGAAAATAGACACAAATTACTCACCGTATCCTCCATCGTTGTAGGCATCACCCTGGTCACTGGATTGCTCCTGAATGTTTTACAAATAAAACACACATGATAATTAAACTTATGCCAATCACAAAGCCCCTAATGTATTCAATAACATTCACTAACTTGGTACTTGGACCTGGACCTGGTTTTAGAGGACGACCAACCATTGCATCACTGGTTAGAAGAAGAATAACACATATAATCACTAGGGCAGAGTTATGTACAAAGAATGAACTTATTTTCGCCATCAATTAATCGAAAGGGCTATCACTTAACTTGTATAAAATACCATCGTAATGAGCAGAGCGAATGAAACCCAACATTTATAAGGTCATGGGCATCTCTGGAGAAATGGACAGATGATGTATGGTGCAAACGCAGAGATCGTTCTAGATAGGGCATCTAAATGTTTTGGGTCAACGTTTTGTTTTGTGGTTTCGTTGTTTTCACCTAAAACTTACTTGAGCGTGCTTCAAGCAATCTACATCTACAACTAATATGACAAGCAGATCACTCTGAAACGCAATGTCATCAACCTAAATTTACAATACTGAAAGCTTTGTGTAGGAATATTTGTACCTGTGTTGGAAGCAGAATCGGCATTTGCTGCACTGAAAAAGATGCTCTGCAAAACCAACATCGCCGCACATACTGCAATCCATGGTGATTTATCTCTCTTTCTTTCTCCTGGGAGAGACTTTTTTGAGAAATAGAAGGGGAGAGTAGATGAATTCGGTACAGGCCAGAGGTTCTAGGCTCAGTCCAGACCACCATTTGAATCACCAAAAGAAATGGTTCTCATGCAAAATAGAAATTGTTCTCATGCACAATAGAAACCCTGTAACGCCTGCACTGAAACCGTTGAAGGATTAAAACAACCGAGCGCACATCATTCTTTATGTGGTTGTCTATTCAATTTAATTTAATTATTTTAAATAAACAAACTGGTGTCGTTTCGATTTAAAACTGCTCATAGGTTAAGTAATTAAATCTGACGCATTGATCTATGGAGCAGACGAAGCATATTCCCGTATCATTAAGATCCAGCCATTGATTATTAAAAATACAATAAATCACCCACCCCCTCTCCACCCACAAAAGTTAAAAGAAAATGCCTATCGGATCTTGCCAATCTTCTTGGTAGGCACTTCTCCCTTTTCCTCTCGTTGTTTCAGAGTGTTCTTCCTGGTTAAATAGAACGTCTGCCGTCTTTCATACTCTGTAAAGAATTCCTAGAAAGCATAGCCTACGCTTTCACCCTCTACTCTGAAGTAATGAGGATACAGGGTCGATACATGCAAACCAGGGAAGAGATGGCCCTATCCCACATGCACATGAGTCTTTTCCCTATGTCGTTTTCTCGGCATCCAAGGTTTTCCTCGCAGAGCTTTCATTGCCAAGCAAAACCCACGTCTCCCCATGGCCGCATTTCAAAGTTTTTTTTTTCTATGTTTTTCTTGGTCACATAATAGATTTTTTCTGTTGCATGAGTAGGGTCTGTGTTTTCTAAAAGTATGAATTGCTTGCCCTGCTCTGGCCATAAGGTTTGCGAACTGAACAAGAGCTAAAGATATGGCTTAAGTCACTTGGTCATCCACCGCAATCTGGACACCAAAGCTAAGCGAAATATTTTATCCTTTCACACAGGGTGCATAAAACTCGTGCTTGGCTCAAACCAACACGGAAACTTGGTATCCCTGAATCATCCTAGTAGTATCTTAGCGGCCACAGAGTTTTTCACTAAAACCCATGGAAGCCGCAACATCCCATGCAAAGCGAAACTCCCTGCCAAGCATCTACTGCACATAAAACCCAATCCTTCTCGTTCCTTGTAGCTAAAGTTTCATACTATGAACACCGGGGTACATTGCTCAACCAAAAGCAATGTTCATTCACGTCGAGGGTGCGTAAAACCCACAATGCTCAGCCAAAATTGCCTTAGGATATGTTATAAAAACCCATCGTGCCCACTTAGAACCTTAATAACCAAGCCTGATTCTTAACCGATAAAGGCAAGTAGCTATGCATTTTTCCATCTTTGCACAGACTCCACTATCAAGTACCGGCGCATAATTTTGTTCAGGCATCAGTGTGCGAGAATACCAAGGAATAGTGTTTTGCGCTGGTGCAGGAATAGTGTTAAGTGCTGGCACAGGAATAAGGTTAAGCGCTCGCACATAAATTAGAATTGGATGGGGCATGCACAATTTCAATGATAGCGCATAAAATTTCCTAGCTAACGCATGCTAAAATTTAGGCCTCAGTGCATAAATAATGTTAAGCGCTAGCGTAGAAATAAGGTTAGGGTGGCGCATGCAAAATTTTAGGTGCTAGCGCAGAAAATTTATTTGGACTAGCGCATCCTTGTAGACATCATTGTTGTCCCGATACATTTCTTCCCAGTCAGTTTGTGTGGAAATTTAGGAGCCTGTGCGTTGTAAAACCAGTGGCACAAATAAAAAATTAGCTTGCCTCTCCCCTCCACCATGTTGATATCCTGCTCATTGTTATGAACCGGCCTGATTGCGATAAGCCCTAGAAACATAAAGTCAAATTGGTTGTGATTCTAAGCTATGTTTCAATTTGTCTGATTTATGAAATAGCAATAGCTGGTGTAGCTTATTGACATTTTCTCATGTCTTTCAACTGTGAATTGATAGCTGAAATCGTGATCTATTTGATTATATTTTGAAGAAGCATCCATATTATGATGTTCTGAATTTTGATATAACTATCGCCCATGCTTGAAAATCATCTCACTAAAGACTACTTTGTCAAATTTTCTATCACCTTGCATTTTAACAGTTGGCTAAACGTATGCATGTTCCTTATTTTACATTACCATGCTCACCGCAGCATTATCATGCACAGGAGGTCTGCAAAGAAGAAATCCATGCAGAAGTCAGACTTAGACTCGGACGTGGAAATCATATTAGATACTTCTCTTGAGACGATGTTTTCCGACACACAAGCTACCACTGGTGTCCCCCCTAGGAGCTCTGCCCCTGAATTTCAATGGGGAGATTTGTATAGGTTCATTATGGATCAGAATACTACAACAGCCTCTATAGAGGATGCTCTGGTGTATGCCAATATCCGAAGGTCTTGTTTGCATAAGGTGACAACTCGTCCCGAGTTGTTCCATTGTTCCGAAGTTATTGGATGGCTAATTCCCCACATCCGGACCGACACAAAGCTCATGAATGATAAAAATGGGTTGAGCCTAGCATCTTTCGCTTCCAAGCATGTCTCTGCTGCCTATAGATTTCCTTCACCCAGGTCTTGTTTAGACCATGACTGGATAGCAAAACATCCAATGGACCCACTAGAATCTACCCGAAAGATCCTGATAAATGACAGGAAGATTAGGAGGAGGAAGAACAATGAATATGAAAGCAACCTCCTAAAAACCCCTTACAGACTCATCGTCCTGATGTTGAGTCGACTCTTCGGCATGCCTAATGGCAATGTGTTTAAGATCGGGTGGGTGCCGGTGATGTTTCATATAGCCATGAATGGCACCATCTTCAACTGGGCTGAAATAATTGCAGATAGTTTGACCTCGTAACTGACAGCAGCCTAGGGAGGACTAACCCAAAAGAAGGCAGATTTCTTCATGTCTTCATACTTGATTGACTGCCTGCTAAGCAAGCACACATTCCCAGACTTGAACTGCTTATGGAAGCCAAAATAAACAGCTATCTTCATGGATTATCAGTGTACATGGGCAAGTATATACGCAAACCACTACAAGATGGTTTGCAAGAGGTTTATCATGCCATTATACCAGTCATTTTTATAGAAGAACCGGATTGTATGTCGGGGAATGCAATGCCTATCATTGAACAATTTGGGGACTATTATCACAACGCAGAAGGCACATACATCAGGATGAGTGGAGGTATTCATGAGCCATTTATGTTTCCTCTGTATGTTACAGACTTTGTAATTCACAAAGAGGCCGTGAGACAACTCTTCGGGACCGGCGCAATAAGTAAGTTCTTAACAGACCGAAGGAAGGGCATGTATCCTCCCATGCCATTTACCATTGGATCTTACAGCCTCCTGAGAGCAAGAGATGGGGAAAATTATGCTCAAGGCTTAGAAGTTTTCCATTTTGGCACAGTCCCTTTCAGGAGGCATGACCCCAATGGTGCGGTAAGCCATCATTTTCTTGACCTCAAGGTCTCCTTTGAATATGCTCATGCCATGGACCGAGACGAGGAATTCTTTAGGAGCACCTGCAACTTAACTGCGGTGGGGAAACGTTACAAGAAGAAAAACATGAACAATCCGAGCCCCAAACCCATTGGTATGATCCAAAGGGAACAGGAGGCCTCAACCTCACAATCAGAGAATCATGCAGGGTTAGAGGACCAAGAACAGGACAAAGTGCTCCAAGAGCAAACCCTCAAGCAGTAGCAGGACCAAGAAGAAGCAAGGATTCAAAGTGAGCAGACTGCCAAGCTTCAGCAAGAAGAAGCTGCAAGGAAACAACAAGAACAAGCCTCTTAGTTGCAACAACAAGAAGAGGCCACTAAGGTCCAAAAAGAAGAAGAGGACCGAAGACAACTAGAGCAAGCTGCCACGCTGCAACATGAAGAAGAAGAAAGGCTCCTAATAGAAGAAGTAGCTAGATTGCAGGAGCACCAAGAAGAGTCAGCAAGAAGGAAGGAGAAGGAGCAAACCGACAAGCTCCTCGAGCAGGACCAACAAAATTTGTTGACATTTCACAAACAAGCATGTGATATGCGGATTAAAATCCATCAGTTGCTAGTACTGATCTCGAAAGAGATTTGGAGCATGAAAGAAATGATTAAGAAAATGAAAAGAATTGAAACCATAGCCCTAAGAACTCGAGAAAGGTTTGAAAATCATATAGAGGAGCTGAAACAACAATCTGAGTGGAAAAAGGGAAAATCTCAACTCCCTTCACACTTACGCGCCACTGCAGGAGATGAATTGGACGTGGACATAGGAATCCTTGAATTTGCCAAGGATTGCGACACCAAACTAAATTTGGAAATCAAAAAGACGGTCTGCAAGTGTTGTTCGTTATACTCCGCACTCACGGAATCACATAGAAAGTGTCATCTGGTTTTTCCCGCCTCCATTTATGATTTCCCAAAGGCAAAAGATCGACTCTTCAAGTTGCAGAACGAGCTGGACGAAGACTTGGTTTATATCAAGAAGATAGAAGTATTGACTCAGGATGAATTTCAACAATTCATTTGCCAGCCTGCAGTACATATTCACTTCCTAGAAGCGATGGTTAAAGAGGCCACAGAGGGAAAAGCGCTGATCAAATCAGACCTACGCAAGCATGAAATAGCGTCCAAGGCAACAATATCCTCTCGTAGAAAGCTTATTGTAAACGATATCAACCAATCGACCACATATATTCAAGAGATAGATGGCCTGATAATTACAAGCGAGCTGGTTGGTGGAGGCGAGTCTTCAAGTCAACAGGAAGAAGCCCCAGCAGAATAGATAGACCATTCTCACTTTGTTTTAAATAAAAGGAGATGCTGAAATTCTACCTTTTTGTATAAATGCTCTGAAAGGACAGCTGGCTCCTATTTTTTTGTCTTGTATGAAAGGTGTCCCAAGAATCTGGGAAATATGTAACTGTACACCAAAATCCTGATTAGAAGGTTCCAGAATTCGGGTACACCTATCAGCTCAAGGAGCATTTTGTAAAGCTATAAATAGAAGTTGAGAGGAGAAGTAAAAGGGGACTTTTTGCAGGGGAAAGGAATTTTTCTTGGCTTGTACAAAATATTTTGCACTTGCTCCAAGAAAGCTAATTTTGCCTAATAAGAGCCTAGAGAGGACGTCCTTTTTCCTAAATGTGTATTGGATGTCTATTGGATTATTCTCTTGACATTCATATGTTGCAGTGAGATCTTTCTTCGCTGTCCTGAATTATTTATGTGCAATGAATGATTTTACTACCTTTTGTACAAGGATGTTCCTCCTAAATGAGTAATAGAATACTTTCATGTGAATTAAAAGCTATCTTTTATGTCTTTAACCTCTTGTTGTAGATGTATCTTCATGATTTGATGGCTATCTCTTGATCTTTAGATGTTTCCTTCAGCACATTACTCATATTTACAGTTTTGCTCCTTGCAAGGATAGATTAGATTTATTTCAGTCTTAGATATAGATTTGTTTCAAGTTATGCATTTAGATTAGATTAGCTTAGGCACTTGCATATCATCTGAACAATAAAATCAAAAGAATGGTGGATCGGGCCATAACCGGTGCGAATGAAAACAAATCTTCAAATCTAACACTAGTCGGAACCGCTAACTGGACGGATTCCCCGTATTAAACCGTGGACCATCTAATTGGGATAGTTTACTGGGGAGAATTATTTTCTGCTTGATGCTATGATCTTCAGGGCATCAATAGTTTTTGGCGCTAGAAGGAGGGCCTGAAGTGCATGGTTGATAAAGAAAAATATCCCATTGTCAAAAATGTTACTGAAAACCCGCTTGAAACATAAATTTCAGACAACCCAAATCTTGAAGTAACAGATCAAGAAAACCCCATCTCTAATTCTGAACATCAAGAAGTATTGTATGCTGTACCTTTTGCTGAAATAGAAGATTTAAGAAGACATACACTATCTTATGTTAGACAACTAGGTGGTTTGAACACAGTAACTTTTCTCCCTAGGAAAAGTACTCCCAGAAAAGAAAGACAGTACACTCGTGATTCGATTCTTGTGCAGAATTTTGAAGAACTTGTAAATTTATCTTTGGAAGAGATCACAGAACCTTTGAAAGAAACTGACCCTGAAAACCCAGAAAATTTTTCAGATCTAGAAAATCTTGGAGAACTCTTTACCCCAAAGAACACTCCACTCAATTAACCGCACAATTCTGCACCTAACTCTCCACATAGAACCATGCCTTTACCTGCTTGGAGAGCAAGGGGAGCATTGAATCTAGCTGGGCCATTTCATGATCTGCCAAAAAATCCTGAGAAGGTTTTGACTAGATACAACCCAGGTAAAGGCATATCTGCTGAAGATCATCTTAAGAGTTTTTACTAAGCTTTGAATCTTTTAAATGTGTAGCACGAAGATGTAGTCTATACGCTTTTCCCATACACATTTGAACCAAAATTTTGTTCTTGGTATTTTAGCTTACAAGCTAGTTCGATTTCTAGTTGGGAAGAATTTGAAACATGTTTTGTAAAGAAATATGTGAATCAAAAAACTGTAGCTACACTTATGAAAGAATTATTGTCCATGAGAATGGAAAAGAAAGAAAAGGTTCAAGACTTCAACCAAAGGTTCACTACACTCTTGAATAATTTCAGCGAAGCAACTAAACTGGCAGAAGAATCTCTAGTTGAATATTATACAATGGCTCTTGAAGGCCCTATAGCAATGTTCCTAAAAAGATAAAAGATAACCACCCAGATAGAAAATTTCAAAGAATCTAGGAAGGTGGAAGAGGAAGCAGACAACATTTCTAAACATGCCTTAGATGCAGAAACAAAACCTACAACTAGTAAAAAAACCTTACTGCTCACCAGAAATAAAGAACAATCATCGGAAGACATGAAAAACATAGTTAAAATGATGTAGAAATTTTCCAATAAAATCGTAGATCTTGAGAAAGACAAAGCAGCTAGTATATCTAGAAAGCCTTTCAAACCTTTCTATAGGAAGAGAGAGAAAAATGACCAACCCCATCCACCTATGAACAACTTCCCTACCTTAAATCTAAATGAAATAGGAATGGAACACTTCTGCACCTTTCATCAAGAGACGCACTGTGAAAAGAGCTGCCCACAATGGATTAATTACATGAGTTTGGTAATGAACCAAATGTTGGACTCACAGATTCCAGATCAAGATGATTCCCCAGAAGAACAAACCCTTGAAGAAGAGGAACCTTCCCTAGACACTACCATGGTGTTATGGGATTGGGTACCTTTAACTGAACCAATAGAAGATGATCCTGTGGAAAGCCCAATCTCTACTGTGAACATTAACACTTGCAGTAAAGGTCTCATTGCAGATCCGGTTCCAAGCCCGACTACTCTCAAACTTAAAACTTCCGAAGAGATACCCAGGAGACACATTACAGTCATTCCACCTCAACCTAAAGCTAACCCAATAGTTGCCAAACAACCAAATATTGACACAACAGTCCAATGACCAAAGGTCACGTTGAGCAAGGCCGACTAACAAATGAAAGTTATAAAAGAATGTGATATGGGATATGACATCATTGAAGATATAAATAAAGTAAAAGCAAATCTTTCGATATTCGATATGTGCAGTTTGCCCCAGCAACGATACAATTTGTTGCAAGCTCTTCAATCCCAGCCCAGTGCTCCATTAACAGACACTCAAGAAGATCCTGAAATTAATGAAGCCAATATCGGTGGGAAATCCAAATCTCAGACATTGCCTTTTCTTTTAACTTTTGAAATATTCAATCACAATGTGCACAATTTTCTGGTAGATTCGGGAGCATCTTTGAATGTCATGCCATTGTCAATTTGTAAGAAAATTAACGGTCAACCAATCCCATGTCAAGCTCAGATTATTCAGTTAGATAGGACTAGTGTCAAAGTTATTGGGGAAATGAAGGATGTTCTCATTAGTTTATCGGCAGATTCTAGAGTTTGTCAGTTCATTGATATAATGGTAGTTGACATTCCCGAAGCCTATGGTTTAATCCTAAGTAGGGACTGGTCCACTAAGCTTGATGGCTACTTTGCAACTGATTGGTCCCATTTATGGCTGCCATATTAGAATAGGCAGAATTAGATCAAATTTTTTAGAGAACCACATATCAAACAAAATGTAACTCAGCTAGAAGGAAAGAATGAAGCGGTGACCTTCTCATCTTCAGTTTTGGGAAATTATTTCTTAGAAATTGATCCGGGTAATTATTAGTCTGAAACTATTAGCCATGAATTAGATGAACAATCCGATCTCCTTCATTTTTCTCGGACTGAGGATATTGAATGTAACATAGTTAGTTTAGTCAGTGACTTAGATCATAAAGATACTAACTTAGATAAGTCAAACGTTCTTTTTTGGACATTATACTTTGATGGTTCTAAAACTTTGGAAGGATCCGGAGACGGTTGTGTTCTGATGGATCCAAAAATAAATAAGTACTTTTTGTCCTATAGGTTAGAATTTGATTGTACTAACAACACTGCTGAATATGAAGCTTTAGTCCATGGATTGAAGAAAGCCATTGATTTGAATGTCAAATACCTGATGGTTTTTGGTGACTCAGAAATAGCTGTAAGGCAGGTAAGAGATACCACTCATTTCCTTTCACCTCATTTGAAAGGTTATCAGGCTGAGGTATGCGATTTAATCATGCATTTTGATGCTTTCAATATAAAATCTGTTCCTAGACTGCAAAATGCTGCAGCTGATTTATTAGCAACTTCCGCTTCCAGATTGGTGCCAACTAATAACAAGTGCTCGATTGAATTGGTTTTTAGGCCTTCTGTCCCTGACAATATCAAGAACTTCAGAGCTTTCGATGATGACGACCAGATTATCAATTTTCTAACAAACGAAGACATGCTCTAAGAAGCCATGATAGACGAAGAAGAACATGATATTGTTTTGCAAGAGAAAGATGAGGCTAAAGGAAATTATATTCCCAGAGGGGTAAGGTCACTTGAAATGTTGTTCGATCTGCAGAATAAGTTCAAAAGGCTAGCAAATACCAAGACCAATAGCTCATTCATGCAACATGAATTAGTAAATCTGGGTACCAAAGCTGAACCAAAGTTTGTTAACCTTGGCAAAGGTTGTTCACTGGGAGAAAGAGATAAGTTCATCAAACTGTTTTGACAATATAAGGATGTTTTTGCATGGACTTATGAAGATCTAAAAACATATGACACCCACATTATTCAGCATGTCATACCAATGAAGGCAAACATCGAGCCATTTCAGCAGCAATTAAGAAGAATGCATCCTACCCTTGAAGCTCTGATTCAAAAGGAGTTGAAGAAGTTACTTGATGCTAAGATAATCTTTAAAGTCTGGCATTTCGAGTGGGTTGCAAATTTGGTTCCTTTGAGGAAGAAGTCAGGAGAAATAAGACTATGTGTTGACTTCAGAAATTTGAACAGAGCCTCAGATAAAGACAACTATCTCGTCCCTTCAATGGAACAAATTCTCTAGATGGTATCAGGATCAGAACTCTTCTCCCTTCTTGATGGTTTCTCTGGTTACAATCAAGTATTAGTAGCTGAAGAAGACCATATTAAGACCACTTTCCACACCAAGTGGGGAACGTTCGCATATAGAAGAATTCCATTTGGCCTAATAAACGCGGGAGCCACGTTCCAACAAGTGATGGACATCTCTTTTCGAGGATTGGGCGGTCATTATGTCGTTTTTTATCTAGATGATGTGACAGTTTTTTCAAAGAAGAGAAAAGACCATGTTGTTCATTTGAAGCATATTTTTTATCATTGTCGGAAATATGGTATCTCTTTAAAGCCCAAGAACAGTGTGTTTGTTGTTCCTGAAGGTAAGCTTCTGGGCCATGTTATTTCAAAAAAGGGAGTTTCAATTGATCAAGAGAGAGTACAAGCTATCAATAAAATTCCTATGCCTCATAACAAGAAATCCATGCAGTCATTTATGGGCACTATCAATTTTGTCCGAAGATTTGTTCCCGATTTTGCTCAAACTGTTAAACCATTGTAGCAAATGGTTAAGCAAAGCATACAGTTCAAGTGGACAGACTTGGAAAAGGATGGATTTAGAGACATTAAGGCAGCCATAGTTGAGGCTCCTTCCTTAAGAATCCCAGACTTTGACAAAGATTTTATCTTGTATACCTTTGCTTCGGATGACTCACTCACAGTGGTGCTTACGCAAAAGGTAGAGTTAGGAGACGAATACCCAATCTCGTTTATGAGCACTGGTTTGCAAGGTGCTGAACTGAATTATCCTATTGTCGACAAACAGGCATATGCCATGTTTAAAGCAGTAAAACAGTTCAGACCATATATTCTTAAGAACAGAACCAAAGTTATAGTTCCCACCTAATTGTTAGATCCCTTTTCGTTCAAAAGGAATTGGGAGAAAGAAGGGGAAACTGGGTCATAGCTCTTCAAGAATATGATTTAGAATTTAAACCAGCCACCATCATTAAGGGACAAGGCCTATGTAAATTGCTTATAGAGCATCTGATTGATGAAGAGCAGCATTGGAAAAATGAATCTAAGCTAAATTCAGTTGAAGTATGTCCCATTTTCACAGCTCCCGAATCATGGTATAGAGATCTAGTGCATTATTTGCAGCAAGTTTATCTACTAGAACACTGGGGTTCTAAGCAAAGAAGGGCACTTCGTTTGAAATTAGCAGCTTATCAAATCATTGATGGAATACTTTTCAGAAAAAAAAATTACAATGGAATTTTTCTCAGATGTCTAGAAAAGGAAGATGCAAGTAAAGTTGTCAAAGAATTACATGATGGTCCTGCTGGTGGAAATTATTCAGGAGAGACAACAGCTCACAAAATACTCAGAGCTGGATATTATTGGCCCACTTTATTTTGAGATGCCCATGTGTATGCATGGGACTATGATATATGCAAAAGTAGTGTTGGAAAATTACCTAAGGCAGTAGGACCTTGTAACCGGTTATTATCTCAAAACCTTTCAAATAATGGGGTATAGACATCATTGGAGAAATAAAGCCAAATTCTTCTCTGCAACATCGATACATCCTGATAGCCACCGACTATTTCACTAGATGGATGGAGGCTACTTCATTATGCAAGATCAATGAAGATGCAGTCATCACTTTCTTGAAAGAGAACATCATAACCAGGTTTTGGGTTCCAATTTCTTTAGTATTTGATAATGCCACTTATTTCTCTTGTTTTAAAATAAATGAATTTGTTTATGAAAGAGGAATTAAATTGCATTATTCAGCCAATTACTACCCCTAGGGAAACGGACTAGCTAAATCTTCAAACAAAAACCTCATCCGAATTCTCAAGAAGACTGTGATTGAAAATCAGAGAATCTGACATATAGCTCTACCAAATGCCTTATGGAAAGATAGGGTGACTCCAAAGAATGCATTAGGGGTTTCCCCTTACACTCTCATCTATGGCAAGGAAGCCATCCTCCCTCCCAACATCTTACTTCCATCCTTACAATTGTCTCAAGCCTCTCAAGGGTCTGGTAGTCAGGTTTTACAATCCAGGATTGATACTTTGCTTCAACTTGAGGAAGCCCGACAAAGGGCCAAAGACCGATGTCATCAACATCAAGACATCATTAAAAGATGGTTCGATAGAAGGAAGTTTGGTAAAAAAAGTTTCGAAGTAGGAGATTTAGTTCTGAAATGGGACCATAACCACGAAGGCAAAGGGATGCACACAAAATTCCAACACTTATGGATAGGCCCTTACCAAATTTCTGCAAAGCTCGGCCCGTCCACTTACAAGCTAACAGACCTCCAGGGAGAGGAAGTAACCCTTCCTCTCAATGGGCTCGCCTTGAAACAATACTTTGAATAGTCTCATTGAGGCTTTCTATACATAAATAAAGCTTTTATTTTATTTTACTTTAGTCTCTTATTTTCTTTGTTTCAACTAATTTGTCTCTTTTTTTCAGCATTTGAACTTTTTGTACAAATTTGTTTTCCTGAGTCACCTGCAATTCGGCCTCTCGTGAAGGTAGATCTCTAAAGAAATCGCACAACACGTGAAGCTGAAAATGTATCCTCGAAAGAAAGTTTACCCATGCATTTTTGGATTTGCTGATCGTTCTCTAGAATGAAGAGATCCTATTATGTTGGTCACACTAACCCTTGTTTAAATAGTAGAGATCTATGATTATCTTTACTACTATCTTTGGGCTCCATCCACCATCACACTTAAAAGCATCTCAAGAAGATCGCTGTGGTTGGACCCACGGAAAGGTAGCATATCTCGAAGGCATAGGGTATTGAAATGACTCCATGCTGCAAATCTAAAGCCAAAAGGGCTTATAATCAAGGTTCTGTTTTCCAGAGGTTCTCGCCTCAATCAAAGCATGGCTGAGACAAAAGTAAAGCATACAAGTCAAGAAAGCTATCCAAAAGACTCAGCTCAAGCTAGGCTCCTCTCCGTCCATGAGGCTTGATAAATGAATAAAATCTCCCACTCACACAAAAGGACATTATGGATTGAGGAGCCAAAATCAAAGATTGTATTTTAAAGAAAATATTTCTGGAAGGCTCAAACAACAAAGCTATCAAATGTATGAACATCCAAAAGGATGCAGGTGGCATGGGAATGAGGAACAAGAGCAATAGTGTCTATGAGATGTTGTTGCAAATCCTGTGGAGTCCGATAGCAGTGGTCATCTGAAAGATGAATCTTCTAAAATGAACCCCATATGTTGGCCCTTGGAAAGTTTTAAATATGTCTTCATCGAAGCTCCCCTTCCCCAATGACCAACGGATAAAGTGACTACTTCCTTTGCTGAGATTCGAATGCTCAACTAAACATTGCACATAATGTGGACAGCTTTTAAAAGAATTCTTCCACTAAATGAGATGGTTTTCAGAGATCTGTGTTCGCCAGCGATTCGCCAATTGTTGTTGCTGCAACATCCTTCCCCAAAATTTTGATGATATTTGGGGCCCCTCCTTTCAACACTTTTGTAGCAATTTTTTCCTTTATCTTTCAGGTTTACTTCTTTCTCTAACTTGGCAGAATTTCACCAACTTCTTTCAAAAGAACGTTCTCTTTTTATTTTTCTAAGACAAAAGCAGTCTTTTCTCTTCAGCACGGATTTTAGTCTTAATCCACCTGCTATAACGCATGTTTTACCCTTCAAATCCTTCATCACTTTAGCGCGCCTCTCAAAGATAGGTTTCCTACTCGATGCAAACTCTAACCATAAGTTCTCCGCTCAGTGCAAACTTTGGCCCTAACTCAGCAACCCCCTTTTGGCAAGTCCCAAGTCTTTTTCCGGTGCACATTATGAACATAAGTCGGCCACCGTTAGCGCAAGAGATAACCTTTTCTCAGTCTCCATAGGAACAAGAGTTATCATTGTCATCCCCACCTTGGAGCTGTGCTTCACCTTCTTGGAAGAAATAAAAGTTGGTGCATTCCTCCCTAGCGCAGACTATGATGATACAATCAGTGCCATAAGTGCAGGGGATACGCTTATCCTTCCCGCTTGCAAATCTGCGCTTCTTCTTTCTTGATAGCCCAAGTTTGGCGTAGTTCTTTGAGCATAACCATAATGCCAGGATTGCGGCTCAAGCGCAAAGTTTATTTTGGAACGTGCGCGTAGCACATAGCGCAAAAGATTACGCTCTCCGCTTGGCGCAAAAGGTTAAACCGGTGCTCGGCGTTTGGCGCAAAGAGATCTCCTCGATCCTTATGCACCGACGGAGTTGGTATGGCCTTTAATGAGGCCATGTGCCACTCTTAATGACAGAGTTATCAAGCCCCTTGCTCATAACCCCACCAACTTTGGAAGTATGCAACATTAATTGCCACCCTATTTAACGTATCCGAAACGTTTTGAAACTCACCATGTCATTTGCACTCGCTGCTCAGGACTCATAGTTCGAAAGTCGCTGCCATTCGCTGAAGCACCTGCGAAATCCATTACTTGTTTCAGGACAAAGGCCAGTCTTCAGGGATCTTGCCAATCTGCTAGGTAGGCTATTCTCCCTTTTCCTATTGCTATTTCGGAGTGTTCTGCCTGGTTAAATAGAACGTCTACCATCTTTCATACTCTGTAAAGAATTCCTAGAAAGCATAGCCTACGCTTTCACCCTCTACTATGAAGTAATAAGGATACAGGGTCATTACATGAAAACCAGGGTAGAGATGGCCCTATCCCATAGGCACATGAGTCTTTTCCCTATGTCACGTTCTCGTCATCCTAGGTTTTCCTCACAGCACTTTCATTGACAAGCAAAACCCACGTCTCCCCACCGCCGCATTTGAAAGTTTTTTTTTCTATGTTTTTCTTGGTTGTATAATAGCTTTTTTCTGTTCCATGAGTAGGGTCTCTGTTTTCTAAAAGTATGAATTTCTTGCCCTACTTTGGCCATAAGCTTTGCAAACTGAACGAGCATTAAAGATATGGCTTACGAATGCAATGCCTATCATTGAACAATTCGGGGACTATTATCACAACGTAGAAGGCACATACATCAGGAAGAGTGGAGGTACTCATGATCCATTTGTGTTCCCTCAGTATGTTACAGACTTTGTAATTCACAAGGAGGCTGTGAGATAACTCTTCGGCACCGACCCAATAAGTAAGTTCTTAACAGACGGAAGGAAGGGCATGTATCCTCCCATGCCATTTACCATTGGATTTTACAGCCTCCCGAGAATAAGAGATGGGGAAAATTACGCTCAAGGCTTAGAAGTTTTCCATTTCGGCACAGTCCCTTTCAGGAGGCATGATCCCAACAGTGGGGTAAGCCAGCATTGTATCGACCTCAAGGTCTCCTTTGAATATGCTCATGGCATGGACCAAGATGGGGAATTCTTCAGGAGCACCCGCAACTTAATTGTGGTGGGGAAATGCTACAAGAAGAAAAACATGAAGAATCCAAGCCCCAAACCCATTGGTATGATCCAAAGGGAGCGGGAGGCCTCAGCCTCGCAATCGGAGAATCCTGCAGGGTTAGAGGAGCAAGAACAGGACAGAGTGCTCCAAGAGAAAACCCTCAAGCAACAGCAGGACCAAGAAGAAGCAAGAATTCAAAGTGAGCTGACTGCCAAGCTTCAGCAAGAAGAAACTGCAAGGAAACAAAAAGAACAAGCCTCTCAGTTGGAACAACAAGAAGAGGCCGCTAAGGTCCAAAAAAAAGAAGAGGACCGAAGACAACAAGAGAAAGCTGCCAATCTTCAACATGAAGAAGAAGAAAGGCTCCTAACAGAAGAAGCAGCTAGATTGCAGGAGCAGTAGGAAGAGTCAACAAGAAGGCAGGAGAAGGAGAAAATCAAGAAGCTCCCCGAGCAGGAACCATCCACTCCGAAAGACATGGAGTTAGATCCACCATTGATGAACTCTCCAGTGACAACTCAAGAAAAGGTGGATTCTACAAGAGGATTGGCACTAACCCCATATATCCCTAGGAAGCAGCGCAAAGTGGCATACCTAGATACTGTATATTTCAAAGAGCGGAAAAGGGCCATCATTGATAGGAGGGTAAAGAAAATGGAAAACAGGGTAAAGAAAGTGGAAAGTGAGGAGGACGAATATGAATTGTGGATATCAGAGACAACATTGGTCCAAAGACCTGATGCCGAGCCCTCGTTCCAAGCCCAATGCACTGTAGCATCAGCAGAGGCAACTAAAGCCAATATTGAATTCCTAACAGGTGAGATAAAGCATTACAGGGATCAATGTTTTAAGATTAGAGATGATAGAAAGAGGGAGGTATTGGAAGCAAACAAATTGAAAGAGAAATACAATGAGTTGATAGGAGAACAGTTGATGCTAAATTTAGGAGTTCTCTAGCTTGAGAATGAGAAAAACTCATTGGAAATGCAGTTGGCCATCTCGAAAGATGAGCAGAAGAATCTAAAAGCTCACATAACAGAATTAGAAGAACTCAAAGCAAGTAGGGCTCAGCAAATTCATTTCCACCGACATGAATATGAAGGGCAGATTCAAGAAAAGGAACAATTGGAAAAACATCTCAAAGAGGCAGCGGAGGACCAACAAAATTTGTCCACATTTCACAAACAAGCATGTGATATGCGGATTAAAATCCATCAGCTGCTAGTACTGATCTCGGAAGAGATTTGGAGCATGAAAGAAATGATTAAGAAAATGAAAACAATTGAAACCGTATCCCTAAGAACTCGAGAAAGGTTTGCAAATCATATAGAGGAGCTGAAACAACAATCTGAGTGCAAAAAGGGAAAATCTCAACTCCCTTCACACTTCCGTGCCGCTACAAGAGATGAATTGGATGTGGACATTGGGATCCTTGAATTTTCCAAGGATTGCAGCACCAATCTAACTTTGGAAATCAAGAAGATGGTTCGCAAATGTTTTTCATTATACTCCGCACTTAGGGAATCACATAGCAAGTGTCATCTAGTTCTTCCCGCCTACATTTATGATTTCCCAAAGGAAGAAGATCGACTCTTCGAGTTGCAGAATGAGCTGGACGAAGACTTGGTTTATATCAAGAAGATAGAAGTATTGACTCAGGACGAATTTCAACAGTTCATTTGCAAGCCTGCAGTACATATTCACTTCCTAGAAGCGATGGTTAAAGAGGCCACAGAGGGAAAAGCGCTAATCAAATCAGACCTACGCAAGCATGAAATAACGTCCAAGGCAACAATATCCTCTCGTAGCAAGCTTATCGTAAAGGATATCAACCAATGGACCACATATATTCAAGAGATAGATGGCCCGATAATTACAAGCTAGCCGGTTGATGGAGGCGAGTCTTCAAGTCAACAGGCAGAAGCCCCAACAGAATAGATAAACCGTTCTCACTTTGTTTTAAATAAAAGGAGATGCTGAAATTCTACCTTTTTGTATAAATGATTTGAAAGGATAGCTGGCTCCTATTTTTTTGTCTTGTATGAAAGGTGTCACACAAATCTAGGAAATATGTAACTGTACACCAAAATCCTGATTAGAAGGTTCCAGAATTAGGGTACACCTGTCAGCTGAAGGAGCATTTTGTAAAGTTATAAATAGAAGTTGAGAGGATAAGTAAAAGGGGACTTTTTGTAGAGGAAAGGAATTTTTCTTGGCTTGTACGAACTATTTTGCACTTGCTCCAAGAAAGCTAATTTTGCCTAATAAGAGCCAGGAGAGGACGTCCTTTTGCCTAAATGTGTATTGGATATCTATTGGATTATTCTCTTGACATTCATATGTTGCAGTGAGATCTTTCTTTGTTGTCTTGAAATATTTATGTGCAATGAATGATTTTACTAACTTTTGTAGAAGGATGTTCCTCCTAAATGAGTAATAGAATGCTTTCATGTGAATTAAAAGCTATCTTTTATGTCTTTAAACTCTTGTGGTATATGTATCTTCATAATTTGATGGCTATCTCTTGATCTTTAGATGTTTCTTTTAGCACATTACTCATATCTACAGTTTTGTTCCTTGCAAGGATAGATTAGATTTAATTCAGTCTTAGATACAGATTTGTTTCAAGTTATGCATTTAGATTAAATTAGCTTAGGCACTTGCATATCATCTTAACAATAAAATAAAAAAGAACGGTGGATCGGGTCATAACCGATGTGAATGAAAACAAATCTTCAAATCTAACGGTAACCGGAACCGCTAACCAGTCGGATTCCCCATATTAAATGGTGGACCATCTAATTGGGATAGTTTATCGAGGAGAATCCCTTTCTGCTTGATGCTGCAATCTTCGGGGAATCAACAGCTTTTGGCGCTTGAAGGAGGGCCTAAAGTGCATGGCTGATAAAGGAAAATCCCCATTGTCAAAAATGTTACTGAAAACCCGCTTGAAATAGAAATTTCAGACAACCCAAATCTTGAAGTAACAGATCAAGAAAACCCCATCTCTGATTCTAAACATGAAGAAGTAATTTATGTTGTACCTTTTGTTGAAATAGAACATTTAAGAAGACACACGATCTTATGTTACACAACTAGGTGGTTTGAACGCAGTAACTTTCCTCCCTAGTAAAAGTACTCCCAAAAAAGAAAGACAATACACTCGTGATTCGATTCGTGTGCAGAATTTTGAAGAACTTGTAAATTTATCTTTGGAAGAGATCACAGAACCTCTGAAAGAAACTGACCCTGAAAACCCAGAAAATTTTTCAGATCCAGAAAAACTCAGATCATACATAGTGTATCCACCTGATACATAGATACATGATCCACACAATGTATCCATCAACATACATGATCTACCTGATCATACCTGATACATATCAATATACATGATCTACCTAATCATACAATGTATCCACCTGATACATATATAGATACATGGTCCAAGCATCCAACATGATGCATATACAAAATACATACACATGATCCAACCGATCATATCCAGCATCCAACATGATGCGTATATACATATAAATGATCCAACTAATCATATCCAGCAGAAACCACAACATCATCCTGATGTTCATCATCCAGCGCTTACATCCACAGCCATGTGAAGGATCCTCCTTCCAACATGCTTGGAATGGCTTCAGCAAATGTGTCCATCACTTCTTCCTCAAAGTTTCCTCGATCTGAAGAACGCCAAGCCTCTGTCTGAAGTATTCGAACTTCACCCTGGCTAGTGGCTTCGTCAGCACATCTGCAATCTACTCGTCCATCTCAACATATAGGAGCTTCACAGCTCCTCTCTACACCATATACCTGATATAGTGATATTTGATCTCTATGTGTTTCGACCTGTCATGAAACACTGGGTTCTTAGACAGCTTCACAGAACTTTGGTTATCACAGAAGATACCAGTAGCATCCAACGGGAGATCAAATAACTCAGACAGTAGCTTCCGTAGCCATACTGCCTCACAACTAGCTGAACAGGCTGCAACATACTCTGCCTTAGCTGTACTCAGTGCTACGCAGGACTGCTTCCTGCTAAACCGAGAGATCACACCTAATCCCATATTGAAGCAACACCCAGATTTTCTATTCCTATCTGTAGCACTGCCAGCCCAATCTGAATCAACATAACCCTGTAGGTTAAACTTTTGATTCGCTTCATACTTGAGCCCATAATCCACTGTACCCTTCAGGTACCTCAGAACATGCTTTACAGCAACCAGGTGAACACTCCTCGGATCCGTCAGGAACTGGCTCAATGTGTTCACAGCAAAGAAAATATCTGGTCTCATGTTCGTCAGGTACATGAAGGACCCAATCATCTGACAATACATAGAGACATCAACCAGCTCAGATGAAGCATCACAAAGAAGCTACAGATTCGATGCCATAGGTGTGGCCATGGCCTTGCAATCCATCATCCCGAACCTCTTCAGGATGTCTACTGCATACTTCCCTTGTCCAAGGAAGATTCCATCACTCTGCCACACCTCCATGCCAAAAAAAAATAGTGCATCATCCCCAATTTCCTCAACTCGAACTCGGCAGCAAGCTTCCACTGCATGTCGGCAATCAATCTATCTTCACCTGTAACAAACAGGTTATCCGCATACAAAATTAGTATCACTGGATTGCCTTCCTCAACCTTGTAGAAAAGGTTGGAACCTGCTTTACTCTTGGTAAAGACCAAACTGGATAGAAAGCTGCCTATCCTACCATACAAAATTCTGCACATATATGATTTCCTGTCATGTGTCTCAGAACCAAGTGGTTGCTCCACATACACTTCTTCTTCAACTACACCATTCAAGAAAGTTGTCTTGAAATTCATCTGGTGTATCTTCTATTTCATCACTTTTATATTTCTCTATGCTACCGTCTGCAGCATGCTTGATCTTGATAGATCCATATGGAATTCACAACAGACTTCCCTTCAGCTCTTGGGACTGCATCCCAAACATCGTTCTTCATGATCGACGGATCATGGGATTCTTCCCGTATCCTGGGAACTTCAATATCTTCAATAGATAATTTTGTTGCTGAACAAATGTTGTAGTTCTTCTTTTGTAGGTGATGGCATACGATCTTGCCTACACAACAAGTTAAATTGCATGATTAGAAAACATCTCATAGTTTTCAGAACAAATTCTTACACATAAAGAAATATGTCATACAGTCATGCAATTGTCTTAGCCAATGCTTCAATACAACATTTATCCATATCCCGTAACTTTCTAGATGCCTTCCAATCTCTACCAGAACATTGTTAAGAGTGTGCACAACTCCCAACATGTCATCAAAGAGGTTTCATTCTAGATAAGTATCAATGGAATGTTGTACAGTGCCATAGGCCACTTACCCATGTATATTAGTAGTATACTATTCATCAATGCAACTATTCTAATATGCACAATACATATCTTAAATCTAGGAACATGAATGAAACCTCTTTGCTAACATGTTGGGAGTTGTGCACACTCTTAACAATGTTCTGGTAGAGATTGGAAGGCATCTAGAAAGTTACGGGATATGGATAAATGTTGTATTGAAGCATTGGCTAAGACAATTGCATGACTGTATGACATATTTCTTTATGTGTAAGAATTTGTTCTGAAAACTATGAGATGTTTTCTAATCACGCAATTTAACTTGTTGTGTAGGAAAGATCGTATGCCATCACCTACAAAAGAAGAACTACAACATTTGTTCAGCAACAAAATTATCTATTGAAGATATTGAAGTTCCCAGGATACGGGAAGAATGCCATGATCCGTCGATCATGAAGAACGATGTTTGGGATGCAGTCCCAAGAGCTGAAGGGAAGTCCGTTGTGACTTACATATGGATCTATCAAGATCAAGCATGCTGCAGATGGTAGCATAGAGAAATATAAAAGTGATGAAATAGAAGATACACCAGATGAATTTCAAGACTGCTTTGTTGCAAACTCTTAACAATGTTCTATTAGAGATTGGAAGGCATCTAGAAAGTTACAGAATATGAATAAATGTTGTATTGAAGCATTGGCTAAGATAATTGCATGACTGTATGACATATTTCTTTATGTGTAAGAATTTGTCTGAAAATTATGAGATGTTTCTAATCTTGCAACTTAACTTGTTTTGTAGAAAAGACCATATACCTTCACCTACAAAAGAAGGACTACAACATTTGTTCAAGCAACAAAATTATCTATTGAAGATATTGAAGTTCCCAGGATATGGGAAGAATGCCATGATCCGTCGATCATGAAGAACGATGTTTGGGATGCGGTCCCAAGAGCTGAAGGGAAGTCTGTTGTGACTTCCAAATGGAAGATTGATTGTGGATAACCTGTTTGTTACAGGTGAAGATAGATTGATTGCCGACACGCAGCGGAAGCTTGTTGCCGAGTTCGAGATGAAGAACTTGGGGATGATGCACTATTTGTTTTTGGCATGGAGGTGTGGCAGAGTGCAGATGGATTCTTTCTTGGACAAGGGAAGTATGTAGTAGAGATCCTGAAGAGGTTCGGGATGATGGATTGCAAGGCCATGGCCACACCTATGGCATCGAATCTGAAGCTTCTTTGTGATGCTTCATCTGAGCCGGTTGATGTCTCTGTGTATTGTCAGATGATTGGGTCCTTGATGTACCTGATGAACATGAGACCAGATATTTGCTTTGTGGTGAACACATTGAGACAGTTCCTAACAGATCTGAGGAGTGTTCACCTGGTTGCTGTAAAGCATGTTCTAAGGTACCTGAAGGGTACAGTTGATTATGGGGTCAAGTATGATGCGAATCAAAAGTTTAACCTGCAGGGTTATGTTGATTCAAATTAGGAAGGCAGTGCTGCAGATAGTATCAGGTGTGATCTCTTGGTTTAGCAGGAAGCAGTCCTGTGTAGCACTGAGTACAGCCGAAGCAGAGTATGTTGCGACGGATGAGCAGGTTGCAGATGTATTGACCAAGCCATTGGCCAGAGTGCAGTTTGAGTACTTCTGAGAGAGGCTTGGTGCACTTCAGATCGAGGTTCCTTCCAAAAGGAAGTGATGAGTCTAGAAGATGCAGATGCACATGAGCTTTTCTGACATGGTTGATGTGTTCTCCCTTGGTCGTGATGTAATTGCTGAGCCATTTTTCACATGGTGGTAGATGTGTTCTCCCATGGTGAAAAAGTAAGGGTTGGAGCCTTCCCCGAATGGTGGTAGATGTGTTCTTCCATGTCGGTGGTGTAAGTGCTGGATGATGTGCATCTGGGCTGTGCTTCATGGATGATGATATGATTCGAAGAGGACGATGCTATGATGATCAAGAGGATCATGGATGATGAGCATCAGGACGATGCTCCAGTTACTACTCTGTATATGTATATGCATCATGTTGGATGCTTGTTATGATCGTTTGGATCATTTATATATATATGCATCATGTTGGATGCTGGATATGATCAATTGAATCATTTATGTATGTATGCATCATGTTGGATGCTAGATATGATCAATTGGATCATTTGTATGTATTTTGTATATGCATCATGTTGGATGCTTGGACCATGTATCTGTATATGTATCAAGTGGATACTGAGATCATGTATGTTGATATGTATTAGGTGGATACATTGTGTGGATCATGTATCTGTGTATGTATCAGGTGGATACATTGTATGATTAGGTAGATCATGTATGATGATATGTATCAGGTAGATACTTCGTATGCATCAGGTTTATGCATTGTATGATCAGGATGATTGTGGATGACGAGCTTCTCCAGATGACATGTATCAGGACGATGGAGTGATGATGATCAGGATGATCATGTGTACATCAAGATGATGTATGGTGAGTATCAGGATGATACTTTGTGGCCATGGATCAAGTTGTGCAGATGAGCATGTCTAGGAGATCCTATAGGTCGGAGTTGCGTACCCATAACAGCCTGGGATGCTCTTTTGAGACATTTCTCTGGGAGGACATGTAATTTGTGCCCTGGGAGATCTTCAGGTCGGATTTGTGTACCCGTAACATCCTGAGATGCTCTTGCGATGTTTTGTCCTATGGCATGTAATTTGCTCCTATGAGATCTGGACAGGATGAAAAAGGCCTCAGATGCTTCAACCAGGTTTTGCCATGACCACATGTAATTTGCTCCTGGGAGATATGG
The DNA here is from genome assembly GCA_027924585.1 of Larix kaempferi. Taxonomy (NCBI): domain Eukaryota; kingdom Viridiplantae; phylum Streptophyta; class Pinopsida; order Pinales; family Pinaceae; genus Larix; species Larix kaempferi. The sequence continues at coordinate 1,114,108 of BSBM01001179.1, forward strand.
ACAGGATGAAAAAGGCCTCAGATGCTTCAGCCAAGTTTTGTGGTGGACCACATGTAATGTGCTCTTGGGAGATCTGACAGGTAGAGGTGTGTGGTCGTAACATCCTGGGATGCTTCAGCTAGGTTTTGTAGTGAGATCACGTGTAATGTGCTCCTGGGAGATCTAACAGGTAGAGCTGTGTGCTTGTAACAGCCTGGGATGCTTTAGCTAGGTTTTGTGATGGGTCACATGTAATGTGCTCCTGGGAGATCCGACAGGTAGAGCTGTGTGCTCGTAATAGCCTGGGATGCTGCAGCCAGGTTTTGTGACGCACGTAATAAGTCCTGAGGATTCTACAGTATGGCCAGTGATGACGAAGACCTGCAGGTGGTGGGCCTACATCCAGTATGAAAAAGGACTGTCTCTGTAGAACTTCCTATGACGAGTAGATTCAGATATTGGTTGAGATAGCAGTAGCAGTGACGATGATGATGACTCGATGACGATTATCCAGTGACGAGGATCCAGAGAAGAAGACTTGTGCTAGAAGGCCTGTGTCGAGAAATACCTTCCTAGTTAAGAGGGAGTGTTGATGTATATGTAACTTCAGAATGTATTTCACATATATGTATATTGTATTCCTATAGAGATGTTATTATTCCCCGATATGGAAGTGTTTGTATTCCTATAGAGATGTTATTATTCCTCTATATGGAAGCGTCGTCATTTATATTGTAAGTGTCGTAACTTATACTTGATGGGTTATTAGACCACCTTGTTGGGGTTGGCCTTGTATAAGTCATGTGGGTCAAAGGGTTATTAGACCACCCTATTGGGTGTCGGCCCAGTCAGCATTATGTTAAGTGGTTAAGTTGAGGCCGACCTAGTTGAGTAAAGGTCAAGTCAAGTTAGTGTACAAATAGAGAGTGTGTCTCTCTCATTTTACACTTTCTATTCTCTCACTCACACTGGGGAGAGTGGCGCACTTGTGGAGGAGAAGGCTCTGCTACTAGGAGAAGACTATCTCTTGTATTTTGGTTGTATCATTGCTCTATCTATCTCTGAGGAAGTTATTGGAGTTTTTCACCTTTACGGTTTTCCCCAAGTAAACTCTGTGTCTCTTATGTGCTTGCATTATTGTGTCCATGAATCATATGCTGTAGATTTGTTGTACATGTTGTTCTCTCAGTTAAGATCCTAGATCAGATTGAAGTAAATTCTCAAAATTTAACACAAAATGTTGGACTCATAGATTCCAGATCAAGATGATTCCCCAGAAGAACAAACCCTTGAAGCAGAGGAACCTTCCCTAGACACTACCATGGTGTTATGGGATTGGGTACCTTACCTAAACCAATAGAAGATGATCCTGTGGAAAGCCCAGTCTCTGCTGTGAACATTAACACTTGCAGTAAAGGTCCCATTGCAGATCTAGTTCTAAGCCTGACTACTCTCAAACCTAAAACTTCCAAAGAGATACCCAGGAGACACATTATAGTCATTCCACCTCAACCTAATGCTAACCCAATAGTTTCCAAACAGCCAAATATTGACACAACAGTCCAACAACCAAAGGTCACGTTGAGCAACGCCGACTACCAAATGAAAGTTATAAAAGAATGTGATATGGGATATGACATCATTGAAGATATAAGGAAAGTAAAAGCAAATGTTTCGATATTTGATATGTGCGGTTTGCGCCAACAACAAGAAGACCATCTTAAGACCACTTTCCACACCAAGTGGGGAATGTTCGCGTATAGAAGAATGTCGTTTGGCCTAATAAATGCGGGAGCCATGTTCCAGTGAGCGATGGACATCGCTTTTCAAGGATTGGGTGGTCATTGTGTCATTTTTTATCTAGATAATATGATAGTTTTTTCAAAGAAGAGGGAAGACCATGTTGTTCATTTGAATCATATTTTTTATTGTTGCCAGAAATATGGTATCTCTTTAAACCCCAAGAAGAGTGTGTTTGTTGTTCCTGAAGGTAAGTTTCTGGGCCATGTTATTTCAACAAAGGGAATTTCAATTGATCAAGAGAGAGTACAAGCTATCAATAAAATTCCTATGGCTCATAACAAGAAATCCATGCAGTCATTTATGGGCACTATCAATTTTGTCCGAAGATTTGTTCTCGATTTTGCTCAAACTGTTAAACCTTTGCAGCAAATGGTCAAGCAAAGCATACAATTCAAGTGGATAGACTTGGAAAAGGATGCATTTAGAGAAATTAAGGCAGCCATAGCTGAGGCTCCTTCCTTAAGAAGCCCAGACTTTGCCAAGTGAAACCCGCGTCTCCCCACGGCCGCATATGAAACTTTTCTTTTTCTATGTTTTTCTTTGTCGCATAATAGCTTTTTTCTGTTCCATGAGTAGGGTCTCTGTTTTCTGAAAGTATGAATTTCTTGCCCTACTTTGGCCATAAGGTTTGCAAATTGAATGAGCATTAAAGATATGGCTTAAGTCACTTGTCATATGCCGCAATCTGGACACCAAAGCTAAGTGAAATATTTTATCCTTTCATGCAAGGTATGTAAAACTCGCGCTTAGCCCAAACCAACATGAAAACTTGGTATCCCTGAATCGTCTCAGCAGTATCTTAGCAGCCACAGAGTTTTTCACTCAAACCCGTGGAAGCTGCGACATCCCATGCAAATCGAAACTCCCTGCCAAGCATCTACTGCATGTAAAACTCAATCCTTCTCGTTCCTTGTAGCTAAAGTTTCATACTATGAACACCGGGGTACACTGCTCAACCGAAAGCAATGTTCATTCACGCCGAGGGTGCTTAAAACCCACAATGCTCGGCTGAATTTTCCAGAGGATATGTTAAAACAACACATCGTGCCCACTTAGAACCGTGATAACCAAGCCTGATTCTTAACCGATAGAGGCTAGCAGCTATGCGTTTTTCCCTCTTTGCACAGACTCCACTATCAAGTGCCGGCGCATAATTTTGTTTGGGCATCAGCGCGCGAGAATAACAAGGAATAGTGTTAAGCACTGGTGCAGGAATAGTGTTAAGCACTGGCATAGGAATAAGGTTAAGCGCTCGCACAGAAATTAGAATAGGATGGTGCATGCACAATTTCAGCGATAGCGCATAAAAGTGCCTTGGCTAGCGCATGCTAAAATTTAGCCCTCAGCGCATAAATAATGTTAAGTGCTAGCGCAAAAATAAGGTTAGGGTGGTGCATGCAAAACTTTAGGCGCTAGCGCAGAAAATTTATTTGGACTAGCGCATCCTTGTAGACATCATTGTTGTCCCGATACATTTCTTTCCAGTCAATTTGTGTGGAAATTTAGGAGCCTATGCATTGTAAAACGAGTGGCGCAAATAAAAAACTAGCTTGCCTCTCCCCTCCACCATGTTGATATCCTACTCATTGTTATGAACCGGCCTGATTGCGATAAGCCCTAGAAACATAAAGTCAAATTGGTTGTGATTCTAGGATATGTTTCAATTTGTCTGATTTATGAAATAGCAGTAGTTGGTGTAGCTTATTGACATTTTCTCACGTCCTTCAGTTGTGAATTGATAGCTGAAATCATGATCTATTTGATTATATTTTGAAGCAGCATCTATATTATGATGTTCTAAATTTTGATATAACTGTCGCCCATGCCTGAAAATCATCTCACTAAAGACTGCTTTGTCAAATTTTCTGTCACCTTGCATTTTAATAGTTGTCTAAACGTATGCATGTTCCTTATTTTACATTTCCTTGCTCACCGTAGGATTATCATGCACAGGAGGTCTACAAAGAAGAAAGCCACGCAGAAGTTAGACTCAGACTCGGACATGGAAATCATATTAGATACTTCTCTTGAGACGATGTTCGCCGACACACAAGCTACCACTGGTGTCCCCCCCTGGGAGCTCTACCCCTGAATTTCAATAGGGTGATCTGTATAGGTTCATTATGGATCAGAATAGTACAACAGCCTCCATAGAGGATGCTCTGGTGTATGCCAACATCCGAAGGTCTTGTTTGCATAAGGAGACAACTCGTCCTAAGTTGTTCCCTTGTTCCGAAGTTATTGGATGGAAAATGCCTCACATCTGGACCGACACAAGGCTCATGAATGATAAAAATGGGTTGAGCCTAGCATCTTTCGCTCCCGAGCATGTCTCTGCTACCTACATATTTCCTTCACCCAGTTCTTGTTTAGACGATGATTGGATAGCAAAACATCCAATGGACCCACTAGAATCTCCCCGAAAGATGATGATAAATGACAGGCAGATTAGGAGGAGGTAGAACAATGAATATGAAAGACACCTCCTAAAAACCCCTTACAGACTCATCGTCCTGATGTTGAGTCGACTCTTCGGCATGCCTAATGGCAATGTGTTTAAGATCGGGTGGGTGTCGGTGATGTTTCATATAGCCATGAATGGCACCATCTTCAATTGGGCTGAAATAATTTTAGATAGTTTGGCCTCGCAGCTGACAGTAGCCCAGGGAGGACTAACCCAAAAGAAGGCAGATTTCTTCATGTCTTCATACTTGATTGAGTGCTTGTTAAGCAAGCACACGTTCCCGGAATTGAACTGCTTATGGAAACCAAATGAAATAGCTCTCTTCATGGCTTATCACTGTACATGGGCAAGTATATACGCAAACCACTACAAGATGGTTTGAGAGAGGTTTATCATGCCATTATACCAGCTCATTTTTATAGAAAAACCGGATTGTATGTCGAAGAATGCAATTCCTATCATTGAACAATTCGGGGACTATTATCACAACATAGAAGGAACATACATCAGGATGAGTGGAGGTACTCATGAGCCATTTATGGTCCCTCGATATGTTACAGGCTTTGTAATTCACAAGGAGGTCGTGAGACAACTCTTTGGCACCAATGCAATAAATAAGTTCTTAACAGACCGAAGGAAGGGCATGTATCCTCCCATGCCATTTACCATTGGAGCTTATATCCTCTCAAGAGCAAGAGACGGGGAAAATTATGCTCAAGGCTTAGAATTTTTCCATTTTGGCACAGTCCCTTTCAGGAGGCATGACCCCAACGATGCGGTAAGCCAACTTTGTCTCGACCTCAAGTTCTCCTTTGAATATGCTCATTCCATGGACGAAGACGAGGAATTCTTCAGGAGCACCCACAACTTAAATGTGGTGGGGAAACATTACAAGAAGAAAACCATGAAGAATCTGAGCCCCAAACCCGTTGGTCTAATCCAAAGGGAGCGGGAGGCCTCAGCCTCGCAATCGGAGAATCTTGCAGGGTTAGAGGAGCAAGAACAAGATAGAGTGCTCCAAGAGCAAACCTTCAAGTAGCAGCAGGACCAAGAAGAAGCAAGAATTCAAAGTGAGCTGACTGCCAAGATTCAGCAAGAAGAAGCTGCAAGGAAACAACAAGAACAAGCCTCTCAATTACAACAACAAGAAGAGGCCGCTCAGGTCCAAAAAGAAGAAGAGGACCGAAGACAACAAGAGCAAGCTTCCAAGCTGCAACATGAAGAAGAAGAAAGGCTCCTAACAGAAGAAACAGCTAGATTGCAGGAGCAGCAGGAAGAGTCAGCAAGAAAGCAGGAGAAGGAGCAAACCGAGAAGCTCCCCGAGTAGGAACCATCCACTCCGAAAGACATGGAGTTAGATCCACCATTGATGAACTCTCAAGTGACAACTCAAGAAGAGGTGCATTCTATAGGATTATTGGAACTAACCCCATATAAACCTAGGAAGCAACGCAAAGTGGCAGACCTAGATACAGTATAGTTCAATGAGCGAAAAAAGGCCATCATTGATAGGAGGGTAAAGAAAGTGGAACGCGAGGAGGACAAATATGAATTGTGGATATCAAAGACCACATTGGTCCAAAGAACTGATGCCGATCCCTCATTCCAAGCCCAATGCAATGTAGCATCAGTGGAGGTAACTAAAGCCAATATTGAATTCCTAAAAGGTGAGATAAAGTGTAATGTCCCCATTCAAATAAGTGCATAGTAAGACAATCCCATCAATCCTACTAGTTTCCTAGGTTGGATGGGCACATGTGGGATGGTAATAAGGAAACTAATAAATGATATTTAGACATTAGAAGGGTTCAAGAATTTAATAAATATGATGAATAAATAAATTCAAGAGAAATTCTAGGTGGCAAGTGGTTTTGGAGACATATGGAGGTGGTGGGACCCACACTAGCTTGATTTTTCAATGACACATGGCAGCTCTCTCTTGCCAATTCGAATTCATGGGAAGGTGAACACTCTTGGGTGAGTTGGTAAGTCATAACACATGGCATTGAGCATATTAGGTCTAAATGGGAAGGAATAGTAACCTCCATGGGAGAGGAAGAGTCAAATTGGAGGCTAGTGGACACATGGGCTAGATTCCCTAGTTTTATGACAACAATAATGAAGCATCTATGACATTTTATGACAAAATTCAGACCTGACTTCTTACACCTGACCATTATGACATGTCAGCCCCAAAAATAGGCTCAAGAAGGCGCTCATGGAGTTGGAGGAATCTAAAGAGACTCAAATTCGAATTTGGGAGAAGATGGAAGGTTGGAACTAGGAGACAAGTGGCAAATGAGGAATATTTCCTAAATGGAAAATTATTGAATCTATTGAGAGGATTTCGACCCCTTGAAGGCTAATGTTGGTTATAAAATGTAGAAATCAAGTATGAGAATGGCTTTAGATGATTTGAGAAAAATTGCATTTGTGAAGAGAGAGCTAGTGGATGACTAGTTTCTTGCCTTAGCCAATTTCGAGGGTGAAAGATTCCCATCCAAGTTGGTGTTTGGAGAGGCCACTCAGGTCTTTCATGGTGCTTTAATGGATTTTGTATTTGCAGGTAGCAGCTACAGGAAGTTTCATGGTTTGGTTTAGTGCAGCACTTTCTCTCCACCGTTTCCAGTTTTGAAGGCATATTCGTGCTCCTTGAGGGAGGGCGTTTTTGGTGAGCTATTGTACTCTTTGGGGGAGCTTCTAATGCCCCATTTCTTTTTTAATATGAAGTAAATACTCTGTTCTTCATCTCCAAAAATTTTCAGGTCGAAATTCCAAGTAGAAATGTATAAATCTCATTTTTAATGGAAGAACAATGCCATTTCCCCACTACCTTGTTGTGAGCCAATGTATTGATGATGATTTCGAATGTATGGATGATTCTCTGATATATTTGTGATAAATATATTTCCATGGATGTCTTCTACAAGTTTCATGTACTGTACTTGAGAATTTGAAGCATTTTTACTCAGTTTAGTTGTATTGGGAGGTGAAATAGTGCCATTTCCCCAAGGGTCGAATTGGGGGGTTTTTGCTGTTGAATGTGAGAGAGTTAGAACAGTATTAAAAATCAATTAATGGTGCATATGAGACCTTAATCACATAATTAACACATTATATACCTCTGTTCATAAATTTGTGGGAGTTTGGAGGCATTTGGAAGGCCATTTGCAGTGTTACCCGAGGGGGATTTGATGCACAAATTACTAGTCAAAATTACATATATTGATCAGAATACAAATCAAGTTTGCAGCAGTATTTGGAGGGCCATAAAACATCCATGAACCTTATATTCAAGTCTAAATACCATTCATACACTCCTACAGAAGATTTGGGAGCATTTGGGTTGATTTGGAGGTCAAAACAGTAAAACTAGTCAAAGGTCGAAATTGGGAAAAAAAGTGGAAAATTGGGCATTTTAATAAAATTTGAAAAAGGGATATTACAAGTGGTATCGGAGCATGGTCTTGGCACCTGATGGTATTAACAAGAATCCAAACAAATAAAACACCACCCTTTGAATCAGTAGTTGAAGAAGTTTTGGTTGAAGAAGAGATAGTAGCAGAAAAAGAGTTCTTTTCTAAAACAATGGGTAGAGAGGAGGAGGAAAAATTAAGACATAAGGAGGAATTTATTGAAGCCTTAAAACCCTGTTTTGAAGGACTTACCATGGTTATGCTAGATATGAATAAACAAATGATGAAAGGTTTCGAATTGTTGGGTAGCCAACTTTCAGGCAAAGGGATGATAGGAGATAATAGTGGTTCACACTCAGGGGAAAAGATGAAAGGGAATGAGCATATTTTCTCAAGTACAGGACCTCATAATAGACCTGATGAATTTCAAAGCACACAAAGGCATACTGCACCTAAATTTCTCACACCCAAAGAAGAACCCAATCTTGAATTGGATTACAAGAAACTAGTAAATGATTGGAATGATTTGAATGAAGAGTGTAAAAGAGGTGTACCACTCAGTGACTACATTGATGCTATGCAAAAGATTAAAATGAAGGGAGACAATAGGAGTCCATTCCAAAACAAAGAATTGAATAGTGCTATTGGAAAAATGTCACTTCCTACTTTTGATGGTTCTTCTCAAAATTCTGCTAACACTTGGGTGCAAAAATTGGATGTATATTTTCAGCTGAATCCTATGTTGGAAGAGGATGCATTAAAAATGTCCATTTTGCATTTGGAAGGAGATGCCAATGAATGGTGGTTTCATGGGATGAAAACCTTGGGTCATAATCAGGTTAAAACATATGGAGAATTTGTTGACAGGGTACTAGAAAGATTTGAACAAAAAGATCCAGAATTGCCTTTCAAAGAACTAGCTCAATTGAAGCAAACTGGGTCCCCTACCGAATATATGTTGGACTTTCAAAAATTATCAGTCAAGGTGGCTGATGTATCTATGGGAAGATTAGTATTGCTGTTCACTGAAGGTTTGGCTGAACCCTTAAGAGGTTTGGTCAAATCCCACAAGCCAACTACATTAAAAGATGCAATGAGCTTGACTAGGGATCTCCAAAATGTGCTTCCTAGAACGAGATTTCCTCCTAAGCCTAGCTATAAATTTGAAAAGAAACCTTGGAAAAGGGATGGATATGATAAGAAACCTTGGCAAAGAGAGTCATTTGAGAGGAATAAAAAAGAGGGACTAAACAGGGATGAACTTAGAAAAAAGAAACTATGCTTCACATGCTTCCAACCATGGACACCGGGGCACAAATGTACCAAAGGAAAGGCTCAATACATAGAAGTATTTTCTGATAATGAGGGGTATGATGGGGGCATGGATGAAGATGGACATATTTCAGATCAAGAAGAGGCATATGAGACAGCAGTAGAAGAGGAAAGACAAGAAGAAAATCAGCCTTCACCGGACAAAGCAAGAATGGCAGTGCTTTCAGCAGTACCTCGCTATCATACTATCCGATGCAAAGGTGTGGTACAAGGACAAAGAACTTCAGTTTTGGTAGATGGAGGAGCCACTCATAACTTCATTGATGCAGAGATGGTAGAGAAAAGAAAGATACCTATTGAACCATTTGATGGCTTCACAGTTGTCATTCCCGGTCACAACACAATGCAATGCAAAACATGGGTTCCAAAGCTGCAAGTCACCGTAGGTAACTATACTTTTGTTGATAGTTTTTATGTGGTTGATGTTGCTGATACTAATGTGGTTTTGGGAGTGCAATGGTTGTATTCAATAGGAGAGCATACAGTAAATTATCAAATTCCCGAAATGAAATTCCAAGATTCAAAAGGAGTACAAAGAGTTGTGAGAGGGCAACACACTTATCCAAATCAAGTAGTGACTTGCAATAGCATGAGATCTATATTGAGGCATGGGGATATAGAATGGGCTGCTGAATGTCATATTACATCTCCCAAGCCAACTATAAATATTGTCAAACACCCAAAGAAGATAGAGAGACTTTTGCAAAAATATGAAAAGGTTTTTAGAGACCTTCCACATGGTAGGCCACCAGATAGGGGGGTTGAGAACAGTATTGTTTTGGAGGAGGGTACTTCACCCATTCAAATACCACCTTATAGACATCCTAAAAGGTTTAGAGATGAGATTGAAAAAGCTATCCAAGAACTCCTAGAGTTGGGGCTCATTAGACCAATCTCTAGCCCTTATGCTTCTTCAGTGGTGCTAGTGAAGAAAAAAGATGGAACATTGAGAATGTGCATAGATTTCAGAGCCTTGAACAAAAGACTATCAAGAATAGGTATCCTATTCCTAGGATTGATGAGCTCATGGATGAGCTACATGGGGCCAAATACTTCTCAAAAATTGACCTTAGATCAGGGTATCACCAAATTCGAATGAAAGATGAAGATGTGCAAAAGACCGCTTTTCGATGTCATTTTGGCCACTTTGAATTTCTTGTCATGCCTTTTGGGTTAACTAATGCTCCAGCCACCTTTCAAGCATGTATGAATAGGATATTTTGCAAGCAACTAAGAAGGTTTGTTTTGGTTTTCTTTGATGATATTCTCATTTACAGTAAAACATGGGAAGAGCATTTGCAACAATTAGAGATTGTGTTGAAAATCTTGCAAGAAGAGTCCTTATTTGCTAAATTATCAAAATGTGAGTTTGGGATGGAAGAACTACTGTATCTTGGGCACATTATTGGGCAAGAAGGAGTGAAGGTACACATGGAAAAAATCAGGGCTATCTTGGAATGGCCATCACCAAAAGTTATTACCGAATTGAGAGGCTTTATTGGCATATGCACCTACTACAGAAAAATTGTGAAAGGGTTCTCCAAGTTGACTTCTCCACTCACTGATTTGACTAAGAAGGATGCTTTCAAGTGGGATGAAGAGGCTGAAAAAGCATTCCAAAAAATGAAAGAGGTAATGAGTAGTTGTCCCATACTTGCACTCCCTGATTTTACTAAACCTTTTGTTGTGGAATGTGATGCTTCAGGTGGAGGAATAGGGGTTGTCCTAAAGCAAGGCCAACACCCCATAGCCTTTGAGAGCAGAAAGTTGCAGCCTCATGAAAAACTTTACTCCATCTATGATAAAGAAATGCTGGCCATTATGCATGCATTGGCCAAATTCAGACAATACTTGGTGGGCAGCAAGTTTGTGGTGAAAACTGACCATAATAGTCTAAGACACTTTCTCACCCAAAAGGATCTAAATGAAAGGCAACAAAAGTGGGTAAGCAAGATTCAAGCTTATGATTTTGATATTGAATATGTCAAAGGAAAGAATAATATAGTAGCAGATGCTTTGTCAAGAAGGCCTTCCTTTTCTCTCATGGATATTGCCAAGGATTGGAAAAACATGCTACTAGTTGAATATGCCAAAGACAAATTTGCTTGTGATGTGTTGGATGGAATCAAAGGGGATGATAATTATAGGATTTTGAATGGGCTGATATATTATAAGGGAAGAATCTATTTAGTTCATAACTCCAAGCTCAAGTACCGAATTTTGCAAGAAGCACATGATTCCCCACTAGCGGGCCATCCGGGGATCTTCAAAACTTATAGACAGTTGAGGCAAAGATTTTTTTGGAAGGGGATGAAGGAAGATGTTCAGAAGTATGTGAATGAATGTAAAGAATGTCAACAAAACAAATCAGAACTTACATGTCCAGCCGGCCTATTACAACCATTGCCCATTCCGGAGCAAAAATGGGACAGTATTTCCATGGATTTCATCACCGGATTGCCTAAATCCTTAGGTAAGGATTGCATCTATGTGGTAGTTGATAGGTTGACAAAATTTGCTCATTTCTTTGCTGTTACATCATCTTTTAGTGCTGCACAAGTGGCTGATATTTTTTTCAAAGAAATCTTCAGATTGCATGGGCTCCCCAAGAGCATTGTCAGTGATAGAGATAGTAGATTCATGGGTGCTTTTTGGCAAGAAATTTTTAGATTGGTAGGCACTCAATTGACTCCAAGTACCAGCTATCATCCACAAACTGATGGACAAACAGAGAGGGTAAACCAATGGTTGGAAGGATACCTAAGAAACTATGTGGGAGGGCAGCAAAAAGCATGGGAAAAATGGCTACACTTGGGTGAGTTTTGCTACAACACCACTTATCATATGTCAATAGGAATGTCTCCTTTCAAAGCATTATATGGTTATGATGCACTTACATTTGCCGACATTATATTTGGTGATAGTAGAGCCCCAAAGGCTAAAGATTGGGTGGAAGAGAGCCAAGAAATTTTAAAGCTCTTGAAAGACAATTTGCAGGTTGCTCAAAATCAACAAAAACAATATGCTGATAGACATAGAGAAGAGAGAACCTTTCAAGTCAATGATTTAGTATATTTAAGGTTGCATCCCTATAAACAAACATCTCTCAAAAAGAATGGAGCAGAAAAATTAAAACCAAGGTACTATGGGCCATACAAGGTAGTGCGGAAGGTTGGAGAAGTAGCATATGAACTAGAACTTCCGGAAGGGAGTAAAATCCACAATGTATTTCATGTTTCTTGTCTTAAGAAAGCTCTTGGTCAGAAAATCATCACTTCAGAAATACTTCCTCCTTTGGATGATGAAGGTCAGCTCACACTTGTTCCGGAAAAGATTTTGAAGACACGGGAAAGAAGGTTGAGGAGTAGAATCATCAAAGAATATTTAGTGCAATGGAAGGACTTACCAAATGAAGATGCCACATGGGAAGAGGAGAAGATTTTGCAGCATCCAAATTTGAAATTTCTTGAGGACAAGCAATCTTGGGTGGGGAGGACTGTAATGTCCCCATTCAAATAAGTGCATAGTAAGACAATCCCATCAATCCTACTAGTTTCCTAGGTTGGATGGGCACATGTGGGATGGTAATAAGGAAACTAATAAATGATATTTAGACATTAGAAGGGTTCAAGAATTTAATAAATATGATGAATAAATAAATTCAAGAGAAATTCTAGGTGGCAAGTGGTTTTGGAGACATATGGAGGTGGTGTGACCCACACTAGCTTGATTTTTCAATGACACATGGCAGCTCTCTCTTGCCAATTCGAATTCATGGGAAGGTGAACACTCTTGGGTGAGTTGGTAAGTCATAACACATGGCATTGAGCATATTAGGTCGAAATGGGAAGGAATAGTAACCTCCATGGGAGAGGAAGAGTCAAATTGGAGACTAGTGGACACATGGGCTAGATTCCCTAGTTTTATGACAACAATAATGAAGCATCTATGACATTTTATGACAAAATTCAGACCTGACTTCTTACACCTGACCATTATGACATGTCAGCCCCAAAAATAGGCTCAAGAAGGCGCTCATGGAGTTGGAGGAATCTAAAGAGACTCAAATTCGAATTTGGGAGAAGATGGAAGGTTGGAACTAGGAGACAAGTGGCAAATGAGGAATATTTCCTAAATGGAAAATTATTGAATCTATTGAGAGGATTTCGACCCCTTGAAGGATAATGTTGGTTATAAAATGTAGAAATCAAGTATGAGAATGGCTTTAGATGATTTGAGAAAAATTGCATTTGTGAAGAGAGAGCTAGTGGATGACTAGTTTCTTGCCTTAGCCAATTTCGAGGGTGGAAGATTCCCATCCAAGTTGGTGTTTGGAGAGGCCACTCAGGTCTTTCATGGTGCTTTAATGGATTTTGTATTTGTAGGTATCAGATATAGGAAGTTTCATGGTTTGGTTTAGTGCAGCACTTTCTCTCCACCGTTTCCAGTTTTGAAGGCATATTCGTGCTCCTTGAGGGAGGGCGTTTTTGGTGAGCTATTGTACTATTTGGGGGAGCTTCTAATGCCCCATTTCTTTTGTAATATGAATTAAATACTCTGTTCTTCATCTCCAAAAAGTTTCAGGTCGAAATTCCAAGTAGAAATGTATAAATCTCATTTTTAATGGAAGAACAATGCCATTTCCCCACTACCTTGTTGTGAGCCAATGTATTGATGATGATTTCGAATGTATGGATGATTATCTGATATATTTGTGATAAATATATTTCCATGGATGTCTTCTACAAGTTTCATGTACTGTACTTGAGCATTTGAAGCATTTTTACTCAGTTTAGTTGTATTGGGAGGTGAAATAGTGCCATTTCCCCAAGGGTCGAATTGGGGGGTTTTTGCTGTTGAATGTGAGAGAGTTAGAACAGTATTAAAAATCAATTAATGGTGCATATGAGACCTTAATAACATAATTAACACATTATATACCTCTGTTCATAAATTTGTGGGAGTTTGGAGGCATTTGGAAGGCCATTTGCAGTGTTACCCGAGGGGGATTTGATGCACAAATTACTAGTCAAAATTACATATATTGATCAGAATACAAATCAAGTTTGCAGCAGTATTTGGAGGGCCATAAAACATCCCTGAACCTTATATTCAAGTCTAAATACCATTCATACACTCCTACAGAATATTTGGGAGCATTTGGGTTGATTTGGAGGTCAAAACAGTAAAACTAGTCAAAGGTCGAAATTGGGAAAAAAAGTGGAAAATTGGGCATTTTAATAAAATTTGAAAAGGGGATATTACATAAAGCATTACAGGGATCAATGTTTTAAGATCAGAGATGATAGGAAGAGGGAGGTATTAGAAGCAAACAAATTGAAAGAGAAATACAATGAGTTGATAGGAGAACAGTTGATGCTAAATTCAGGAGTTCTCCAGCTTGAGAATGAGAAAAACTCATGGGAAATCCAGTTGGACATCTCGGAAGATGAGCAGAAGAATCTAAAAGCTCACATAACAGAATTAGAAGAAATCAAAGCAAGCAAGGCTCAGCAAATTCATCTCCACTGACATGAGTATGATGGGCTGATTCAAGAAAAGGAACAATTGGTGAAAGAACTCAAAGAGGTAGCGGAGGACCAGCAAAATTTGTCCACATTTCACAAACAAGCATGTGATATGCGGATTAAAATCCATCAGCTGCTAGTATTGATCTCGGAAGAGATTTGGAGCATGAAATAAATGATTAAGAAAATGACAACAATTGAAACCATAGCCCTAAGTACTCGAGAAAGGTTTGCAAATCATATAGAGGAGTTGAAACAACAATTTGAGTGGAAAAAGGGAAAATCTCAACTCCCTTCACACTTACACACCGCTACAGGGGATGAATTGGATGTGGACATAGGGATCCTTGAATTTTCCAAGGATTGCGGCACCAAGCTAAATTTGGAAATCAAGAAGACGGTCTGCAAGTGTCGTTCATTATACTCCGCACTCAAGGAATCACATAGCAAGTGTCATCTGGTTCTTCCTGCCTCCATTTATGATTTCCCAAAGGAAGAAGATCGACTCTTTGAGTTGCAGAATGCGTTGGACGAAGACTTGGTTTATATAAAGAAGATAGAAGTATTGACTCATGACGAATTTCAACAGTTCATTTTCCATCCTGCTGTACATATTCACTTCCTAGAAGCGATGGTTAAAGAGGCCACAGAGGCAAAAGCGTTGATCAAATAATACCTATGCAAGCATGAAATAGCATCCGAGGCAACAATATCCTCTCATATCAAGCTTATCATAAAGGATATCAACCAATGGACCACATATATTCAAGAGATAGATGGCCCAGTAATTAGAAGCGAGCCGGTTGGTGGAGGCGAGTCATCAAGTCAACAGGCAGAAGGCCCAGCAGAATAGATAGACCATTCTCACTTTGTTTTAAATAAAAGGAGATGCTGAAATTCTACCTTTTTGTATAAATGCTTTGAAAGGACAGTTGGCTCCTATTTTTTTGTCTTGTATGAAAAGTGTCCCACGAATCTGGGAAATATGTAACTCTACACCAAAATCCTTATTAGAAGGTTCCGGAATTAGGGTACAATTGTTAGCTCAAGTAGCATTTTGTAAAGTTATAAATAGAAGTTGAGAGGAGAAGTAAAGGGGGACATTTTGCAAGGGAAAGGAATTTTTCTTGGCTTGTACGAACTATTTTGCACTTGCTCCAAGAAAGCTAATTTTGCCTAATAAGATCCTGGAGAGGACGTCCTTTCGGCTAAATGTGTATTGGATGTCTATTGGATTATTCTCTTCACATTCATATGTTGCAGTGAGATCTTTCTTTGCTGTCCTGAATTATTTTTGTGCAATGAATGATTTTACTACCTTTTGTACAAGGATGATCCTCCTAAATGAGTAATAGAATGCTTTCATGTGAATTAAAAGCTATCTTTTATGTCTTTAACCTCTTGCTGTAGATGTATCTTCATGATTTGATGGCTATCTATTGATCTTTAGATGTTTCTTTCAGCACATTACTCATATTTACAGTTTTGCTCCTTGTAAGGATAGATTAGATTTATTTCAGTCTTAGATACAGATTTGTTTCAAGTTCTGCATTTAGATTAACGTAGCTTAGGCACTTGCATATCATCTTAACAATAAAATAAAAAAGAACAGTGGATCGGGCCATAACCGGTGTGAATGGAAACAAATCTTCAAATCCAACGGTAGCTGGAACCGCTAAGCGGATGGATTCCCCATATTAAACGGTGGACAATCAAATTGGGATAGTTTACCGGGGAGAATCCCTTTCTGCTTAATGCCGTGATCTTCGGGGCATCAACAACGCCAAACAACAATAACACAACTATGGATCAACAAATACTATGGGACGACTTACAAAGCATATGCGTCCAACAACAATATACTAACAAAGTAAATAGAAGGGTTGACATGGGTTCCTAACATCCCAAGTACACCAATTCCTTCTTCATGAAAAACACTTTTGTAGGTTCACCATCATCTTTTCTTCCTACAATTTCTGCAATACTTGTCAAACATGCTCCAAGTGTTCTGCCTTGGTTTGACTGAAAATTAGAATGTCGTCTAAGTAGACTACGACAAAATTTCCTAGAAATGGTTTCAACACTTCATTCATCAATCTCATGAATGTGCTGGGTGCATTAGTCAACCCAAATGGCACGACTATCCACTCGTAAAACCCTTCTTTTGTCTTGAATGTTGTTTTCCATTTGTCTCCTTCTATGACCCTAATCTGGTTATCTCCACTCTTCAGGTCTATTTTTGTGAAGTATGTCGCTCCACTTAGGCAATCCATCAAGTCATCCATCCTCGACAATGGAAACTGATACTTGATCGTGATCCTATCGATGGATCTGGAGTCGGTACACATTCTCCATTCTCTACCCTTCTTTGGTGTCAATACCGCTGGTACTTCACACAGGCTTAGACTTTCTCTGATTAACCCTTTGTCCAACAACTCTTGGACCTGTCGGTTTAGTTCCTGTCCCTCTGTCGGACTCATCCTATATGGTGCTTTGTTTGGCAGACTCAACCCTGGAATCAACTCGATCTGATGGGATATGCTCCTTGTCGGTGGCAATCCCGTCACTTTCTCATCATCCATTATGTCGATGAATTCTTCGAGCAACTCCTCGATCTCAACCGAAATATTCTCCTCCCTGGTCATTCCTTTGACATATGGTCCTTTTGGAATGATCGCAAAACATCCCAACTACCTCTCCTCTTCTACGAGGAACTCCTTTGCGGTGCTCATCAACACTTGCTTCTCCCAAATATTGCTCTCACCATGCTTACTGTCGACCTGCTCTTCTCGCCTCGGCTTAAGAGTCCTCTTCACGCCATTCTTCCACACTGTGACTGTGTTGGCTCAACAATCATAGATCATTTTCCGATCATATTTCCATGGACTTCCTAACAATAGATGGCATGCATCCATGGGAACTACATCGCACAGTACGTTCTCTTCTAGTCCCTCAACTTTGAAGTTAATCAGGCACTGTCTGGTCACCTTGACATGGTGTCCTTTCTGCAACCATGAGATCTTGTAGGGGTGTGCGTGTTCTCGACACTTCAACCCGATCTTGTCTATGACTTTTGTCGACACAAGATTCTCCATGCTTCCACCATCCACTATGGTTTTGCAACGCCATTCTCCGATCTGCACCTTCGTTCGAAAGATCGCCTTCCATTGTGCTGGTTCCATCGGGTCACATTGTTCTTCTTGGATCAAGGTCCTCTTAACCGTCAAATTCCAGATCTTCTTCTTTTCACCTCCACTGCTGTCGGATGTCGATTCTTCCCTCTCATCGACGTGCTTATCCTTTCGACATCTGGGTTTCGACTCCTCTATAGCATGTAGGTTTTCTGGGCACTCATATGCCTTGTGTCCCATTCCTCGACACTTGTAACAAATTATGGCTGGTCTGTTAGCTCCTTTCTTATCGGATGGACCACTTAAACTATACGCACCTCGACCGTGGTTCTCACGACCATCGCATCGGTTTTCTTGCACTTTCTTCCATGTCGATGTCCCTTCTACATGTCGGCTATCTTCGACACTTTCCTTCTTGTACCCGCTACTTTGGCCTTTCGTGGAGACAGTTTTCGCACCCCGGCCAGTCATCCTTCCCCTGGTCGCTGTGGAGTTTCTTAACAACTTCTCTTCTGCCTTCAGAGCTAACTGGTAGGCTTCACCAACCGCTCTAAGGCTTGACATTCTGAGTTCATCCTGAATAGAATATTTCAAGACGTTCACATACATAGCGATAACTTCTTCTCCTTCATCAGTTTGTCCTGACCGAATCGACAAATGGTAGAACTCCTCCTTGTACTCTTTCACGGTCATTTCTTTCTGTCGAAAGTGCTGTAACTTCCTGAACAAGAAAATCACATATTCATTTGGCAAGAAATTTCCCTTCAACTTGGCAACCATTCTGTCCCAAGACTTGATTTTCTCCTTGCCTTTCTTGAGTCTGTCAACCTGTACATTTTCCCACCCCAATGACACATGACCCTTTAAACTCAGACATGCAGTCTTAACCCATTTAGGATCCTCGATCTGCTCTATGTTGAAGTATTTCTCCATCTCTCTGAACCAGTCGATCAAATCTTCTGGGTCGAGGCTTCCTGAGTATGTATGCACATCTATCTTTGCCCGACCTCTCATATCCATCAAGAGTTTGATCAGTTTTTCCTCTGTTTCCTTTGCGGATTCATCCCAAGCTTCCACCTCTTCGACTTCCTCGTCGTTGTGGTCTAATGCTTCAAGAATACAACCATGCCTCTTGCTTTATTTGATCGCTGCAACTTCATTTGTCAAATTTTGCATCGTTCTGACGCATTCATCGAACATCTCATGATCCACTATGACGGCTGTTACGCCACGCATCCTTCGTCCTCTAACGTTAACGCCTCTATGAGCCATTTCCAACCTCCCCTGAAACTCTCACATGTCGAATCGCAATAGGATTCAAACAAGTCATCCACAACTCTACCCAACCACAGCTCAAGCTGTCCAACTTAGTTGTAGGCTCTTTGTTCCCGCTCAGATCTGCTACAATACGTGCTCATATCTTCTACGATCCATGCTCTAATACCAACTGCTTCAAGTCACCTTATTGGAATACTTTCTTGTTTAGCAATACACATGACACAAACCACAATGCTTACACAAAACAGGTGTAAAACGGGATTCCAGAAGTGGATTTATATTACTTCTCTGAATTCAGTTACAATGTGGAATAATTGTAACTAAATAACTACCTATAATCGGCCTCAACCGTTACAACTTAGAAGTAACTGTGGTGTGTTCTCCCGGTCTGTCGACCTTACCCTCTCTCGGTTCAAATCTGAACTCTGAGCTATGGCTCAATCTCAACTCTCCTCTTCAGTCGGTGTGACTCTGCACAACTTCCCTTGGCTCTGTTCTCTGATACTACTGATCAAAGACTGAAGATACTCTTCTGATTTCCTTTCCTGTGTCTTCTACCCTACTGCTGCTTTTCCCGAGACTGTTGCAATACCCGAGACATGCATCCTCCTGTCCACCGATCCTTCCAAATCCTGTGAACCTGCAACTGTCAACTCCTAGTCGTGCTGCACAGCCTCTGTCCATGATGTCACATGTCATGTCTTTCACCAACTCGCAATAGCTATAATAACTTCCTCAGCAACACTAAACGGCTACCAGGTATAGTCCCTTGACTTTCTACCCTTTCGACCCTACTGCAGTAGTCGGTCACATCTCGACTTTCCTGTCGGTTTTTGCTTCTCATTTTCCCTTTACTTTCTAGCCTCTATCATGATGGATGCAAAATGCATGCAAAGCATGCAAGACCAAAATGAGATGGTGAGAATATTCCAACATCCACTTCTTCCATATGGTTTCTTGTAAGTGTATCACATAGAATAAGGATCATCCCACTCTTTCTTGAATCAGATGCCACATAAATATATTATCAAGAGGAAGAATCGACATAGCTTTCCTAAATTACTATACCTACTAAATGTAGTATCTACTAAAATATGGCTTGACCCTTTATTTAATGCAATATGGGGTAAATATGTATGGAGGAAATAATTAATGACACTTCCTCCTATATAGGTTGGACAATAAACCTATCCACTGGGGGAATGATATGTCAATATTCCTCAACAACATTGACCAATAACCGTATCACCTAGAGGAATGATCAACAATTTTCCCACAAGTGCTTTCTCAAATATAGTATCTAGTAAATGTTTTTCAACAATAAGGATCAATAATTCCTTCCTTAAATACAATATCCTAGAAACCTACAATTTAGATGAAGGATCAGATGGCCTTTCTTGAAGTACAGTGCAGATGCAATTAATCATATGTCGCAATGATCCTTTGACTCCTTATGAAATACAGTTCCCTAGAAACGTATTATCTATATCCAAGATTTACCACTTGATCCTTAAACACGGTACCAAGGAAATGTATCATCTAAAGGAATGTTCAGACATTTATTCTTAAATATTACAACCCATAAAATGTATCATTTCAAGGAAAGTTCGACCGATTCTTTCCTCAATTGGGGTAAATACGACATTTATCATCTTAGTGACTTTTCAACTAACCTTTCAGCCAAAGTAATTATTGGTTTTCCTTTATTAAATACAATATCTAGAATCCTTACAACCCAAAGAAAAGATCGACCAATCTTACTCAAATTGTGTTCCCAGAAAACGTATCTCATCTATGAATGATCATCAAACCCTGCCCTTTTAAGATACGATTGCGAAGAAAGGTTCACCCAACACTTCCTCTTTACACTCCTAGCTGACAATAATGTATTTTTATAACTTTGAGAGGGTAACCTGAAGGCCGACACTCCCTCTTAACACTACCAACTTGCAATACTATCATCGGGGAAGTGTGTCCCATTTCTATTTTCTATTAAGGCTTGCCTGAGATTTTTTATTTACCTACATATTCTAGTATAATTCTATTTGGTACTAAGGATTTTCCATTTAGAAGGCCATCCTTGTCTTACATTTTTAGGATTCTCTTCTTCGTTGTCATATAATAGGCCTTGAAACAAATACAAGAATTGTACACGAAATTAAATAAAAATACAATCAAATCAGTATTAATTATTACTCAACAACTAGTTGCGATATTGTTTTTAGTTGGGACATCCAAATCGTCATATTTTTACTATGCTACTATCAACATTTGTTTTTTATTTAATATTTCTATTTTAATGCGAAGAAAGTAATAAAATAATGATTTTTTTTTTAAATTCATTTTTGGAGTCTTTGTCAATTTTAGAAATGTATTCTGGAATGCTTGATTTTAAAATGGATGTGATATTCTTTCCAACGGATTGAAAGTTGTTGAAGCAATAGATTACCGCAATAGAAAAAAATTGCACAATAGTGACATCAAATATGGATGTGTAGTTGTTAATGTCATTAAGGTTTTGAATGGGTATCTTGAATTGTCACATGCATCACATGGTGCAAATACTTTGTTAGAGGAAAAAGGAGCTTTTATTGAATGGGATGCATCACAAATTTCTAAGAGGTTTCAACAATACTCTAATTGATATGGTTCAAATGAGTTCTAATGAAAACTCACACATGAGTCATGCAATGACAATGTATAGATATATCATATCCCACATGCATGTGACACGACACCATATTGAAAGAAAAATTGAAAAATAGCCACTCAACGACAATGTACCTATGCCTTGAAGAAAAGTAGAGAACATGCCATTTTGGTGAGGCAATATAGGAGTTCCAAGTTACATGAGGCATAAATATCTTGTTTTTAATTTTATAGGTAGTCTAGGAAGGAATATTTGAAGCACAACACCTTCAAACAATCTCACTACATCAAATCGATTTTGTATTTTTGGAGGATGTTGGAGGTAGATATCATATATAAGAATAAAGGAAATGCAAACAATATATAGTCTTAGATCCAAGAATTAATTATTCGTATGTCACAAACCCTCAGACTAAGAATGAAAATATTTCATGACATTAGTTTGTAGAACCTCCTTGAGGTTGAGAATAACAAAAAATGGGTGCAACTCCAAACATGAGCAATTTTAGAACCAAAATGGTTGCACAAAAAGTCAAGTGAGTATTGTAAGTAAGTCTGTATCTCTATCATGAATGATAATATTCATATGTCACTAACTCTCAAACAAAGAATGTAAATCTTTCATGAATTTAGTTTGGAGAACCTCTTCGAGGTTGAGAATAAAAAAAAATAGGTGCAACTCCAAATAGGAGCAATTTCAAAACCAAAATGGTTACATAAAAAGTCCAATGAGTAAATTGCAAGTAAGTTTGGATATGTACCTGGATACTATATGGGTGGTTTACCCCCAATTTGCGAATAATGTCTAAAATCTACCCTACAATGGAAAATTAAAGCATGAATGGAAATATATATATTCATGCCTTGTTTTACAAACCATCCATATAGTATCTAGGTAGGTATTAGACATTTTATTGGAAAATTGGGGACAAACCACCAAGATAGTTTAAATCTTTTATATATGTCCCCAATTATTCAATAAAATGGAAACTATTAGCTAGGATTAATTATATAATGAGGTTCACGTTCAGTTTCAATTTTGATAATGAACAAATTTTGCATTCAATTCCAACAATGGTAACTCAAAGTTCTGTTAAGAATGCATTCCACACTCAATTTGAATGCATGATTGATCATGTTCTCAAAAATATCCAAACCCTCTTGCACTTTTCTTTATTGCAATGAAAATCCACCATGTTCCATATGTAATTCCATTAGTAGAATATCTTTTCCTATATTCATTTCATATAGTATTGAATATGCACATTCACTTTGTCCATTCAATGAAAAGAGTTATAAAGATTGTTAAAGAGAAGGCATCTAGACATATAGCCATCTCAAGGTCCCTCAAGTAAAACCGATGAATAACTTCACTTTTTCAAGGACCTACGAGAATGTTAAGAATGAATTTAAAAGTACTCAATGCAGGCCAACATTCAAATCACACATTCCAAAGAGTATTTTAAAACATTTATTATGATTGCTAGCTTAATGTACATGTCAATTGGATTTAGTCTGAGTGATTATGGGATAGAGTGTTTCCTCCACACCTAGGCTCTATTATTGTAAGTGACATGTTGAGATCATAATGAGCATATTGTTGTAATGGACTTCATCCCTAAAACATCTAGGGATTATTGTGCAAATATTTTTATCAAGTTGAAGAAAGCATTGAATTATATTTGCAATGTTCTATCTTAAAGTTAACGGATTGCACCATAGATGGCTTCACCAAGGACATAATCTAATCATTGTGCATTTCTGATTAATATGCAAAGTGCCAATTGACGATCCTTAATGCAATAGCTGTTGAAATATTGTAACTTCAAATAATATTATATTTGTACTTTATTATTTCGGATATGTTTCATTCCTCCGCGAAGACCTTATTGTATATCTAGAGATGTTTATTCCTCCGTCAGAATGTGGTAACTTGGGTTATTAGACTTCCCTAGTGGGGGTCGGCCCTGTATGTGTTATGTGGGTCAAAGGGTTATTAGACCACCCTAGAGGGGTTGCCCCAGTCAGTTGTAATGGGGTGTTTAACCCAGTGGTTAAGTTGGGGCCGACCTAGTTAATGTAAAAGACAAGTCGGAGATGTGTATAAATAGAGGAGGTGTGTTCCTCATTTAACACACACTACACTCACTTGTGAATAGTGCATAGGTGAGGGAGAGGTCTTCTATGGAGGAGAAGGATCTCATGACTATGGTTTACATCTTTGTATTTGTTGATCATCTATATTGAGGAAGCTTTGCTGGGTTTTCTACCCCATGACAGTTTCCCAGGATAAATCTGTGTCTCTTGTGTTTATGCTGTGCTTGTTGTTCTTTCAGTGATCCTGTATATGATATTATTGTGAAATGGAATGTAATGCTGATATTTTCTATCTTAGTATATTGAATCTTAACATGGTATCATACCTAACCTGAAGGAAGGCAATGTATGGCACTTACGACACTTGCGACAATTTCAAGGTTAGGGTTTTATATAGCAAAAACCAGTCATCGTAGAACTTTCACTATAAATCCATTTTGGCGAAGGTTCGGGATCGGAAACCTTTACAGGTCGTAGATAACGTTCCCATGTACCTTTTTTCCAAAGGAGACCCTCATATTCGTTGTACTTTGTGAGTTATGATCATTACAAGTTAGGGTTTCTGCCTCTTCTAGATCTCATTCATAATTAGGTGACCTACGAAAAAAGGTCATAACTTGGGCTAGGAAGCTCCAAATGAAATTTTGTAAAACATGATAGGTAGTGCATGGACTGTACTATCCCAAGTAACGTTTTGAGAGGCCGAAGTTGAACCAGTGACACATGGAATGCCGTATAAGTTAGCTCTCATGTTTTATCCCATTAACAGGTCACGTTGTGACACTTGGCATAACTCTCTCTTAGAGAATCGAATTGAGGTTAGACCTGTGCGGTTGGAAAGAGGACAGGTCGGGATACCACAAGTCAAAGGTTTAGACCTTGTGGATTCATAATTTTTGAGTTACACTAGAAACAATTAGGTGCATATTTCTGCCAAAACAGAATTTGATTTTGAGCACCTTTATTCATGGCTCCGGGAATTAGAGTTTCGGTGAAAGTTGGAATTTTTATAATCGGAGTCCACAACTGAATACTCCTCATCAAAATTGAAATTTAGAGACCAAGATAGAATTTTTTGGTTGGTCAGAAGAGTGGGCTTAATGAAACCCTAGTTTAGGATTTTGGTCTGAAAGGTGGAAAATTAGGGCTTCTGCAAAAGTTGGAATTTTTTAAGTTTGTGACCACGGCTGAAAGCTCCTCAGAAAAATAAAAGTTTAGAGCTTTGGATCGAACCTTTTGATTGGGCAGAAGGGTGGGCTTCATCAAACCCTAGTTCGGGATCCTGTCCAGAAGATCCAAAAGTTTCAAAGGCAATTTTGAGGGGTCAAATTTTGGAGATTTCAAAATTGAAGTATGCTAGTTTGATCATCTCAGCAAGACACATCTTTCCATCCATTCAGAAGTGTGAAAGTCAAAGTTTGAATTTTTAGGGTTTCTCTGACAAACCCTAATCAAGCTCCAGATCCAGTTTCAGGGGGAGATGAGGCTAAGACCTTACATAAGAAGACTACAAGAAATCTCGTCAGGTATGACTTAAGGAGATACAGGTATGTTTTGAAATATGATTCTTGATATGCTTGTCTTCATATTATTGAGGTTAGTACAATCTTGATTAATCTTAGAATTGTCTTCTCACCCTAGTAAAAATGCATGTGAATGATAGAAGACATTCTTTGATCAAGGTTATATGATTGTACTAATGCACTTGTGGTGTTGTATGAGGATGATGTTGTCTGCTAACAAAAGACAAGTACATCAAGAAAGACAAATCAAGTTATATGACCATGATGACATAAAGACAAAGACTTATCCAAAATCTTTAGATGCTTTACTTATGAGGTATGTATGATTTATTTCTACTATGTTTAACTTATGAGATATGTAGGTTCTAGCACAAGGTCTCTAAATCATTGAAGAGAACAAAGAAGATATTGTTTAGGTATGTTAGACATAACTAAGCATGTATACTAATCCATGTATGTTTTCCTATGTCAAGTTAGAATCCTACTTTGTGCTAGGATCTTAGTATACCCATGTATTGAATGATCATGACCATACATATTCAATATTATTTAGAATTATAATGTTTTGATAATATTGATATTATACTAATGAATGTATGTTTGTGTACAAGATCATGAGGATGACACTAGTGCACACTTGAGCATGCACAGTGGTACAGAATGAATAGAAGTTCAAAAGACATATAGAAGATCAAGCAGGAGGCAACCACACAAACATAAAAGAGAAGTATTTGAGTTGTTACTTGAATCTCTGAAATAGTAAATGATATTGCTTGTAATAGTTGTATGCATGTTTGTATTTCTAGAATGTATCATGCCAAGTGTAAACACTCATATATCATTGAACAATATACTACTAATATGCATATGGTTGATAAGTTGGACAAACCTTCCATTGTTGATTGTCTAGAATGAAACCTCTTTGCTGACATGCTGAGAGCTGTGCATGCTCTCGATAGCATGTTCTGGTAGAGATGGAAGGCATCTATATAGCCACTGTATGCATATAGGATATGGAAAAGTGTTGTGCCAAAGTATTGGTCAAGATAGTAGCATAACTATGTAAATCATATATGTATGCATAATAGGTTATCATGTCAACATGATTTGATGATTATGAAGTATTACTAATCATGTACTTAATTTCGATTTGTAGGAAAGATCGTGAAGAATGATGAACATTGAACAAGTGATGGATGTTCAACAAGAAGACTTACAAATCAAACATACTATTGCAAGCTCGTGGCTAGAAGATTCTCTTAGAAAGAGGAAGAGGATCATGATGAGATGTTTGCTCCAAGTGGCTAGATAAGACCATTCTCTTAATGGTGTAATTGAAGAAGAAGTGTGAATCAGGCTCTGTGTGGGTACCCAGGATCGATAATCATTTGATGAGCTTAATGATCACCATTGATGATGTAGATCTCAACCTTTGCTACAAGGTTGAAGATGGTTTCTATATACAGATGACATGGATGCAAGAAGGAACTCATCACAGAGTTTGAATGATATTGAGGCTCATATCAGTAGACCCATATGATGAGAGATGGCACAGATAAATATGCAAAAGATCACTCAATGCAGAGTGTGAATGATATTCAGTCACAGAGAGAGAATTGACAGTTTCTTGACAAGCTTGGGCTTTACCATAAGTAAATTTGTTCCTAACCTTTACCTTAAGGTTATGGATGATACTATTATTGTATGTGGATGATCTATTTCTGACAGGGAATGAGAAATATATCATGGAAAGCAAGAAGAAGCTAGCTACAGAATTTGAGATGAAAGATCTCGGATTGATGCATTACTTCCTAGGTCTGGAAGTATGGCAAGGCTCAGAAGGAATCTTTCTCAACCAGGGAACGTATGCTATGGAAATCCTGAGAAGATTTGATATGTTGGAATGTACAACCATGGCCACTCTCATGGGTTCCAACTTGAAGCTGTTAGCTAATGACTCCTTAGAGTTAGTTGATGTGACTCTGTACAGACATATTATTGGGTCGTTGATGTATCTGACGAATACCAGGCCAAATATATGCCTTGCTATGAACACCTTGAGTCAGTATCTAGTGGAAACTAGATGTGTTCACCTGATAGTTGCAAAGCATGTGATGAGGTACCTAAAGGGTATGATAGACTTTGGTCTATGCTATCTTGGAGATCATGACTTCAAATTGTATGGCTACACAAGATGTTGATTGGGAAAGAAGTGTATCAGACAAGAAATGCACATCTGGTGGATGTTATTGTCTGGGATCTGCCATGATCTCGTGGTCTAGCAGGAAGCAGTCTAGTGTGGCTCTCAGCATAGCTGAAGTGGAATATATATATAGTTGCTTTCTTTGCTAGTTGTGAAGTGGTATGGTTCGGAAGTTGTTATCAAGATTGTTTGACTTAGTGATGGAATCCACTATGATCCTGTGTGAAAACCAGAGTTGTATCAAGATGACCAAGAATCCAGTGTTCCATGATAAGTCAAAACACATAGAGATCCAATATTTCTATATACGGGATATGGTGCAGAAAGGATCTATCAAGCTCGAGTATGTAGGCACTGATGAACAGGTTGTTGATATGTTGACCAAACCTCTGTAAAGGTTGAGTATTTCTAAAACAAGCTTGGTGTAGTTCAAAAGGACCCTCCTCGAAAGGGGGAGTGATATGGTCGATAAAGATATCTTTGGATACTGGTATCGATGTGGATACCTGTATCGATGATGAGATTGCCTATATTAATGGTAAGGTCAATGATAAGGATACCTGTGTATACTTGTGGATACTTGTATTGATGATGTGCATACTTGTATTGGTGTGGATACTTGTATTGATGATGTGTATACTTGTATTGGTGTGGATACTTGTATTGATGATGTGTATACTTGTATTGGTGTGGATACTTGTATTGATTATGTGTATACTTGTAATGGTGTGGATACTTGTATTGATGATGTGTATACTTGTATTGGTGTGGATACTTGTATTGATGATGTGCATACTTGTATTGGTGTGGATACTTGTATTGATGATGTGTATACTTGTATTGGTGTGGATACTTGTATTAATGATGTGTATACTTGTATTGGCGTGGATACTTGTATTGTTGATTTGGATACTGTATCGAAGATAAGTATACTTGTATCGATGATGAGGCTACTTGTTCTGACGATGACATCAGTATATGGTACCTAGTTGATATGATAGGACTGTATCATCCCTGAACTCCTAGTTCAAAATGTACGTGATGCGGATTGCATCATCCCGGAACCACTAGTTCAAAATGTATGTGATGGGGATTGCATCATCCCGGAACCACTAGTTCAAAATGTACGTGATGGGGATTGCATCATCTTGGAACCACTAGTTCAAGATGTACGTGATGGGGATTGCCTCATCCCGAAACAACTAGTTCAAAATGTACATGATGGGGATTGCATCATCCCAAAACCACTAGTTCAAAATGTACGTGATGGGGATTGCATCATCCCGGAACCACTAGTTCAAAATGTACGAGAGGGGATTGTATCGTCCCCGTACTTCGGTCCCTAAATTGATCCGTAGACTTATGTCTCTGTGGTCCCTAGTGGATGAGAGGGGATTGTATCGTCCCCGGACGTCAATCCCTGAATTGATCCATAGACAGATGTCTCCGAGAAGTGCTCCCTAGCGGATAAGAGGGGACTGTATCATCCCCAGACTTTGGTCCCTGAATTGATCCGTAGACAAATGTCTCTGAGAAGTGGCCCCTAGTGGATGAGTGGGGATTGTATCATCCCCAGACTTCGATCCCTGAATTGATACGTAGACATATGTCTTCGAAAAATGGTCCTTAGACTTTGTCTAAGTTGACGAGTGGACTGCATCGTCCCTAGACATGTTATGGTGTCTTAAATGGATCATGTGTTTTGCAGGGTATGATACTATTGATCATGATGGTATACATGATGATGCTGTTGATCGTGATGATCTAGATGACAATATTGCTGATCGTGATGATCTAGATGACGATGAGGATGATCGTGTGATGACAATGTTGATGATCGTGTGATGACAATGTTGATGACCGTGAGATGACAATGATGTTGATCACGATGATCTAGATGACGATGTTGTTGATCGTGATGATCTAGATGACGATGCTGATGATTGTGTGATGATGATGCCGATGATCGTGTGATGACGATATTGATGATCGTGTGATGACGATGCTGATGATCGTGTGATGACGATGTTGATGATCGTGAGGATCCAGATGTTGATGTTGCTGTAGCTATTCGAGTGTTGCAGAATATGAAGACTCAGTACTGAAGATGTTGATGTTCCAGTATTGAAGATGTTCCAGTAACTACTTGAGTTACTGATGATGTTGAGAAAGCTTCCAATGATTTATAGATGTATCATGTATGATGTTGATGACTCCTTACTCATGCAAATGTTGTTATAATATCCTTCTCGTTAAGGGGGAGTGTTGAAATATTGTAACTTCAAAGAATATTATATGTGTACTTTATTATTCCAAATATGTTTCATTCCTCCGTGAAGACCTTATTGTATATCCAGAGATGTTTATTCCTCCGTCGGAATGTGGTAACATGGGTTATTAGACTTCCCTAGTGGGGGTCGGCCCTGTATGTGTTATGTGGGTCAAAGGGTTATTATACCACCCTAGAGGGGTCAGCCTAGTCAATTGTAATGGGATGTTTAACCCAGTGGTTAAGTTGGGGCCGACCTAGTTAATGTAAAAGACAAGTCGGAGATGTGTATAAATAGAGGAGGTGTGTTCCTCATTTAATGCACACTACACTCACTTGTAAATAGTGCATATGTGAGGGAGAGGTCTACTATGGAGGAGAAGGAGCTGATGTCTACGGTTTACATCTTTGTATTTGTTGATCATCTATATTGAGGAAGCTTTGCTGGGTTTTCTACCCCATGAGGGTTTCCCAGGATAAATCTGTGTCTCTTGTGTTTATGCTGTGCTTGTTGTTCTTTCAGTGATCCTGTATATGCTATTATTGTGAAATGGAATCTAATGCTGATATTTTCTGTCTTAGCATATTGATTCTTAGCAATAGCTTCATGACCTTAGATGATATAAGCGAGTCTGTTTCTTTACATAAATGGCCAAATCTTCACCAATTTTTTTACTGCTCTATTTAAAATTAAGCAGCAGTTTAGAAACTAAAAGCATACCTTGAGGATTCCCAAATATGGAATTTTACTCATTTAAGGTACTTCCTACACATCCATTTAATTGAAATAATGGCTTGTGTTCCTCCTATTGTATTATTTTATTATTTCCATTGTTTGACTACCTGCATGGAACTATAGCATACAGATTTGCAAAGCAATATTAAGACACCAACACCCCCTGTAGCTAGGTTATTCACACCAGCTAGTACATAAATGTACTTACTAAGAGTTATGGAACTCTTAGTAACAGTTCGTGAATGGGAGTGTGTGCATGCAAATAGAAATGGTAAAAAAGAAAAAATGTTGAAAGTTACTGTAGTAAAAATAAGATCTAAACTAAAATATTAAGCACCCCATAATCAAAGATAGGCCATGTGAATCAAATAATGCTTTTCATTAATGTTAAAATGGTTTTACAGAGTAGTGTTCCCTCAAAATGGTGAGGATGTCAGGGGCCCTTGCAACCGTTTAAATGGTGGTGCTCTGGGTATCCAATGTCTCTTGCTCTCCTCTGAATGCTCAAGGGTATCCAAAACTCAACTAGAATGGAGTAACTACAAGCTGAAAGGGAGGCTAGGGTTTTAGTAGGAATTTAGGCAGAGTCACGGTAGGGAAGAGTGAATCATGTGAAATGGGGGGCCTCAACAACCTTTTTATAGCAATTTTGGATAGTGGAATATTGTCTTGTGGTACCGGGAAGCCACTAGTATTGGCTTGTGGTATTTGATGGTTTCCCTCCTTTTTCTTTTATTTTGAATATTTCCCCTTTTTCTTTTTCCTTTATTTTTTTTTGGGGGGATTTTGACATTTTTTGAAGGAATTTCATTAATTGTTTAAGGGAAATAACTATTTTTTCCCATTTTCTCACCAACTTAGGGATTTTGGGTTTTTGGAGGCTAAATATGAAGGAAAAAGGGATAATGGGTTATGTGACCAGGGGGGTGAGCTAGGTGGTCAAATATTTGGTGTTAACAGATTACCCTTTGATGTGTTAGGGCGGGAGCACATTGTATGGCTGATACACATCATAGGTACTTACCTTTTCCAAGGTGGTGATCATTGTGGTGGTGGAGATTAGAGACTGTTTGGAGAGCGGAACAAGTGCTTCATATGAACTTAAGGGCTAAAACTGCAAATACAACACCTTAATAATGGATGAGGTACATATAATATCAAATAGATGAACAAGACGGGCATACCCATGCTCATATCAATGTCTCAAGAGATACAAATAATGGTGAGGCCCAAAGGGGACCTAAACAATACATAGATAACTGTTGTATACATCATAATGGTCCATAGGGGACACAAATATGGGACATACTCATGGTCCAACCATGATTGATCTAAAGAATCGATACATGGAAACAATGGCATCCATCCTGAATGTGATATCAAAATAATTGATGCTCTGTTGGATCTGAAGGGGTCCAACAACTAGATGGACTAAATGACTAAGAGTTGGAATCTCAAAGGTACAATAAACTGCATTTGAACTAGATACTCTAGGAAGCATATAACTAAAGAGATTCCAAATATTGTTGCCAATGTATCCTGGAAGTCCATGGGAACATACAACTTGGGGGTTCCGAATAGACTCACTAATGTGCTAGATTCAGGAGACATCTGGGGTCTTCAACCAATAACTAAAGGGATCAATACCTTGTATGAATCTCAATGGTGCGATGATGGACTTGAAGTCGAGCACGTGAGAAATAACCATTCTAAGAGGCACTAAGAACTCCTCTCATATGGTTTGTATGAAATCACCATTGGTGTAGATGAGGCCAAGGTACAGGGACCTCTGGGTCTATCCTCTAGAATAGATGTGCTGATGTCGATAGAGGGAGACCTGCAACTACGAAGGAATTGATGTTTCATTGATAGGAGTACGAGGGATACAACCAAGAGGTGATAGTAATGGACATGAGACTGAGACATTGTAAGGGGATACGAGGGACGTAGAGTGGTGGGACTCAAACTTTCTTTGTTCAGAGAATGGCAGCAGGGATGACCTGGAAACATATGAAACTAACCTTGGGGAAAGGGGATCATAGCTTGAGGGATCAGGGACTGTGACTGGAATGGGGGAGACTCATAAGGGGTAACTGATAGGTGATATCGGGGGGACTCCAAGGATGACACATCGTGGAATACTCTAAATAAAAGTGACCATATTAGCGAATGTTTCCATAATGGGGGACCATATGTGATATGCAGGGGCACCAAAAGGCACTGATTCGGCCTTCTTCATGGTTTAAGGAGCTTGAGGAAGAGATAGAAGTGTGCTCGATATGATACTGTCATGTGGATTTGTACGATCCCAAGATGGTGAATGCTCGTGGGTGATTTCAATTTTAGAGAGTCTGAATGCAATAGGAAAACTATGAATGGGTTCTGTTTTGTGTGTTAGTCCCCAAAGCCTGAAAAATAATAAAAGTATGCAATAGAGAACTCTTCTAGCCGAAGGGACTACAATATTCCTTTTTCATAATTAGTCTACATGGTCCGGAAAATGGTTAAACTTATACCATATAGATGCCCTTTCAGATACTTTAACGAGCATGAAAGGAAGCAAGATTGCTTGACGATCTTTTCATTCTTTAAGGAGTCAAAAAATATCTTGATTGAAACTTCCTAAGTGCCTTTTTCATAAATAATTTGTGCATCCCGAAAAAGGGATAAACGTATACCAAACAAATGTGAGATTTAAGTAAGGACAAAATGTTCAAAGTTGGGGATAGGTATGAGTGAATTGTTAAAAAAGGCGAGGTGGAACACTAATGTGGCCTCCTTGCGGGTAGATAAATGTTGGAAAAATAATGCAATAACTGCAATATGGAAGGAGCAAAGGGTTATGAAGAGGCCGCGAGGGAAAAAAAGGAAGAAAGATACATGTAACTGATGGCGTACCTGATGGCATGCAAATCGAGTTAGTGGTGCAGAAAGGATGGCCTGAAAAAAGGTAAGTGAGAGAGGGAAATGATCTCAATCGGCATCATGGGCATGAAATACTAATTCCGGTGGTGCAAACGGCACAAAAACGGAGGTAGGAGGGGTTCGGTGTGGTCATAGGGAGGAAAAGAGGCTAAAATGGGCCATAAATGAGGGGGATCCTACTGAGTCGAGGAGTTGGTGATGGGGAGAGATGATTACCCACAAGGGAAGCAAACTAGGCATCTAGAAATCAAACCAAATATGCAAGTGACATGTGACCTAAAAAATGGTTGAGATCACTCATGTGAAAAAGTGAGCAGGGTTAAGATCCCACCCCCATGCTATGGGCATGGGGTTTGTAGTTATGGGGAACATATGTGTTGGATTGAAAAATGGGCTCATTGAAATGCCAAGATAGATGTTTTAAGGAAGGGTAAAAATTATTGATCATGCCCCCTATCCTAGGGTCGAAGTAATCTATTACGCCCCCTAGCCTAGAGGTGTCGATGCGGCGTGGATGCTCTCTTAGAGAGGGATCAACAGGGCATCAACCAATTGATGGAAAGGGGGTGTACCGTGAGGATATAGGCCATGGTGGCACACTAAATTGATGATATGATGATGGGGATCTCCCCTTGTAGGGTGGATTTCTCCAATATCTTCGACGATAATGATGACGATGATGAGTAAGCAAGTTTTTGGGCCTACCCCCATGCTGTGGACATGTGATTTCCTTGTTAATTCGAAAAGGTCCAACAAATAGGCAGAGGGATTAGTTGAAGTTGATGATGTGACTGTGGTATCACCAGTTTAAATAACATAGATGGGTTTTACTTCAACCGAGGAGTATTCAGGGGGGTGGATCTCCTCAATAATAGTGATTGAGGACTCCAAAGATGGTTGTCGCAACTTATTGAGAACCAACCTATACTCTGGAATGTCGTGGAAATAGTGGGAATAATGGCCATAGATGCCACAAATCACACACGACTGGTTAGTGCGCAACGAATTGTTACGTGTCGGAGGAGTGGATGGTACTTGGACAACCAGAATGTTGGGGTCATCCTCCAATTCCTACATATGCTTGTGAAGGTTGGGAAAGTGTGGAAAATTTTGGGTAGGCTGAACCAAAACATCACACGAATCACATTTGGGAGGTGCTCTTGTTGGAGGAGGGGGGTTCACAACTTTGGTCTCCATTTCCACGGTGTTGGTTTTCAAGATTTTTCCCCTAGCCCTCTTGGAAGACTAAGGGGTGGGGTTGGAGGAAGTTGTTGTCGACACACCAGGGGGTGGATGATTAGTGATGTTGATCAATTGGACCAGTTGAAGAACGACTTGTGGGGTCAGCTTGGGATTTGGTGCAGGCAAGTACCAGACTGAAATCCCTAATGTTAATTCTGGGAGATTCAACATGGCCATAATAAGCATGCTTACTAATCCTAATGGTGGAAAGAGGAAAGGGATCATGTGGATCGTGATGGATTCCACATGGATGGGTACCAGTGGAGGTTGGGGTTGGGTTGGTTGCAATTGAGTTATCAATTGATTGCTGGGTTACAACTCAGAGACTGATTTACTTGAAGAAATGGTGCGCAAGTCAGATATCTCAATAGCCAAAGGAGATGGGATAAAGGTGGTAAATGTGGAATCCATCAAGGCCTCAGAATAAAGGCTTGGACCCACTATGGAAATCAAAGGAGTAGACGCACCAAGGAGAGGTTTGTCAACCATGGGGAGGAAGTTCTCTGGCATGGTGGGTGTGTTAGGGTCATAGTAAGTAAGTTGGTCGATTTTGACGAACCACCCCTCATGGGGGAAATTCATAAGCCAAACAACAAATGAGGCAACGACCTTCATCGCGTACATGTAGCTTCACCCTAGAAGAAGGTTGCATTCGAGTTGTTCATTGACGACTTCAATGTCAATCAGGATGGTTTCATCGACTAACTGAATGGGAAAGTTGGAGAGGAGGCCTTGTGGCTGAGTTGTGCAAACATCCTAAGCTTGAATGTAAGTCGTGGATAATTTCAAAGGAGGGGATCCTAGCTTCTTTCACATGAGTGTGGACATGAGGCATGTAGAGGTGTCATCGTCGAATATGCATCAATGGATAACTAGGTTTCAGCTCTAGACAGAGCTCTAAAATGTGAGGGAAGAAGGAATGCAAGTTTCTGATTGTTCTAATTCAAATGCCATCAATTATTAGTTAGAAGGATCGATTGCACCTAAGCCAGACAACAATGCTTTGCGTTGTTCTGGATGAATTTTCAAAACTTATAAGGATGACATAGCTGCAGGGGATTGGGCTAAGCCATCCACGATATTATAATTGGGGGGAAAACGAGCATTGGGGTTGTTGGTGATGCAACACAGAGGGAATTTGGGGGCTTTGGGGGCCCCCTCCAGTGGTGGTGTAGGTAGTCATAAAGAATTATCTACATGGGTAAATGTGGCAGCCTTGTCTGCATGGATAGTCTCGGTTATCCACACTAGCTAGGTTATCTACACTAGCTAGTACATAAATGTAGTTACTAAGAGTTATGGAACTCTTAGTAAAAGTTCATGAATGGGAGTGTGTGAATGCAAATAGAAATGGTAAAAAAGTAAAAATATTGAAAATTATTGCAGTAGAAATAAGATCTAAACTAAAATATTAAGCACCAAAGAATCAATAATATGCCATGTGAATCAAAGAATTCTTTTCATTCATGTAAAAATGGATTTACATTGTATTTTTACCTCAAAATGGTGAGGTTATTGGGGGACCTTGCACCCGTATAAATGGCGGTGCTACAGGTCTCGAATGTCTCTTTCTCTTCTCCAAATGCTCAAAGGTAGCAAAAACTCAACCAGAATGGAGGAACAAAACCGGAAAGAGAGGCTATGGTTTTAGTAGGAATTTCGGCAGAGTCTCAGTAGGGAAGAGTGGATCATGTGAAATGGGGGGCCTCCACCACCTTTCTATAGAAATTTTGGATGGTGGAATATTATCCTGCGGTTTTGGGAAGCCACTTGTATTGTCCCATGGTATTTGATGGTTTCCCTCCTTTTTCTTTTATTTTGAATATTTCCCCTTTTTCTTTTTCTTTTATTTTTAATTTTGGGGCATTTTGACCTTTTTTAAAGGAATTTAATTAATGTTTTGAGGGAAATAATGATTTTTTGCTGATTTTCTTACCAACTTAGGGTTTTTGGGTTTTTGGAGGTTGAATATGTAGGAAAAAGGAATAATGGGTTATGTGGCTAGGGGGACAAGGTAGGTCGTCAAATTTTTGGTGTTAACACCCCCTACTCATTCTTCATTCCCGTTACATTTCATTCGGAAGGAAGGTTGAATGTTGCTTCTATAGATTCTACCAAAACCTTACAATATATTTACTTCAATGTCCTTTTGTTATTATTTGTTGAATTGGACGTGAGAGACATGGGCACAAGGGTTATTAACCATGGTTAAGTTGATTGAATATCCTTATTTTTCTTTCTCTATTATGGATTCTATGTACAGCTGATAGTTGCAGACCCAAATTTCTTTGTGAATATAGAAATGAGTAGTGAAGTCTCCATTGCACATCAAGGTGCTCTTTCTAGCATGATGACACATGCAATATTTTATAATAAAATTCCTATGATCTCCATGCACTAAACTTATTTTTTATCCCTCACACTATTTTTACTTTTTTATTGAATTAAGTATTTACATCCATAATACCAAGATTCCATTGTAACTACTCTACTATCAACATTTACAAGGACCTGCAATAGCATCTCCAAGCAACTTTGTGCAGAATTTCCAAAAAATAAGTTCTTCTCCTTAACCAATTCCTCTTCTACCCCTCATTTCATGATAACTCAAAATCCATATATCCTTAGAATCTGAGATACCATACTAATCCAATTTGTATTTCTCAATTCCGAAATTCCATTAGAGCTATAATCCGTGGAGAATTCTCAATAAAAACGCAAAGGCAATCTTATTACTACAATGATTCCCTCTTTCATCAAAGCCCTATAAAGTCTCATTATATGATGGACCAATGTTCTTTTTCCCTTCAACTTCACTTATAGATTCAACAAGAACTACACAAAGTTATCACCAATTTAGGGAGAAGGAAGAAAAATTCTCCACCAACATAATATTAAGGAACACAACTCTCAATCTTATTTTGTTTAGAAAGATAGGGTTTTGTTGATTGGATAGTAATTATTTTTGATGGTAATTATGCCTAGCTCTATGAAAACTAGACACAGTTCATTAATTGGTGTAATCGGGGATTAAGTGCATGAAAAAGACAAAAAAATGGACATGCCAGGTATTGAACACCGTAACACCGTACCTCTTGTAAGCAAAGTGAGCAAAACACTCTACCATGTGAGCTACATTCCCTTAGGTAAGGAAATACAATGCAATATACTCAACTTAGATTATTAAAATTTACTATAAAAACCCTAGATTAATAAAGACATTATAACTCTTCAATATGGTCCAAATTTTAAAAACCATAAATTTAAGGCATGCACCATCAAAAGTGATGCATTAGCACAAGTATAAAAAATAGATTTTGTGCAACGAACAACGTAGTACTAATCTCCCCCTCTATTATATGGGAACTCATTCTTATGTGGATTGATTTCCTAGGCACCATTTTTGTATTAGGGATGTTAAGGCCTAAATGTGGGAATTTAGCATCGACTGAGGCGGGGCCATAATCAATGTATCAAAACCAATGGTTCTGTTGGTTACAATGTTCATATATTGTGTGCATTGCGTCATTTTGTTTCCCGCAACCTAGACAAGATTGATGTTATTGGTGAGATTGGATCGTTGAATTAGTTGGGGGATTCTTTTTTATATACATAAGAGCAACCCTAATAATCAAGTAAATTACAATGTTGAGTGAAACAAATCTCAATCACTTACACTTTACTAATGAATTTCTATGACAAGTTAGATATGATAATTTTTTCCCTACTCAGGGGCCATGTTACTTGGAACTTGATAGAGAAAATAATGTTATCACCCAAAAGGGTGGATTTACAAGAGAGCACAAGGTGCAAATGCATATAGAATGTTTTGTCCCATTGAGAAGAGGACTTCAACAAAATGATAGAATTAGAGTTGGAAATAAACCCTTTCACAAAAATGAAACCCATGATTTAAAAGACTAAAGTGAATAATGATGGCCGTCAACAAAAATACCTTGGATACATAACCATGCAAACAAATATTTACCAATGGATTTTTCCAAATGGAATGAAGCCCAAAATTCCATCTTAATAGCTTAGATTGAAGTGCACAAAATTTGTTCAATCATGAATCAAGTTGTAGCAAAAATATGCATATGTTGATTTTACTTACTAAAGTGATGGAAATATTCTTAAAAACATTGTTGTAGAGCATATTCAATCTTTGTCGGATCAACCATTTATTGTTTCTAGTGATTTAAATTGTTTGATTATACTAGTTAAAAACAAGGTTATTTTTCAATGCATGGATGTAGTTGGTGAGGGTCTCTAGGATGTGATAGATCAACACTACAAGGTGGATGCTCTCTCCAAAAATGGTTTGTATACCTACAATAATTATTGGGGTGTATCCCACTATATTGCTCATTGATTAAACTATTTTTTAATGATCTCCCATTTCTTATATAACCCACAACTCTCAACTATGTTTGTGTCTCTCCCTTTGTTCTTTTAGGCCATTGGCACATCCTTTTCTATATTGACAATTTCAGGTCACACAATAATCCCTTTCTTTGAAAGGGATACTAGTTTTCAATAGTGATGTGATGAATGTGTGTGGTTTCACACCTCTAAAATGCATCTTTCAAAAATGTCAAAGTATCTCTACATTGACATTAAGATATAGAATAATATAATAGTGTTCTATATATTTAGAGGGAAATATGTATGGAGATATCAAAACTATGCACTTACCAATAACAAGGAATCATTTAGTCTCTAAGTCAAAATCAAAGATAATTTATTTTGTGTAGTCTAAAAAATCGATTATTTGAGTTGGTATAGATGAATTTTTTGGGAACGATTTTGAAAAAATCAAGTTGTAATTTTTCAAAATCCAGGTTAAAACTATCACATTTTAGAATTTTGGGTGCCCCATGGGTTTTTAGGGTGCTGAATCTATTTCTACCATCAAAATCCTGATAAAACACAACTAAATTTTGATTTTGTAAAATAAAATAAAAGAACGACGATCCGGCTACAAATGATTGTCCAATCCAAATCGTCGAATTTTTAGACATCTCCTAATTTATTTATAAGGTGGAGGGTTTGGAGGAGAAAGATAAGATTTTTCTAGAGTCAAAATTTCCACATATGATCGAAATACAATTTCATTTTTCCAAAAAACCATGAAAACGAGGAATTGTAATAAAATTCCCTTAGTTTAAAAGGAAAAATTTAGAATAAAACCAAGAGATTTCAGATGATTTAACACCATACTCCACAAAAAATTTAATTGAACCACCATTAGACCACTCAAAGAAAACCACACATCAAGCTCTTCATATTTGTTTTACTATTCTCTTTTTAACCTCATCCCATGTACTTTACTTCCCATTTTTTTCTTTAGACATTCATTTGCACCTTCTCCGACAATTGCAATATATATATATATATATAAGAGTAAAACCAAACAAAACTAAATCCATATTTAATTAAAATAAGTATGAAAAGAATGTGCACGCGGGCACATGTATATAAGAGCGTATATAAGGGGAAACTTTCTAAACAATTTCTTTTGATTTTAAGGATGGTACTTGGGCTAAAAAAATTATAATCATAATTAGAATACTATTGTTTTATATTTTTTCATTAATTTCATAGAAGTATATTTAATATTGAATCAACATTTCTAAAGCATAGTGTTGGGCCTGGCCCAAGTTGGGGAAATTTTGGTAATTTTGGATAACACAAGGAGGTTGAGCTGCAGAGTTGAGCGCAGCTCAACAAAAGATACATTTTTGTGCAAGTATGGGGGATGATGCGAAGTTGTGTGCAGCAATCGAATTTTGGTGGTATCGTGAAGACCAGCGCTGCAAGGAAGCAATGCTACGAAGTGATCAGGCCACATGGAGCTAGCAAAGCGGAGTGCTGGACGAAGGACAGGTGTAGGTACCGGATAGGCCAGCGGTGGTCTAATTTTGGCAAGTATGCTGCAGAGATGCCAAGTTGCGGGCATGAGCAGATCAGGAAGGCGGCCAGTTGTACGAGTTCATTAAGTGGAGAACGGTTCAGGGAAAGCAACAACTGGGCATTCTTAGTTGTACGAGGCCGTTAAGAGGACGAATGGTCTACAGAGAAAGCGACTAGGAGCTGATCCAGTCATACGAGTCCGTTACTGGAAGGACGACTCAAGGAAGATGACCTGTTGGTGTTCACACAACAGGAAGGCCGGAAGCGACAGAACAAAGGCATGGAGGACTACCATGACAGCACACTCACTACCAAAGGCTAGCAGTTCGGTTCAGAGGAACTGAGGTAGTTTTGGAAACCCTAAGGGTTTCGGTCTTCAGCTTTGTAAAGACATGACCTTTGGGCATGGTCTATTTAAGAAGACATTTTTTCTAAGGGAAGGGGTTCGTTGGTTACTTTTTGGGGGTTATTGTTGTATTGCAAGATCTTTCTGAAGAAGAAGCCATTGTAAAGGATCTACAGCTGTGTGCGTAAAGACCTAGTCGAGAGAAGAGAGTCTACAGCTGAGTGCGCAGAATAAGAGCGATTGTCCCCTTCCCATTAAAGATATATATATAACAACCATTCTTGGGGACGTAGCTTCCCACCCGAGGGAGTGAACCACGTTAAATATTGTGTTGTGTGAGTGAGTGGAACATTGTTGTGTATAATTGCGTTTATCGTTTTTCTGTAGATGAATGTCTGAATATTTCCTTGCATTCTGTTATGTGAAGAATTTTGTATGCATTTTCCATCAGGAGAGTATGGAGATTATATGTGAAGTCTGCATGAATAGATGAATGGTGAATACTTAGCTTTGCTTCTGAAAGCAGTGAATCAGATATCTGTTTAAGTGTTAAGAGATTGCTTAAGTACTTTCCTATATGCCATGGAATGAATGTATGACAATGATTTGCATCTGTGGTGTATGCTTAAATATTAAACATTCTAAGTGTATAAACAAATGTTAAAGTGATAATCATCTAAGTGCATAAATGAGTTGATGAGTGATACTCATTTAAGTGCCTTAAGAATTTCTGAGTACTTCAAGTATAAAGTTGAACTGTATTGTTCATAGTCTCAATAGAAGCCCCGCGGTAGAAGGACTTAGTGGTGTCGACCGCGTTATTGTCCATCACAGCGCAGTCTCACCCCGCAACGCATGCCCCCTGCCGCGCTATGTAGTATGTCCGTCCAAACAACTCATCACATACTATGGAAACCTGATTCCGCAGTACCCCATAGATATGCCTCGGATGAGACCTCAACCTGCTCGTAGGTTGTTGCCGAAAGGGCCAGTGCAAAGGCATTTTGTTGGTTAAAGGGAAACTGTGAAGAACCTGGGTCTTATTGAAAACCTCTGGGTCAGTGTGAAGCCAACAAATGGTTCCGTTGCTGTGCTAGAATTCGTGATGAGTTGCAATTATGATGTGTGAAAAATAACCTCAATTCCCGGAAGGCTCCGACAATTGGCATCCTGAAAAGACAGAGATCCGAGCTTGGTGTGACAAGACCGAAAGAAACTTTGCAAGGCTAGAGAATAGACATCCGTGTCTATTTGACGAACAGTGGTTGAATAGATATCTATGGAAATACATTCACGATATTTTCTGGACATCATTTCAAAACGAGCTGTAAGAGTGGATCTTGCGGCTCGTAGAGAAGAAAACCTATTTTCAAGGAGGCATTCCTACAGAGTGGACTTCCGAGCTCATAACGCAGCTCAAAGCGATAGACAGCCCATTGACACGTGTAGTTGATTTTTGGGTTGACCACATGCTAGAAGGCTTCGTAACAGAATTTGTTGTAGACACACCCAAATCCTACAACCAAGCAGAAGCATATTTTTTCGAAGGATTCCAAGGTAAGTACCTAAACAATCTCAGTCTATACATTAAGATGTTGTTAGCTGAGAAAGGTGTTTTAAGAATGCAGTAATATTTTCAAGTCTGTCATGGTAAATAGTATATATAATGATTCTGACGAAGATACCCATAATCTTAGAAGTGGCAAGAGATATAAATTGAATCAGAATCTTGAAGGTGCTACGCTCCACATAGACACTGAGATCCCCTGTGACCTTAATAATGAAGCTGCACCACCATTCACCCCTCAAAATCCGTCGTTTGCAGAAACCACGCCACCCTTACATCAGAGACCATCTGTTACACAGCCCACCCCACAGCATAGTCTGATATCCCCATTTGTTTTCACCTCCCTCACAACAGTCGCACGCTAATCCGGGCACTTCACCACCTAATACGACAATGGAAAACACTCATATGAAGCTGCCGATATTCAAAGGAACTGGTCTAGAAGACCCTGACCAGCATTGGTTTCTTTGTGAATCCGTATGGAGTGTAAGACAAATCCAGGATGATGGCGTGAAGAGAGCACAACTCATCACCACTTTTAGGGATAGAGCTTTACATTGGTTTATGAAGTACTCTCAGACACAGCCCAAAACCCTCGCAGAAATTAAAGATGCACTTGTGGCTGAGTTTAAGAAACCCAAATCTGAATCTCAATGTATAACCAAGTGGAAAGAAATAAAGCAGAAACCGACTGAAATGGTTTGGGAGTTTGGTCAAAAGTTCAAGACCTTATTAGACCAAGTGAGCTTTTTTATAGCTCTGGAACAACACAAGGAATGGTTCATTGCTACACTGTTGCCCCATATTAGACTACCACTGATGCAGCAAAAGGTTGCGTCGCAGGCAGAGGCCTTGGAAATCACAATGAAGCTAGAGGCTTCATCGATTGGTGAGACGAGTTCTGGGATGTCTCAGATCCAGAACCAGCTGACCACCCTGACACTAGAATTGCAAAGCATGAAGAATGGCAAAGAAAAAAGGTATGAACCTAGACATGAGGTCTATTGTACAAGTTGTAAAGGAGAAGGCCATGATTGGGAGCATTGCCCTGTATTCTGCGACTATCTTAACAGTGGTGCGCCCAACCCAATAAATTAGAATCAGGCCCCATGGTGTGAAATTTGTAGAACCACAGGACACAAACCGGAAGACTGCTATCTCATACAGAAATATGTGAAAACACCTAAAAATTTATACTGCACTTTCTATAAATCAGTTGGACATGATGAATCCAACTGCCGTGCATATGAGCTAATGAATGAGAGAAAACGAGATATGGACTCGATGAGAGGCACTGGCTTGTACCATGTACAAGAAGATAACCAGCCTAAACAAGAGAATGCGCAATATGACCAAGGAGGATACAGAGGTTGTGGTGCTGGATACCGCGGTAGAGGAAGAAATGCTGGCCTGCCGCATGGAAGAGGCCGCGGCCAGGTTATTTGCTATAATTGTGGCCAGCTAGGTCACGTGTCTAGAGATTGTGTTAACCCATGAACTACATGCAATTACTGTAAATCATTTGAGCATGTTATTGAACACTTCCTAGTGCTAGAGGTTGAAATGCAGAAAAGAAGATGGATAGATGCACCAAAACCAAACGTCCAGTGGATCACAGTGGAGAATAGACCAGTGGATCCGAGCATCAATGTGGTCACGCGCAGTGGTACTGAGATAGGCCGCGATAGGGGAGCAGAAGTTTCCACATCAGGGGAGTCTCACACAAGGCAAACTCCTCTTGAGACACTATGGATAAGGAAACCTCCAGGAAAAACTCTTGCTCTCGATCTACGAAAGAACAAAGAGGTCTTTATTAACACACGGGATACCTTTAGAGAACCAACACCCAAGACACAGAGGATCCCGTTCCGCAGTGAAATACCACATGTTGAAGACATGCCAACTGCTTATGGCAAAATAAGCACCGCAACGGATGTCAGCACTTCCGTTGCGCAATTCCTGCGAAGCTGCATGAAGTTACTCAAAATTGAAAATGCCATAGTAGAGCTACAGAAGCTCATAAACCAATATGAACCGCAAATGGAAACATAAACTTTGGACAGTGCAGTACATCACATAAGGAAGCATAAAATAACAGGCCGAGAAATGAGGCTTACTGCGCAGATAGGAGATTTTGAAATGGATGAAGTCATCCTTGATCTGGGATCCAAAGTAAATGTCTTGACTAGGCAGACATGGCAGCAGATGGGTCGACCAAAGTTGCTATGGTCACCTATCCAATTGAGAATGGCTAACCAAGAGAAAGTCATACCTTTTGGCTGGTTAGCTGATGTAGTGGTCGACATCGATGAGGTCCAAAGTCATGCAGACTTTGAAGTTATCGAGATTGTGGATGATAGTCAGCCTTTTCCTGCATTGCTAGGAATTGA
Source organism: Larix kaempferi (assembly GCA_027924585.1). Taxonomy (NCBI): domain Eukaryota; kingdom Viridiplantae; phylum Streptophyta; class Pinopsida; order Pinales; family Pinaceae; genus Larix; species Larix kaempferi. The sequence continues at coordinate 1,158,899 of BSBM01001179.1, forward strand.
GTGGGCTATTGATAACTTGGCTATCATAAACCTGAACACAAAGAAGATGATATTTGAAGGAAAGCATCTTAGGGTCATCGCACTGTTGGATCCTGCAGATGGTGACAGATATAGTGAGCCAATTCAAGAGGAATCTAAGGCTCAAGACTTCAATTAGTTATACCAGCTCACAGCGAACCAAGAAGATTACATTAATCCTACTGCGGATGGTACACTCAGCTCGTGATGTGACAACTCATGTGTCTCCGATTCAGAGGCAGGACTCAAAAATTGGCAAAGCCGCATGCATCAAGTATCAACAAGAAGGTGCGCACAGGTTACGAAATCACTGTGCTGGATCGGAAAGGAGGTAAGTCCTATTCCCACATATGATGGTTCTACTAATGTTTACACTTTCATCCAAGAATACACTGCAGCTGTTGCAGATGAGCACAGGTTACCAGCATTGGATATGGTACTGCACGACACACCCACCAGATGGTGGAATACACACAAGCAAACATTGACCACTTGGGATCAATGCAGGGTTAAGATGCAGATCTGATTTGTTGAAAGGGTTACCTTACCCTTTGAAAAGTTTAATGGACAGATAGAACCTAGTCAGCACATTGAAGTCTATTCGCAGGCATGGACGGAAAGGCCACATACAGAATGGGTGGATCTATTTGTACATATGCTGGATGATGATATTCCAAAGAAATGGTACCTAGACCTGGAGTTGCGCAGAGAAACCACTGATTGGGACATGCTGATTGCGAACTTCCAAAAGGACTTCAACTTTGATGATGAGAACCCATTGATCCATGACACGTTGCAGATAATTAAGGAATGCATATTCAGGGAAGACTGTCCTCACAGAAATATGACATCAGAGGAATTCTTTGAGGCAGATCGCATTCCTGCGCACCTACAATCAGAATGGAAGAAACACAAAGAACATCCCATCGAGTGTTATAACATAGCTAAAGATATCGATGATAAAAACAAAGACGATGAGGACAATCCATGCAACATAGACATACCAAAATCTGAGGGCGCGCGTGACGTAGAAGGACCTCTGTTGGAGATCCCAGACATGAGTGGGCCAGTAATGATGCAAAAGGTGAACATTGGCACAAGCAAAGAGTCGAAGTTCGGGTCAATTGAAGACTATTGGGACGATCAGACTATTGCAGACATCACAGAAACCTTACATGAGTACCAGGAGATTTTCTTGACAAAGTTCACAAAAATGAAAGGCATTCTGGGAGAACTAGGGGTCATGAAAATACCTTTGAAGCCAAGCGCCAAGCCTGTGAAGCAGAGACCATACAGATTAAATCCGCTCTACAAAGAAAGAGTCCGTGCAGAGCTAGACAAGATGCTTGAAGCAAGAATCATTGAACGTATCGAAGAGTCCAAGTGGCTTAGCCCCATGGTCATTCAAGACAAGAAAACAAAAGGAGAGATCATGATATTTGTTGGAGGGAATGAGGCCTACTCTTTTACTAGTGGTTTCTCCAGGTATCATCAGATAAGGATTGATCCCGCATATAGGAATAAGACAACTTTTGCTACCTTTTGCTACAGAATGGGGGTTGTTTCGAGCTTGGTGTGACAAGACCGAAAGAAACTTTGCAAGGCTAGAGAATAGGCATCCGTGTCTATCTGACGAACAGTGGTTGAATAGATATCTATGGAAAGACATTCACGATATTTTCTGGGCATCATTTCAAAACGAGCTGTACGAGTGGATCTTGCGGCTCGCAAAGAAGAAAACCTATTTTCAAGGAGGCATTCCTATAGAGTGGACTCCCGAGCTCATAACGTAGCTCAAAGCGATAGATAGGCCATTGACACACGTAGTTGATTTTTGGGTTGATCACATGCTAGAAGGCTTCGTAATAGAATTTGCTGTAGACACACTCAAATCCTACAACCAAGCAGAAGCATATTTTTTCGAAGGATTCCAAGGTAAGTACCTGAACAATCTTAGTCTATACATTAAGATGTTGTTAGCTGAGAAAGGTGTTTTAAGAATGCAATAATATTTTCAAGTCTGTCATGGTAAATAGTATATATAATGATTCTGACGAAGATACCCATAATCTTAGAAGTGGCAAGAGATATAAATTTAATCGGAATCTTGAAGGTGCTACGCTCCACATAGACACTGAGATCCCCTGTGACCTTAATAATGAAGCCGCGCCACCATTCACCCCTCAGAATCTGTCATTTGCAGAAACCACACCACCCTTACATCAGAGACCGTCCGTTACACAGTCCACCCCACAGCATAGTCTGATATCCCCATTTGTTTTCACCTCCCTCACAACAGTCGCACACTAATCCGGGCACTTCACCACCTAATACGACAATGGAAAACACTGATATGAAGCTGCCGATATTCAAAAGAACTGGTCTAGAAGACCCTAACCAGCATTGGTTTCTTTGTGAAGCCTTATGGAGTGTAAGACAAATCCAGGATGATGCCGTGAAGAGAGCACAACTCATCACCACTTTTAGGGATAGAGATTTACATTGGTTTATGAAGTACTCTCAGACACAGCCCAAAACCCTCGCAGAAATTAAAGCTACACTCGTGGCTGAGTTTAAGAAACCCAAATCTGAATCTCAATGTATAACCGAGTTGAAAGAAATAAAGCAGAAACGGACTGAAATGGTTTGAGAGTTTGATCAGAATTTCAAGACCTTATTAGACCAAGTGAGTTTTTTTATAGCTCTGGAACAACACAAGGAATGGTTCATTGCTACACTGTTGCCTCATATTAGACTACCACTGATGTAGCAGAAGGTTGCGTCGCAGGCAGAGGCCTTGGAAATCGCAATGAAGCTAGAGGCTTCACCGATTGGTGAGACGAGTTCTGGGATGTCTCAGATCCAGAACCAGCTGACCACCCTGACACTAGAATTGCAAATCATGAAGAATGGCAAAGAAAAAACGTATGAACCTAGACATGAGGTCTGTTGTACAAGTTGTAAAGGAGAAGGCCATGACCGGGTGCATTGCCCTGTATTCTGCGACTATCTTAACAGTGGTGCGCCCAACCCAATAAATTAGAATCAGACCCCATGGTGTGAAATTTGTAGAACCACAGGACACAAACCGGAAGACTGCTATCTCATACAGAAATATGTGAAAACACCTAAAAATTTATACTGCACTTTCTGTAAATCAGTTGGACATGATGAATCCAAATGCCGTGCATATGAGCTAATGAATGAGAGAAAACGAGATATGGACTCGATGAGAGGCACTGGATTGTACCACGTACAAGAAGATAACCAGCCAAAACAAGAGAATGCGCAATATGACCAAGGAGGATACAGAGGTCGTGGTGCTAGATACCGCGGTAGAGGAAGAAATGTTGTCCTGGCACACGGAAGAGGCCGCGGCCAGGTTATTTGCTATAATTGTGGCCAGCTAGGTCACGTGTCTAGAGATTGTGTTAACCCATGCACTACATGCAATTACTCTAAATCATTTGAACATGTTATTGAAGACTGCCTAGTGCTAGAGGTTGAAATGCAGAAAAGAAGATGGATGGATGCACCAAATCCAAACGTCCAGTGGATCGCAGTGGAGAATAGACCAGTGGATCCGAGCATCAATGTGGTCACGTACAGTGGCACTGAGATAGGCCGCGATAGGGGAGCAGAAGCTTCCATGTCAGGGGAGTCTCACACAAGGCAGACTCCTCTTGAGACAGTATGGATAAGGAAACCTCCAGGAAAAACACTTGCTCTCAATCTACGAAAGAACAAAGAGGTCTTTATTGACGCATGAGATACCTTTAGAGAACCAACACCCAAGGCACAGAGGATCTCGTTCCGCAGTGAAATACCGCATGTTGAAGACATGCCAACTGCTTATGGCAAAACATGCACCGTAACGGATGTCAGCACTTCTGTTGCACAATTCCTGCGAAGCTGCATGAAGTTACTCAAAAGTGAAAATGCCATAGTAGAGCTATAGAAGCTCATAAACCAATATGAACCGCAGATGGAAACATAAACTTCTGACAGCGCAGTACATCACATAAGGAAGCATAAAAGAACAGGCTGAGAAATGAGGCTCACTGTGCAGATAGGATATTTTGAAATGGATGAAGTCATCCTTGATCTTGGATCCAAAGTAAATGTCTTGACTAAGTAGACATGGCAGCAAATGGGTTGACCAATGTTGCTATGGTCACCTATCCAATTGAGAATGGCTAACCAAGAGAAAGTCATACCTTTTGGCTGGTTAGCTGATGTAGTGGTCGACATCGATGGAGTCCAAAGTCATGCATACTTTGAAGTTATCGAGATTGTGGATGATAGTCAACCTTTTCCTGCATTGCTAGGAATTGAGTGGGCTATTGATAACTTAGCTATCATAAACCTGAACACAAAGAAGATGATATTTGAAGGAAAGCATCTTAGGGTCATCGCACTGTTGGATCCTGCAGATGGTGATAGATATAGTGAGCCAATTCAAGAGGAATCTAAGGCTCAAGACTTGAAAATTGGCAAAGCCGCATGCATCAAGTATCAGCAAGAAGGTGCACACAGGTTACGAAATCACTGCGCTGGATCGGAAAGGAGGTAAGTCCTATTCCCACATATGATGGTTCTGCTAATGTTTACACTTTAATCCAAGAATACACTACAACTGTTGCAGATGAGCACAGGTTACCAGCATTGGATATGGTACTGCACGACACACCCACCAGAGGGTGGAATACACACAAGCAAACATTAACCACTTGGGATAAATGCAGGGTTGAGATGCAGATCTTATTTGCTGAAAGGGTTACCTTACCCTTTGAAATGTTTAATGGACAGACAGAACCTAGTCAGCACATTGAAGTCTATTCGCAGGCATGGGCGAAAAGGCCACATACAGAATGGGTGGATCTATTTGTACATATGTTGGATGATGATATTCCAAAGAAATGATACCTAGACCTGGAGTTGCGCAGAGAAACCACTGATTGGGACATGCTGATTGCGAACTTCCAAAAGGACTTCAAATTTGATGATGAGAACCCATTGATCCATGACGCATTGCAGATAATTAAGGAATGCATATTTAGGGAAGACTGTCCTCACAGAAATATGACATCATAGGAATTCTTCGAGGCAGATCGCATTCCTGGGCACCTACAGTCAGAATGGAAGAAACACAAAGAACATCCCATCGAGTGTTATAACATAGGTGAAGATATCAATGATAAAAATGAAGACGATGAGGACAATCCATGCAATATAGACATACCAGAATCGGAGGGCGCGTGTGACGTAGAAGGACCTCTGTTGGAGATCCCAGACATGAGTGGGCCAGTAATGACGCAAAAGGTGAACATTGGCACAAGCAAAGAGCCAAATTTCGCGTCAATTGAAGACTATTGGGACGATCAGACTGTTGCAGACATCACAGAAACCTTACATCAGTCTCAGGAGCTTTTCTTGACAAAGTTCACAGAAATGAAAGGCATTCTGGGAGAAATAGGGGTCATGAAAATACCTTTGAAGCCAAGCATCAAGCCTGTGAAGCAGAGACCATACAGATTAAATCTGCTCTACAAAGAAAGAGTCCGCGCAGAGCTAGACAAGATGCTTGAAGCAAGAATCACTGAACCTGTCGAAGAGTCCAAGTGGATTAGCCCCATGGTCGTTCAAGACATGAAAACAAAAGGAGAGATCATGATTTTTGTGGATCTCAAAAAATTGAATGATGCTTCCATGCACGACCCATTCCCTACACCTTTCACGAATGAAGTGCTTGATAATGTTGGAGGGAATGAGGCCTACTCTTTTACTAGTGGTTTCTCCAGGTATCATCAGATAAGGATTGATCCCGCAGATAGGAATAAGACAACTTTTGCTACAGAATGGGGGTCGTTCCAGTACATAGTAATGCCTTTTGGCTTGAAGAACGTGCCTGCCATATTTTCCAGAGTCGTCATCGCAGCCTTCAAAGAATTTATGCATAAGTTTCTGGAAGCCTATTTTGATGATTGGACTGTGTTTGGTCTATTGAAAAACCATTGCACGAACCTCATAATGATGCTTGAGAAGTGTCGCCAACATCAGATCTCTTTAAATCTGAAGAAGTGTATTTTATGTGTTCCTTATGGGATTCTACTTGGCCACATTGTCTATAAGCAAGGATTGATGGTGGATCCTGTGAAGATTGCAATAATTGTAAACTTACCAACACCAAATTCAGTCAAGATGTTGCACTCTACCTTAGCTTGAATTTTGCTTGACTTTTGGTTGGCTATGGTTGGCCATGGTTAACTGTGGTTGACCATGGTATCCCATGGTTGAACTTTGGTTGCTCATGGTTGAGTTTAGTTTACCATGGTTGAATTTGGTTGACTATGATTGAATTTTGTTGACCATTGTTGTTCATGGTTGACCATGGTTCACTATGCTTGACCATGTTTATTCACGGTCAAATATGCGTAACCATGGGTGTTCATTTTTTACTATGGTTGACCATAGCCAATGATGGTTGAGAAAGGCCAACTATGGTTGACCATGGTTGCTCATTGTTGACCATGGTTTTCCATGGTTGATTATGGTTGATCATAGTTGTTCATGGATGTTGTTGTCCATGGTTGACTACAATTGTTCATGGTTAAAATGACATTAGATCATAATATTGAATGTTTTAAAACACAATTAGTGGATATAGGTTACATATTGAAATGCGACACTATACCTTACTACAATTGTTCAGTGTTAAATCATAATATTGAATGTTTTCAAACACATTAGTGGATATAGGTGTATTGGAATGCCATACTATACCTTACTATAATTTAAATGTGATATTGTATGTTTCAATGTAAATTTGAATTCTTCTCAATATAATTTAAATTCATATGATTTAAAAACATATACATAAATAAATTTTATGTTATGTGTACATATATTTTTATAACCAATGATCTTGAATTAATTGTAGTTTAAAACTAAAATTAAGAGGAAAAGTGAAAAATATATGATTTTAAAAAAACTTAGACACGGATTTATTATAAGGTTTGCAATTTTTTGTATAAATGTATATATTGCGTTTTGGCTAAACCATGTAAATATATTAGTATTGAATTAAATTAAAATTATTTTTATTATTTTTAAATTAAATCAATTCAAATGTTCTAATGGTGAATATAATCCATATTGAAATTTAACATTGTATACTTTTATATAATTTGAATGTTATAGTGAATGTTACAATGTAAATATGAATTACTTACAATATAATAAAAATTACAAAACACACACATTTCTTATAATGCTTATATAATTTAAATTATGAATTTATAATATAAATCTATATACTATGAATTCTTTTACCATGTTTACATAATTGTTTTATAAATCTATATAGTATAAATTTATACACTATAATATAAATCTATATATATTATATTTTTTTATACAAATCTATATACTACTATTTTTTCTTATAATATATATATATATATATATATATTAAATCTATATACTATAATTTTTCTAAATTTTATTAGGATATTAACTTTGTTTTGAAAATCAAAATTCTCTTTTAATATTATAAAATTCAAATTTAAATAATTTTATAAATATAAAACATATTAAAATTAACATGATTTAAATGTTATATTAAGTATTCCAATGTAAAATTGAATTACTCTTATTATAATTTAGAATTTGGTGACTTTGGTCAACTATGGTTGTCTTTGGTTGACCATGGTGACTTTGTTTGACTTTAATGATGGTTAACATTTATGATGGTTGACTTATGTTCACTGTGGTTGTGTGGTTGTCTTTGGTTGGATGCAATTGTCTACTATGGATATGTCTCATTGGAATGTTTGTCTTGACTAAATTCTGTATGGTAGATCTACATTTTAATGGCTATGTTGCATTACAAACCTTTTAAATTGTTAGGTCCAAATGTGACATTCTCGAAGCCTTATGTTGGATTGCAATAGCTTAATATGGTTATTCAACATCAAGACCCGAACATTATAACATTCAATGTGCTTTGCTATGTTGATTGTGGTTAGACATTGATGATCACATATGCCTATGATTGACCATGGTTGACAATAACATCTTAATAATATTTGATATGTGCACACGTAAGATGTAATAATGTAAAAATCAAGTTTGAATATTATGTTAAATTGTGGAAAGAAATAGTTACAACACTATTGACATTTATATAAGAAATGAAAACATTGATAGTAATAGAAAGAACATGAAAACTAACATCATATACCATATACCATATCAATATACCATATACCTTCAACATTTATGTTTTGTTTTATTATTATAATTATTTTAACATCATATACCATATATGTTTTAACATCATATACCATATACCATATACCTTCAACATTTATGTTTTGTTTTATTATTATAATTATTTTGTTGTAAATATCTTTTAAAACATTAAAAGAATAACATTTTAATTTTAAAATAAATAAATAATATCACATCTTAATAAACTAAAAAAATTATACCAAGTTATGATAGATTTAATGTTCGAATGTAATTTTATCACAGCCATGCGGTTATGTAGCTAAATCTATTTGAAGTTTTCAAAATATGGTTTTGCTTATTTCATGAGAGAATGAACCGTTCACCCAAGTAACCGTTCTGTAAAGAACACTCAACTTAAGAAAATTATATAAGTTTAATCTAATCTAAGATAATTTCAAGGCAATTACATGAGTTCATATTAAACCCAATCCCAATTGCTATTCATTGAAAATTATGGTTGACTAAATATTGTTATAAGCTACGCCTTGCAATAAAACAATCTTAGCTTAGTTAATCAATATATAAATACATTTTATATCATGGTCACATAAAGGGAAAAAAATAGATCATACGAATAGTTATGTTGCTACGACATATGATAGGATTACAAGATCAAAACGCATTGCTTTCTCATAGTGGAGTTCACCAAAATTACAGTGGTGCACTAGAGCAGAATGCAAAGTACTAAAATTCTTGTTAAAAAGACGAGTAAAGTGATGCGCAAGAGTAGATAATTCACCAAAATTACAGTGGTGCGCTAGAGCAGAATGCAATTTCTTGTTAATAAGTCAAGTACAATGGTGCACAAGATTAGATAATTCACCAAAATTGCAGTGGTGCGCTAGAGCAGGACACAAAGTAATAAAATGCTGGTTAAAAAGTCGAGTACAGTGGTGCGCGATAGTAGATTGCAAAAGTACCAGCATAAATATAATATGCAATAAATACAATCCAATACATTCCAATCCTAAGTAGATTGCAGTTGTTTTCTCTTGCTATTTTATACCATACCTAACCAACCAAGAAACATTGTGTGCAAGAGACTTTTTCCAAAGGAGCCTGGGATTAGCTGAGTGAGGGGAGTTGGATTGTTCCACAAAGGTCTATAGGTCAGTCATTGCAAATTGGAAATCTAAAAATGCTCTTGCAGATTTGAAACTTAGGAAATAAAAGAATGCTAAAAAATGCTATTGATTAATGGCATGATAGGGGATTTTGAAACTGCGTAAATAAAAGAATGCTAAAATATGATATTGATTTATGGAATGATAGGGGATTTCCTATGCATGACTAGTACAGGACCATTGAAGATCATTACACATAGTTAGTTTTCACAGAAACTGGAACTCTAAAACTACAGCCCTAAAAACGTCATTAAAAAATTAAAAAATTCTTTGACATGTAATATTGTTGGCAAATTTGAGCATACAAACAAAAGTGAAAACAATGACCATGAGGTAATATATTACAAAATAACAGGTCGCTCTTCAACATCACAGACCACGCCACAACCTACCAATGTTGCATCTGCTTGGTCTGCAAATCCGAAAAAGTTTTAAACAAATCCTACAGTAAAATAAACAAACTTTTAAATAGATTGAAAAATAATAGGTTTCTCTTTAACAACACAGACCACGCTGCAACCTGCCAACTTCGCATTAGCTTGCTTTGCAAATCCTGAGCCATCCAGAACATCGATAGAGGGGGCCGATGGGAAACACTATCAGAGATTTTCATAGAGAAGTGTCATTCGGCAGCAATCCAAGAAATAGCCAAGGCACATGCATCTAGACACTTCGCAATTATCACTAAATGTGGCACCGAAAGGGCGTCCATACAATCCTTCACAACGCATCATTCTAGACACCCAGGTGGAGGTAAATTATTAGGCCAAGGAGGGTGGAAGTAAATTATTGTAATTTTTTTGAATTCTTGTTATTACGAATCACTTGTAAATGAAAAAAGTTGCATCCCGGTGTAAATATCAATCGTACTGTATGTATGATATGCCGGAGAAAATAGACAAAAATTACTCACCGTATCCTCCATCGTTGTAGGCATCACCCTGGTCACTGGATTGCTCCTTCCTGTTTTACAAATAAAACACACATGATAATTAAACTTATGCCAATCACAAAGCCCCTAATGTATTCAATAAAATTCACTAACTTGGTACCTGGACCTGGACCTGGTTTTAGAGGACGACCAGCCATTGCATCACTGGTTAGAAGAAGAATAACACATATAATTGCTAGGGCAGAGTTATGTACAGAGAATGAACTTATTTTCGCCATCAATTAATCGAAAGGGCTATCACTTAACTTGTATAAAATACCATCGTAATGAGCAGAGCAAATGAAACCCAACATTTATAAGGTCATGGGCATCTCTGGAGAAATGGACAGATGATGTATGGTGCAAACGCAGAGATCGTTCTAGATAGGGCATCTAAATGTTTTGGGTCAACGTTTTGTTTTGTGGTTTCGTTGTTTTCACCTAAAACTTACTTGAGCGTTCTTCAAGCAATCTACATCTACAACTAATATGACAAGCAGATCACTCTGAAACGCAATGTCATCAACCTAAATTTACAATACTGAAAGCTTTGTGTAGGAATATTTGTACCTGTGTTGGAAGCGGAATCGGCATTTGCTGCACTGAAACAAATGCTCTGCAAAACCAACATTGCCGCACATACTGCAATCCATGGTGATTTATCTCTCTTTCTTTCTCCTGGGAGAGACTTTTTTGAGAAATAGAAGGGGAGAGTAGATGAATTCGGTACAGGCCAGAGGTTCTAGGCTCAGTCTGGACCACCATTTGAAACACCAAAAGAAATGGTTCTCATGCAAAATAGAAATTGTTCTCATGCACAATAGAAACCCTGTAACGCCTGCACTGAAACCGTTGAAGGATTAAAACAACCGAGCGCATATCATTCTTTATGTGGTTGTCTATTCAATTTAATTTAATTATTTTAAATAAACAAACTGGTGTCGTTTCGATTTAAAACTGCTCGTAGGTTAAGTAATTAAATCTGACGCATTGATCTATGGAGCAGACGAAGCATATTCCCGTATCATTAAGATCCAGCCATTGATTATTAAAAATAAAATAAATCACCCACCCCCTCTCCACCCCCAAAAGTTAAAAGAAAACGCCTATCGGATCTTGCCAATCTTCTAGGTAGGCACTTCTCCCTTTTCCTCTCATTGTTTCAGAGTGTTCTTCCCGGTCCTAGAAAGCATAGCCTACGCTTTCACCCTCTACTCTGAAGTAATGAGGATACAGGGTCGATACATGCAAACCAGGGAAGAGATGGCCCTATCCCACAGGCACATGAGTCTTTTCCCTATGTCGTGTTCTCAGCATCCCAGGTTTTCCTTGCAGAGCTTTCATTGCCAAGCAAAACCCGCGTCTCCCCATGGCCGCATTTCAAAGTTTTTTTTTTCTATGTTTTTCTTGGTCGCATAATAGATTTTTTCTGTTCCATGAGTAGGGTCTGTGTTTTCTAAAAGTATGAATTGCTTGCCCTGCTTTGGCCATAAGGTTTGTGAACTGAACAAGAGCTAAAGATATGGCTTAAGTCACTTGGTCATCCACCGCAATCTGGACACCAAAGCTAAGCGAAATATTTTATCCTTTCACGCAGGGTGCGTAAAACTCGTGCTTGGCTCAAACCAACACGGAAACTTGGTATCCCTGAATCATCCTAGTAGTATCTTAGCGGCCACAAAGTTTTTCACTAAAACCCATGGAAGCCGCGACATCCCATGCAAAGCGAAACTCCTTGCCAAGCATCTACTACACGTAAAACCCAATCCTTCTCGTTCCTTGCAGCTAAAGTTTCATACTATGAACACCGGGGTACACTGCTCAACCAAAAGCAATGTTCATTCATGTCGAGGGTGCGTAAAACCCACAATGCTCAGCCGAAATTGCCTTAGGATATGTTATAAAAACCCATCGTGCCCACTTAGAACCTTGATAACCAAGCCTGATTCTTAACAGATAAAGGCAAGCAGCTATGCATTTTTCCATCCTTGCACAGACTCCACTATCAAGTACCGGCGCATAATTTTGTTCAGGCATCAGTGTGCGAGAATACCAAGGAATAGTGTTTTGCGCTAGTGCAGGAATAGTGTTAAGTGCTGGCGTAGGAATAAGGTTAAGCGCTTGCACATAAATTAGAATTGGATGGGGCATGCACAATTTCAACGATAGCACATAAAATTTCCTAGCTAACGCATGCTAAAATTTAGGCCTCAGTGCATAAATAATGTTAAGCACTAGCGTAGAAATAAGGTTAGGGTGGCGCATGCAAAATTTTAGGTGCTAGCGCAGAAAATTTATTTGGACTAGCGCATCCTTGTAGACATCATTGTTGTCCCGATACATTTCTTCCCAGTCAGTTTGTGTGGAAATTTGGGATCCTGTGCGCTGTAAAACCAGTGGCACAAATAAAAAATTAGCTTGCCTCTCCCCTCCACCATGTTGATATCCTGCTCATTGTTATGAACCAGCCTGATTGCGATAAGCCCTAGAAACATAAAGTCAAATTGGTTGTGATTCTAAGCTATGTTTCAATTTGTCTGATTTATGAAATAGCAGTAGCTGGTGTAGCTTATTGACATTTTCTCATGTCTTTCAACTGTGAATTGATAGCTGAAATCGTGATCTATTTGATTATATTTTGAAGAAGCATCCATATTATGATGTTCTGAATTTTGATATAACTATCGCCCATGCTTGAAAATCATCTCACTGAAGACTGCTTTGTCAAATTTTCTATCACCTTGCATTTTAACAGTTGGCTAAACATATGCATGTTCCTTATTTTACATTACCATGCTCACCGCAGGATTATCATGCACAGAAGGTCTGCAAAGAAGAAAGCCGTGCAGAAGTTAGACTTAGACTCGGACGTGGAAATCATATTAGATACTTCTCTTGAGACGATGTTTTTCGACACACAAGCTACCACTGGTGTCCCCCCTAGGAGCTCTGCCCCTGAATTTCAATGGGGAGATCTGTATAGGTTCATTATGGATCAGAATACTACAACAGCCTCTATAGAGGATGCTCTGGTGTATGCCAACATCCGAAGGTCTTGTTTGCATAAGGCGACAACTTGTCCCGAGTTGTTCCGTTGTTTCGAAGTTATTGGATGGCTAATTGCCCACATCCGGACCGACACAAGGCTCATGAATGATAAAAATGGGTTGAGCCTAGCATCTTTCGCTCCCGAGCATGTCTCTGCTGCCTATAGATTTCCTTCACCTAGGTCTTGTTTAGACCATGATTGGATAGCAAAACATCCAATGGACCCACTAGAATCTACCCGAAAGATGCTGATAAATGACAGGAAGATTAGGAGGAGGCAGAACAATGAATATGAAAGCAACCTCCTAAAAAACCCTTACAGACTCATTGTCCTGATGTTGAGTCGACTCTTCGGCATGCCTAATGGCAATGTGTTTAAGATCGGGTGGGTGCCGGTGATGTTTCATATAGCCATGAATGGCACCATCTTCAACTGGGCTGAAATAATTGCAGATAGTTTGACCTCGTAACTGACAGCAGCCTAGGGAGGACTAACCCAAAAGAAGGCAGATTTCTTCATGTCTTCATACTTGATTGACTGCCTGCTAAGCAAGCACAAATTCCCAGACTTGAACTGCTTATGGAAGCCAAAATAAACAGCTATCTTCATGGCTTATCAGTGTACATGGGAAAGTATATACGCAAACCACTACAAGATGGTTTGCAAGAGGTTTATCATGCCACTATACCAGTCATTTTTATAGAAGAATCGGATTGTATGTCGGGGAATGCAATGCCTATCATTGAACAATTTGGGGACTATTATCACAACGCAGAAGGCACATACATCAGGATGAGTGGAGGTATTCATGAGCCATTTATGTTTCCTTTGTATGTTACAGACTTTGTAATTCACAAGGAGGCCGTGAGACAACTCTTCGGGACCGACACAATAAGTAAGTTCTTAACAGACCAAAGGAAGGGCATGTATCCTCCCATGCCATTTACCATTGGATCTTACAGCCTCCTGAGAGCAAGAGATGGCGAAAATTACGCTCAAGGCTTAGAAGTTTTCCATTTTGGCACAGTCCCTTTTAGGAGGCATGACCCCAATGGTGCGGTAAGCCAGCATTTTCTTGACCTCAAGGTCTCCTTTGAATATGCTCATGCCATGGACCGAGACGAGGAATTCTTTAGGAGCACCCGCAACTTAACTGCGGTGGGGAAACGTTGCAAGAAGAAAAACATGAACAATCCGAGCCCCAAACCCGTTGGTATGATACAAAGGGAGCGGGAGGCCTCAACCTCACAATCAGAGAATCATGCAAGGTTAGAGGACCAAGAACAAGACAAAGTGCTTCGAGCAAACCCTCAAGCAGTAGCAGGACCAAGAAGAAGCAAGGATTCAAAGTGAGCTAACTGCCAAGCTTCAGCAAGAAGAAGCTGCAAGGAAACAACAAGAACAAGCCTCTTAGTTGCAACAACAAGAAGAGGCCACTAAGGTCCAAAAAGAAGAAGAGGACCGAAGACAACTAGAGCAAGCTGCCACGCTGCAACATGAATAAGAAGAAATGCTCCTAATAGAATAAGTAGCTAGACTACAAGAGCACCAAGAAGAGTCAGCAAGAAGGAAGGAGAAGGAGCAAGCCGACAAGCTCCTCGAGCAGGACCAACAAAATTTGTTGACATTTCACAAACAAGCATGTGATATGCGGATTAAAATCCATCAACTGCTAGTACTGATATCGAAAGAGATTTGGAGCATGAAAGAAATGATTAAGAAAATGAAAAAAATTGCAACCATAGCCCTAAGAACTCGAGAAAGGTTTGCAAATCATATAGAGGAGCTGAAACAACAATCTGAGTGGAAAAAGGGAAAATCTCAACTCCCTTCACACTTACGTGCCACTACAGGAGATGAATTGGACGTGGACATAGGGATCCTTGAATTTTACAAGGATTGCGACACCAAACTAACTTTTGAAATCAAAAAGACGGTCTGCAAGTGTTGTTCGTTATACTCCGCACTCACGGAATCACATAGAAAGTGTCATCTAGTTTTTCCCACCTCCATTTATGATTTCCCAAAGGCAAAAGATCGACTCTTCAAGTTGCAGAATGAGTTGGACGAAGACTTGGTTTATATCAAGAAGATAGAAGTATTGACTCAGGATGAATTTCAACAGTTCATTTGCCAGCCTGCAGTACATATTCACTTCCTAGAAGCGATGGTTAAAGAGGCCACATAGGGAAAAGCGCTGATCAAATCAGACCTACGCAAGCATGCAATAGCATCCAAGGAAACAATATCCTCTCGTAGAAAGCTTATTGTAAACGATATCAACCAATCGACCACATATATTCAAGAGATAGATGGCCCGGTAATTACAAGCGAGCTGGTTGGTGGAGGCGAGTCTTCAAGTCCACAGGAAGAATCCCCAGCAGAATAGATAGACCATTCTCACTTTGTTTTAAATAAAAGGAGACGCTGAAATTCTACCTTTTTGTATAAATGCTCTGAAAGGACAGCTGGCTCCTATTTTTTTGTCTTTTATGAAAGGTGTCCCAAGAATCTAGGAAATATGTAACTGTACACCAAAATCTTGATTAGAAGGTTCCAGAATTTAGGTACACCTGTCAACTCAAGGAGCATTTTGTAAAGTTATAAATAGAAGTTGAGAGGAGAAGTAAAAGGGGACTTTTTGCAGGGGAAAGGAATTTTTCTTGGCTTGTACAAAATATTTTGCACTTGCTCCAAGAAAGCTAATTTTTCCTAATAAGAGCCTCGAGAGGACGTCCTTTTTCCTAAATGTGTATTGGATGTCTATTGGATTATTCTCTTGACATTCATATGTTGCAGTGAGATCTTTCTTTGCTGTCCTGAATTATTTATGTGCAATGAATGATTTTACTACCTTTTGTACAAGGATGTTCCTCCTAAATGAGTAATAGAATACTTTCATGTGAATTAAAAGCTATCTTTTATGTCTTTAACCTCTTGTTGTAGATGTATCTTCATGATTTGATGGCTATCTCTTGATCTTTAGATGTTTCCTTCAGCACATTACTCATATTTAGAGTTTGCTCCTTGCAAGGATAGATTAGATTTATTTCAGTCTTAGATACAGATTTGTTTCAAGTTATGCATTTAGATTAAATTAGCTTAGGCACTTGCATATCATCTTAACAATAAAATAAAAAAGAATGGTGGATCGGGCCATAACCGGTGCGAATGAAAACAAATCTTCAAATCTAACACTAGCCGGAACTGCTAACTGGACGGATTCCCCGTATTAAACCGTGGACCATCTAATTTGGATAGTTTACTGGGGAGAATCATTTTCTGCTTGATGCTATGATCTTCAGGGCATCAATAGTTTTTGGCGCTAGAAGGAGGGCCTGAAGTGCATGGTTGATATAGAAAAATCTCCCATTGTCAAAAATGTTACTGAAAACCCGCTTGAAACAAAAATTTCAGACAACCCAAATCTTGAAGTAACAGATCAAGAAAACCCCATCTCTAATTCTGAACATCAAGAAGTATTGTATGCTGTACCTTTTGCTGAAATAGAAGATTTAAGAAGACATACACGATCTTATGTTAGACAACTAGGTGGTTTGAATGCAGTAACTTTTCTCCCTAGGAAAAGTACTCCCAGAAAAGAAAGACAGTACACTCGTGATTCGATTCTTGTGCAGAATTTTGAAGAACTTGTAAATTTATCTTTGGAAGAGATCACAGAACCTTTGAAAGAAACTGACCCTGAAAACCCAGAAAATTTTTCAGATCTTGAAAATCTTGGAGAACTCTTTACCCCAAAGAACACTCCACTCAATTAACCGCACAATTCTCCACCTAACTCTCCACATAGAACCATGCCTTTACCTGCTTGGAGAGCAAGGGGAGCATTGAATCTAGCTGGGCCATTTCATGATCTGCCAAAAAATCCTGAGAAGGTTTTTCCTAGATACAACCCAGGTAAAGGCATATCTGCTGAAGATCATCTTAAGAGTTTTTACTAAGCTTTGAATCTTTTAAATGTGTAGCACAAAGATGTAGTCTGTACGCTTTTCCCATACACATTTGAACCAAAATTTTGTTCTTGATATTTTAGCTTACAAGCTAGTTCGATTTCTAGTTGGGAAGAATTTGAAACAAGTTTTGTAAAGAAATATGTGAATCAAAAAACTGTAGCTACACTTATGAAAGAATTATTGTCCATGAGAATGGAAAAGAAAGAAAAGGTTCAAGACTTCAACCAAAGGTTCACTACACTCTTGAATAATTTCAGCGAAGCAACTAAACTGGCAGAAGAATCTCTAGTTGAATATTATACAATGGCTCTTGAAGGCCCTATAGCAATGTTCGTAAAAAGATAAAAGAAAACCACCCGGATAGAAAATTTCAAAGAAGCTAGGAAGGTGGAAGAGGAAGCAGACAACATTTCTAAACATGCCTTAGATGCAGAAACAAAACCGACAACTAGTAAAAAAACCTTACTGCTCACCAGAAATAAAGAAGAATCATCGGAAGACATGAAAAACATAGTTAAAATGATGCAGAAATTTTCCAATAAAATCATAGATCTTGAGAAAGACAAAGCAGCTAGTACATCTAGAAAGCCTTTCAAACCTTTCTATAGGAAGAGAGAGAACAATGACCAACCCCATCCACCTATGAACAACTCCCCTGTCTTAAATCTAAATGAAATAGGAATGGAACACTTCTGCACCTTTCATCAAGAGCCGCACTGTGAAAAGAGCTGCCCACAATGGATTAATTACATGAGTTTGGTAATGAACCAAATGCTAGACTCATAGATTCCAGATCAAGATGATTCCCCAGAAGAACAAACCCTTGAAGAAGAGGAACCTTCCCTAGACACTACCATGGTGTTATGGGATTGGGTACCTTTAACTGAACCAATAGAAGATGATCTTGTGGAAAGCCCAATCTCTACTATGAACATTAACACTTGCAGTAAAGGTCTCATTGCAGATCCTGTTCCAAGCCCGACTACTCTCAAACCTAAAACTTCCGAAGAGATACCCAGGAGACACATTACAGTCATTCCACCTTAACCTAAAGCTAACCCAATAGTTTCCAAACAACCAAATATTGACACAACAGTCCAACAACCAAAGGTCACGTTGAGCAAGGCCGACTAACAAATGAAAGTTATAAAAGAATGTGATATGGGATATGACATCATTGAAGATAAAAATAAAGTAAAAGCAAATCTTTCGATATTCGATATGTGTAGTTTGCCCCAGCAACGAGACAAGTTGTTGCAAGCTCTTCAATCCCAGCCCAGTGCTCCATTAACAGACACTCAAGAAGATCCTGAAATTAATGAAGCCAGTATCGGTGGGAAATCCAAATCTCAAACATTGCCTTTTCTTTTAACTTTTGAAATATTCAATCACAATGTGCACAATTTTCTGGTAGATTCGGGAGCATCTTTGAATGTCATGCCATTGTCAATTTGTAAGAAAATTAATGGTCAACCAATCCCATGTCAAGCTCAGATTATTCAGTTAGATAGGACTACTGTCAAAGTTATTGGGGAAATGAAGGATGTTCTCATTAGGTTATCGATAGATTCTAGAGTTTGTCAGTTCATTGATATAATGGTAGTTGACATTCCCGAAGCCTATGGTTTAATCCTAAGTAGGGACTGGTCCACTAAGCTTGATGGCTACTTTGCAATTGATTGGTCCCATTTATGGCTGCCATATTAGAATAGGCAGAATCAGATCAAAGTTTTGAGAGAACCACATATCAAACAAAATGTAACTCATCTAGAAGGAAAGAATGAAGCGGTGACCTTCTCATCTTCAGTTTTGGGAAATTATTTCTTAGAAATTGATCCGGGTAATTATTAGTCTAAAACTATTAGCCATGAATTAGATGAACAATCCGTTCTCCTTCATTTTTCTCGGACTGAGGAGATTGAATGTAACATAGTTAGTTTAGTGAGTGACTTAGATCATAAAGATACTAACTTAGCTAAGTCAAACGTTCTTTTTTGGACATTATACTTTGATGGTTCTAAAACTCTGGAAGGATCCGGAGACGGTTTTGTTCTGATGGATCCAAAAATAAATAAGTACTTTTTGTCCTATAGGTTAGAATTTGATTGTACTAACAACACTGCTGAATATGAAGCTTTAGTCCATGGATTGAAGAAAGCCATTGATTTGAATGTCAAATACCTGAAGGTTTTTGGTGACTCAGAAATAGCTGTAAGGCAGGTAAGAGATACCATTCATTGCCTTTCACCTCATTTGAAAGGTTATCAGGCTGAGGTATGGGATTTAATCATGCATTTTGATGCTTTCAATATAAAAACTGTTCCTAGACTGCAAAATGCTGCAACTGATTTATTAGCAACTTCCGCTTCCAGATTGGTGCCAACTAATAACAAGTGCTCGTTTGAATTGGTTTTTAGGCCTCCTGTCCCTGACAATATTAAGAACTTCAGAGCTTTCGATGATGACGACCAGATTATCAATTTTCTAACAAACGAAGACATGTTCCAAGAAGCCATGATAGACGAAGAAGAACATGATGTTGTTTTGCAAGAGAAAGATGAGGCTAAAGGAAATTATATTCCCAGAGGGGTAAGGTCACTTGAAATGTTGTTCGATCTGCAGAATAAGTTCAAAAGGCTAGCAAATACCAAGACCAATAGCTCATTAATGCAACATGAATTAGTAAATCTGGGTACCAAAGCTGAACCAAAGTTTGTTAACCTTGGCAAAGGTTGTTCACTGGGAGAAAGAGATAAGTTCATCAAACTGTTTCGACAATATAAGGATGTTTTTGCATGGACTTATGAAGATCTAAAAACATATGACACCCACATTATTTAGCATGTCATACCAATGAAGGAAAACATCGAGCCATTTCAGCAGCAATTAAGAAGAATGCATCCTACCCTTGAACCTCTGATTCAAAAGGAGTTGAAGAAGTTACTTGATGCTAAGATAATCTTTAAAGTCTGGCATTTCGAGTGGGTTGCAAATTTGGTTCCTCTGAGGAAGAAGTCAGGAGAAATAAGTCTGTCTGTTGACTTCGGAAATTTGAACAGAGCCTCAGATAAAGACAACTATCTCATCCCTTGAATGGAACAAATTCTCTAGATGGTATCAGGATCAGAACTCTTCTCCCTTCTTGATGGTTTCTCTGGTTACAATCAAGTATTAGTAGCTGAAGAAGACCATATTAAGACCACTTTCCACACCAAGTGGGGAACGTTCGCGTATAGAAGAATTCCATTTGGACTAATAAACGCGGGAGCCACGTTCCAGCAAGTGATGGACATCTCTTTCCGAGGATTGGGCGGTCATTATGTCGTTTTTTATCTAGATGATGTGACAGTTTTTTCAAAGAAGAGAAAAGACCATGTTGTTCATTTGAAGCATATTTTTTATCGTTGTCGGAAATATGGTATCTCTTTAAAGCCCAAGAACAGTGTGTTTGTTTTTCCTGAAGGTAAGCTTCTGGGCCATGTTATTTCAAAAAAGGGAGTTTCAATTGATCAAGAGAGAGTACAAGCTATCAATAAAATTCCTATGCCTCATAACAAGAAATCCATGCAGTCATTTATGGGCACTATCAATTTTGTCCGAAGATTTGTTCCCGATTTTGCTCAAACTGTTAAACCTTTGTAGCAAATGGTTAAGCAAAGCATACAGTTCAAGTGGACAGACTTGGAAAAGGATGGATTTAGAGACATTAAGGCAGCCATAGCTGAGGCTCCTTCCTTAAGAATTCCAGACTTTGACAAAGATTTTATCTTGTATACCTTTGCTTCGGATGACTCACTCACAGTGGTGCTTACGCAAAAGGTAGAGTTAGGAGACAAATACCCAATCTCGTTTATGAGCACTGGTTTGCAAGGTGCTGAACTGAATTATCCTATTGTCGACAAACAGGCATATGCCATGTTTAAAGCAGTAAAACAGTTCAGACCATATATTCTTAAGAACAGAACCAAAGTTATAGTTCCCACCCAGTTGTTAGATCCCTTTTCGTTCAAAAGGAATTGGGAGAAAGAAGGGGAAACTGGGTCACAGCTCTTCAAGAATATGATTTAGAATTTAAACCGGCCACCATCATTAAGGGACAAGGCCTATGTAAATTTCTTATAGAGCATCTGATTGATGAAGAGCAGCATTGGAAAAATGAGTCTGAGCTAAATTCAGTTGAAGTATGTCCCATTTTCACAGCTCCCGAATCATGGTATAGAGATCTAGTGCATTATTTGTAGCAAGTTTATCTACCAGAACACTGGGGTTCTAAGCAAAGAAGGGCACTCCGTTTGAAATCAGCAGCTTATCAAATCATTGATGGAATACTTTTCAGAAAAAAAATTACGATGGAATTTTTATCAGATGTCTAGAAAAGGAAGATGCAAGTAAAGTTGTCAAAGAATTACATGATGGTCCTGCTAGTGGACATTATTCAGGAGAGACAACAGCTCACAAAATACTCAGAGCTAGATATTATTGGCCCACTTTATTTTGAGATGCCCATGCATATGCACGGGACTATGATATATGCAAAAGAAGTGCTGGAAAATTACCTAAGGCAGTAGGACCTTTGTAGCCGGTTATTATCTCAAAACCTTTCGAATAATGGGGTATAGACGTCATCGGAGAAATAAATCCAAATTCTTCTCTGCAACATCGATACATCCTGACAGCCACCGACTATTTCACTAGATGGATGGAGGCTACTTCATTATGCAAGATCAATGAAGATGCATTCATCAGTTTCTTGAAAGAGAACATCATAACCAAGTTTTGGGTTCCAATTTCTTTAGTATTTGATAATGCCACTTATTTCTCTTCTTTTAAAATAAATGAATTTGTTTATGAAAGAGGAATTAAATTGCATTATTCAATCAATTACTACCCCTAGGGAAACGGACTAGCTAAATCTTCAAACAAAAACCTCATCCGAATTCTCAAGAAGACTGTGATTGAAAATCAGAGAATCTGACATATAGCTCTCCCAAATGCCTTATGGAAAGATAGGGTGACTCCAAAGAATGCATTAGGGGTTTCCCCTTACACTCTCATCTATGGCAAGGAAGCCATCCTCCCTCCCAACATCTTACTTCCATCCTTACAATTGTCTCAAGCCTCTCAAGGGTCTAGTAGTCAGGTTTTACAATCCAGGATCGATACTTTGCTTCAACTTGAGGAAGCCCGACAAAGGGCCAAAGACCGATTTCATCAACATCAAGACATCATTAAAAGATGGTTCGATAAAAGGAAGTTTGGTAAAAGAAGTTTCGAAGTAGGAGATTTAGTTCTGAAATGGGACCATAACCATGAAGGCAAAGGGATGCACACAAAATTCCAACACTTATGGATAGGCCCTTACCAAATTTCTGCAAAGCTTGACCCGTCCACTTACAAGCTAACAGACCTCCAGGGAGAGGAAGTAACCCTTCCTCTCAATGGCCTCGCCTTGAAACAATACTTTGAATAGTCTCATTGAGGCTTTCTATACATAAATAAAGCTTTTATTTTATTTTACTTTAGTCTCTTATTTTCTTTGTTTCAACTAATTTGTCTCTTTTTTTCAGCATTTGAACTTTTTGTACAAATTTGTTTTCCTGAGTCACCTGCAATTGGGCCTCTTGTGAAGGTAGATCTCTCAAGAAATCGCACAACACGTGAAGCTGAAAATGTATCCTCGAAAGAAAGTTTACCCATGCATTTTTGGATTTGCTGATCGTTCTCTAGAATGAAGAGATCCTATTATGTTGGTCACACTGACCCTTGTTTAAATAGTAGAGATCTATGATTATCTTTACTACTATATTTGGGCTCCATCCACCATCACACTTAAAAGCATCTCAAGAAGATCGCTATGGTTGGACCCACGGAAAGGTAGCATATCTCGAAGGCATAGGGTATTGAAATGACTCCATGCTGCAAATCTAAAGCCAAAAGGGCTTATAATCAAGGTTCTGTTTTCCAGAGGTTCTCACCTCAGTCAAAGCATGGCTGAGACAAAATTAAAGCATACAAGTCAAGAAAGCTATCCAAAAGACTCATCTCAAGCTAGGCTCCTCTCCATCCATGAGGCTTGATAAATCAATAAAATCTCCCACTCACACAAAAGGACATTATGGATTGAGGAGCCAAAATCAAAGATTGTATTTTAAAGAAAATATTTCTGGAAGGCTCAAACAACAAAGCTATCAAATGTATGAACATCCAAAAGAATGCAGGCGGCATGGGAATGAGGAACAAGAGCAATGGTGTCTATGAGATGTTGTTGCAAATCCTGTGGAGTCTGATAGTAGTGGTCATCTGAAAGATGAATCTTCTAAAATGAACCCCATATGTTGGCCCTTGGAAAGTTTTAAAGATGTATTCATCGAAGCTCCCCTTCCCCAATGACCAACGGATAAAGTGACTACTTCCTTTGCTAAGATTCGAATGCTCAACTGAATATTGCACATAATGTGGACAGCTTTTAAAAGAATTCTTCCACTAAATGAGATGGTTTTCAGAGATCTGTGTTCGCTAGCGATTCGCCAATTGTTGTTGCTGCAACATCCTTCCCGAAAATTTTGATGATATTTGGGGGCCCTCTTTTCAACACTTTTGTAACAATTTTTTCCTTTATCTTTTAGGTTTATTTCTTTCTCTAACATGGCAGAATTTCACCAACTTCTTTCAAAAGAACGTTCTCTTTTTATTTTTCTAAGACAAAAGAAGTCTTTTCTCTTCAGCACGGATTTTAGTCT
The DNA here is from genome assembly GCA_027924585.1 of Larix kaempferi. NCBI lineage: Eukaryota > Viridiplantae > Streptophyta > Pinopsida > Pinales > Pinaceae > Larix > Larix kaempferi. The sequence continues at coordinate 1,183,027 of BSBM01001179.1, forward strand.
TAATCCACCTGCTATAACGCATGTTTTACCCTTCAAATCCTTCATCACTTTAGCGCGCCTCTCAAAGATAGGTTCCCTACTCGACGCAAACTCTAACCATAAGTTCTCCGCTCAGCGCAAACTTTGGCCCTAACTCAGCCACCCCCTTTTGGCAAGTCCCAAGTCTTTTTTCGGTGCACATTATGAACATAATCCAGCCACCGTTAGCGCAAGAGATAACCTTTTCTCGGTCTCCATAGGCACAAGAGTTATCATTGTCCTCCTCGCCTTGGAGCTGTGCTTCACCTTCTTGGAAGAAATAAAAGTTGGCGTGTTCCTCCCTAATGCAGACTATGATGATACAATCAGCGCCATAAGTGCAGGGGATACGCTTATCCTTCCCGCTTGCAAATCTGTGCTTCTTCTTTCTTGATAGCCCAAGTTTGGCGTAGCTCTTTGAGCGTAACCATAATGCCAGGATTGCCGCACAAGCGCAAAGTTTATTTTGGAACGTGCGCGTAGCACATAGCGCAAAAGATTACGCTCCCCGCTTGGTGCAAAAGGTTAAACTGGTGCTCGGTGTTTCGCGCAAAGAGATCTCCTCGATCCTTATGCACCGACGGAGTTGGTATGGCCTTTAATGAGGCCATGTGCCACTCTTAATGACAGAGTTCTCAAGCCCCTTGCTCATAACCCCACCAACTTTGGAAGTATGCAACATTAATTGCCACCCTATTTAACGTATCCGAAATGTTTTGAAACTCACCATGTCATTTGCACTCACTGCTTGGGACTCATAGTTCGAAAGTCGCTGCCATTCACTGAAGCACCTGCGAAATCCATTTCTTGTTTCATGACAAAGGCTAGTCTTCGGGGATCTTGCCAATCTGCTAGGTAGGGTATTCTCCCTTTTCCTCTTGCTATTTCGGAGTGTTCTACCTGGTTAAATAGAACATCTACCGTCTTTCATAGTCTGTAAAGAATTCCTAGAAAGCATAGCCTACGCTTTCACCCTCTACTATGAAGTAATGAGGATACAGGGTCGATACATGAAAAACAGGGTAGAGATGGCCCTATCCCATAGGCACATGAGTCTTTTCCCTATGTCACGTTCTCGGCATCCTAGGTTTTCCTCACAGCGCTTTCATTTCCAAGAAAAACCCACGTCTCCCCACCGCCGCATTTGAAAGTTTTTTTTTTCTATGTTTTTCTTGGTTGTATAATAGTTTTTTCTATTCCATGAGTAGGGTCTCTATTTTCTAAAAGTATTAATTTCTTTCCCTACTTTGTCCATAAGGTTTGCAAACTGAACGAGCATTAGAGATATGGCTTAAGAATGCAATGCCTAGCATTGAACAATTCGGGGACTATTATCACAACGTAGAAGGCACATACATCAGGAAGAGTGGAGGTACTCATGAGCCATTTATGTTCCCTCAGTATGTTACAGACTTTGTAATTCACAAAGAGGCTGTGAGAGAACTCTTCGGCACCGACCCAATAAGTAAGTTCTTAACAGATGGAAGGAAGGGCATGTATCCTCCCATGCCATTTACCATTGGATCTTACAGCCTCCCCAGAGTAAGAGATGGGGAAAATTATGCTCAAGGCTTAGAAGTTTTCCATTTCAGCACAATCCCTTTCAGGAGGCATGATCCCAACAGTGGGGTAAGCCAGCATTGTCTCGACCTCAAGGTCTCCTTTGAATATGCTCATGGCATGGACCAAGACGGGGAATTCTTCAGGAGCACCCACAACTTAATTGTGGTGGGGAAACGCTACAAGAAGAAAAACATGAAGAATCCAAGCCCCAAACCCATTGGTATGATCCAAAGGGAGCGGGAGGCCTCAGCCTCACAATCGGAGAATCTTGCAGGGTTAGAAGAGCAAGAACAGGATAGAGTGCTCCAAGAGAAAACCCTCAAGCAACAGCAGGACCAAGAAGAAGCAAGAATTCAAAGTGAGCTGACTGCCAAGCTTCAGCAAGAAGAAGCTGCAAGGAAACAACAAGAACAAGCCTCTCAGTTGGAACAACAAGAAGAGGCCGCTAAGGTCCAAAAAGAAGAAGAGGACCGAAGACAACAAGAGCAAGCTGCCAATCTTCAACATGAAGAAGAAGAAAGGCTCCTAACAGAAGAAGCAGCTAGATTGCAGGAGCAGTAGGAAGAGTCAACAAGAAGGTAGGAGAAGGAGAAAACCAAGAAGCTCCCCGAGCAAGAACCATCCACTCCGAAAGACATGGAGTTAGATCCACCATTGATGAACTCTCCAGTGACAACTCAAGAAGAGGTGGATTCTACAAGAGGATTGGCACTAAGCCCATATATCCCCAGGAAGCAGCGCAAAGTGGCAGACCTAGATACTGTATATTTCAAAGAGCGGAAAAGGGCCATCATTGATAGGAGGGTAAAGAAAATGGAAAGCAGGGTAAAGAAAGTGGAAAGTGAGGAGGACGAATATGAATTGTGGATATCAGAGACAACATTGGTCCAAAGACCTGATGCCGAGCCCTCGTTCCAAGCCCAATGCACTGTAGCATCAGCAGAGGCAACTAAAGACAATATTGAATTCCTAACAGGTGAGATAAAGCATTACAGGGATCAATGTTTTAAGATCAGAGATGATAGAAAGAGGGAGGTATTGGAAGCAAACAAATTGAAAGAGAAATACAATGAGTTGATAGGAGAACAGTTGATGCTAAATTTAAAAGTTCTCCAGCTTGAGAATGAGAAAAACTCATTGGAAATGCAGTTGGCCATCTCGGAAGATGAGCAGAAGAATCTAAAAGCTCACATAACAGAATTAGAAGAACTCAAAGCAAGTAGGGCTCAGCAAATTCATTTCCACCGACATGAATATGAAGGGCAGATTCAAGAAAAGGAACAATTGGCGAAACATCTCAAAGAGGCAGCGGAGGACCAACAAAATTTGTCCACATTTCACAAACAAGCATGTGATATGTGGATTAAAATCCATCAGCTGCTAGTACTGATATCGGAAGAGATTTGGAGCATGAAATAAATGATTAAGAAAATGAAAACAATTGAAACCGTATCCCTAAGAACTCGAGAAAGGTTTGCAAATCATATAGAGGAGCTGAAACAACAATCTGAGTGCAAAAAGGGAAAATCTCAACTCCCTTCACACTTCCGTGCCGCTGCAAGAGATGAATTGGATGTGGACATTGGGATCCTTGAATTTTCTAAGGATTACGGCACCAAGCTAACTTTGGAAATCAAGAAGATGGTCCCCAATTGTTTTTCATTATACTTCGCACTTAGGGAATCACATAGCAAGTGTCATCTAGTTCTTCCCGCCTACATTTATGATTTCCCAAAGGAAGAAGATCGACTCTTCGAGTTGCAGAATGAGATGGACGAAGACTTGGTTTATATCAAGAAGATAGAAGTATTGACTCATGACGAATTTCAACAGTTCATTTGCAAGCCTGCAGTACATATTCACTTCCTAGAAGTGATGGTTAAAGAGGCCACAGAGGGAAAAGCGCTAATCAAATCAGACCTACGCAATCATGAAATAACATCCAAGGAAACAATATCCTCTCGTAGCAAGCTTATCGTAAAGGATATCAACCAATGGACCACATATATTCAAGAGATAGATGGCCTGGTAATTACAAGCTAGCCGGTTGATGGAAGCGAGTCTTCAAGTCAATAGGCAGAAGCCCCAACAGAATAGATAGACCATTCTCACTTTGTTTTAAATAAAAGGAGATGCTGAAATTCTACCTTTTTGTATAAATGATTTGAAAGGATAGCTGGCTCCTACATTTTTGTCTTGTATGAAAGGTGTCACACGAATCTAGGAAATATGTAACTGTACACCAAAATCCTGATTAGAAGGTTCCAGAATTAGGGTACACCTGTCAGCTCAAGGAGCATTTTGTAAAGTTATAAATAGAAGTTGAGAGGATAAGTAAAAGGGGACTTTTTGCAGGGGAAAGGAATTTTTCTTGGCTTGTACGAACTATTTTGCACTTGCTCCAAGAAAGCTAATTTTGCCTAATAAGAGCCTGGAGAGGACGTCCTTTTGCCTAAATGTGTATTGGATATCTATTGGATTATTCTCTTGACATTCATATGTTGCAGTGAGATCTTTCTTTGTTGTCTTGAAATATTTATGTGGAATGAATGATTTTACTACCTTTTGTAGAAGGATGTTCCTCCTAAATGAGTAATAGAATGCTTTCATGTGAATTAAAAGCTATCTTTTATGTCTTTAAACTCTTGTGGTATATGTATATTCATAATTTGATGGCTATCTCTTGATCTTTAGATGTTTCTTTCAGCACATTACTCATATCTACAGTTTTGCTCCTTGCAAGGATAGATTAGATTTAATTCAGTCTTAGATACAGATTTGTTTCAAGTTATGCATTTAGATTAAATTAGCTTAGGCACTTGCATATCATCTTAACAATAAAATAAAAAAGAACGGTGGATCGGGTCATAACCAGTGTGAATGAAAACAAATCTTCAAATCTAACGGTAACCGGAACCGCTAACGAGTCGGATTCCCCATATTAAATGGTGGACCATCTAATTGGGATAGTTTATCGATTAGAATCCCTTTCTGCTTGATGCTGCGATCTTCGGGGCATCAACAATTTTTGGAGCTTGAAGGAGGGCCTAAAGTGCATGGCTGATAAAGGAAAATCTCCCATTGTAAAAAATGTTACTGAAAACCCGCTTGAAACAGAAATTTCAGACAACCCAAATCTTGAAGTAACAGATCAAGAAAACCCCATCTTTGATTCTAAACATGAAGAAGTAATTTATGTTGTACCTTTTGTTGAAATAGAATATTTAAGAAGACACAATATCTTATGTTACACAACTAGGTGGTTTGAACGCAGTAACTTTTCTCCCTAGGAAAAGTACTCCCAAAAAAGAAAGACAATACACTCATGATTCGATTCGTGTGCGGAATTTTGAAGAACTTGTAAATTTATCTTTGGAAGAGATCACAGAACCTCTGAAAGAAACTGACCCTGAAAACCCAGAAAAATTTTCAGATCCAGAAAAACTTGGAGAACTCTTTACCCCAAAGAACACTCCACTCAATTCACCGCACAATTATCCCCCTAGCTCTCCACATAGAACCATGATTGTACCTGCTTGGAGGGCAAGGGGAGCATTTAATCTAGCTGGGCAATTTCATGATCTGCCAAAAAATCCTAAGAAGGTTTTTCCTAGATACGACCCAGGTAAAGGCATATATGCTGAAGATGATCTTAAGAGTTTTTACTTAGCTTTGAATATTTTAAATGTGCAGCACGAAGATGTAGTCTGTAGGCTTTTCCCATACACATTTGAACCAAAAGTTTCTTCCTGGTATTTTAGCTTACAAGCTAGTTCGATTTCTAATTGGGAAGAATTTGAAACATGTTTTGTAAAGAAATATGGGAATCAAAAAACTGTAGCTACACTTATGAAAGAATTATTGTCCATGAGAATGGAAAAGAAAGAAAACGTTCAAGACTTCAACCAAAGGTTCACTACACTCTTGAATAATTTTAGCGAAGCAACTAAACTGGTAGAAGAATCTCTAGTTGAATATTATACAATGGCTCTTGAAGGCCCTATAGCAATGTTCGTAAAAAGATCAATGAAAACCACCCTAATAGAAAATTTCAAAGAAGCTAGGAAGGTGGAAGAGGAAGCAGACTACATTGCTAAACATGCCTTAGATATAGAAACAAAACTAACAACTAGTAAAAAAACCTTACTGCTCACTAGAAATAAATAAGAATCATCAGCAGACATGGAAAACATAGTTAAAATGATGCAGAAATTGTCCAATAAAATCGTAGATCTTGAGAAAGACAAAGCAGCTAGTACATCTAGAAAACCTTTCAAACCTTTCTACAAGAAGAGAAAAAACAATGACCAACCCCATCCACCTATGAACAACTCCCCTATCTTAAATCTAAATGAAATAGGAATGGAACACTTATGCACCTTTCATCAAGAGCCGCACTCTTAAAAGAGCTGCCCACAATGGATTAATTCCATGAGTTTGGTAATGAACCAAATATTGATGTATATGTAACTTCAGAATGTATTTCACATATATGTATATTGTATTCCTATAGAGATGTTATTATTCCTCTATATGGAAGTGTCGTCATCTATATTGTAAGTGTCGTAACTTATACTTGATGGGTTATTAGACCACCTTGTTGGGGTTGGCCCTGTATAAGTCATGTGAGTCGAAGGGTTATTAGACCACCCTATTGGGGGTCGGCCATGTGGGTCAAAGGGTTATTAGACTACGCTATTGGGTGTCGGCCCAATCAACATTATGTTAAGTGGTTAAGTTGAGGCCGACCTAGTTGACTAAAGGTCAAGTCAAGTTAGTGTATAAATAGAGAGTGTGTCTCTCTCATTTTACACATTCTATTCTCTCACTCACACTTGGGAGAGTTGCGCACTTGTGGAGGATAAGGCTCTGCTGCTAGGAGAAGACTATCTCTTGTATTTTGTGTTAAATTTTTCAGAATTTACTTCAATCTAATCTAGGATCTTAACTGAGAGAACAACATGTATAGCATATCTATAGCATATCAGTCAAGGAGACAATAATGCAAGCACACAAGAGACACAAAGATTTACTTGGGGAAACCATAAAGGTGAAAAACCACAATAACTTCCTTAGAGATAGATAGAGCAATGATACAACCCAAACATAAGAGATAGACATATCCTAGCAGCAGATCCTCCTCCTCCATAAGTGCGCCACTCCTCCTTGAGTGCATAAGTGATAAGTGAGTGATAAAATAGAGTGCCTCCTGCACTCTATTTATACTTGACTTGACTTGCCTTTTACATAACTCATGTAGGCTCGAACTTAACCACATAACATAATGCTGACTGGGCCGACCCCCAATAGGGTGGTCTAATAACCCTTTGACCCACATGGCCGACCCCCAATAGGGGGGTCTAATAACCCTTCGACCCAAATGACTTATACAGGGCCGACCCCAACAAGGTGGTCTAATAACCCATCAAGTATAAGTTACGACATTTACAATATAAATGACGACACTTCCGTATAGAGGAATAATACCATCTCTATAGGAGTACATACAACATACATATATGAAATACATTCCGAATTTACATATACATCAACACTCCCTCTTAACTAGGAAGGTATTTCTTAGCACAAGTCTTATAGCACAAGTCTTATTCTCTGGATCATCGTCACTGGATAATCGTCATCGAGTCATCATCATCATCACTACTGCTGCTATTTCAATCAATCTCTGAATCTACTCGTCATAGGAAGTTCTACATAGCCAGTCCTTTTTCATACTGGATGTAGGCCCACCACCTGCAGGTCTTCGTCATCACTGGCCATACTGTGGAATCCTCAGGACTTATTAGATGCGTCACAAAACCTGGCTGCAGCATCCCAGGCTATTACGAGCACACAGCTCTACCTGTAGGATCTCCCAGGAGCACATTACATGTGACCCATCACAAAACCTGGCTGAAGCATCCCAGGCTGTTATGAGCACACAGCTCTACCTGTTGGATCTCACAGGAGCACATTACATGTGATCTCACCACAAAACCTGGCTGAAGCATCCCAGGCTGTTACGAGCACACAACTCTACCTGTCAGATCTCCCAGGGGCACATTACATGTGGTCCACCACAAAACCTGGCTGAAGCATCTGAGGCCTTTTTCATCCTGTCCAGATCTCCCAGGAGCAAATTACATGTGGTCATGGCAAAACCTGGCTGAAGCATCTGAGGCCTTTTTCATCCTGTCTAGATCTCCCAGGATAAAATTACATGCCATAGGACAAAACCTCGAAAGAGCATCTGCCAGATATCCCAGGGCACCGAATTACATGCCATAGGCAAAACCTCGAAAGACTATCTACAGATCTCCTAGGACACAAATTATATGTCCTCCCAAAGCAAAACCTCAAAATACCATTTGCCAGATGTCCCAGGGCACCGAATTACATGCCATAGGAAAAACCTCGAAAGACCATCTGCAAATCTCCCAGGGCACAAATTACATGCTTACCTGCACAAACTGATCCACGGCCACAAAGTATCATTTGGTACTCATCATACATCATCCTGATGTAAACATGATCATCCTGATCTTCATCACTGCAACATCCTGCTGCATGTCATCTGGAGAAGCTCGTCATCCATGATCATCCTAATCATACAATGCATCCATCTGATGCACACCAAGTATCTACTTGATATATATCATCATACATAGTGTATCCACCTGATACATAGATACATGATCCACACAATGTATCCATTAACATACATTATCTACCTGATCATACCTGATACATATCAATATACATGATCTACCTTATCATACAATGTATCCACCTGATACATATATAGATACATGGTCCAAGCATCCAACATGATGCATATACAAAATACATACACATGATCCAACCGATCATATCCAGCATCCAACATGATGTGTATATACATATAAATGATCCAACTGATCATATCCGGCATCCAACATGATGCGTACATGCATACATAAAAATGATCCAACTGATCATATCCAGCATTCAACATGATGCGTACATACATACATAAAAATGATCCAACTGATCATATCCAGTAGAAACCACAACATCATCCTAATGTTCATCATCCAGCGCTTACATCCACAGCCATGTGAAGGATCCTCCTTCCAACATGCTTGGAATGGCTTCAGCAAATGTGTCCATCACTTCTTCCTCAAAGTTTCCTCGATCTGAAGAATGCCAAGCCTCTGTCTGAAGTATTCAAACTTCACCCTGGCTAGTGGCTTCGTCTGCACTTCTGCAATCTACTCGTCCGTCTCAATATACAGGAGCTTCACAACTCCTCTCTACACCATATACCTGATATAGTGATATTTGATCTCTATGTGCTTCAACTTGTCATGAAACACTGGGTTCTCAGACAGCTTCACACAACTATGGTTATCACAGAAGATACCAGTAGCATCCAACGGGAGATCAAATAACTCAGACAGTAGCTTCCGTAGCCATACTGCCTCACAACTAGCTAAACAGGCTACAACATACTCTGCCTCAGCTGTACTCAGTGCTACGCAGGACTGCTTCTTTCTAAACCGAGAGATCACACCTGATCCCATACTGAAGCAGCACCCAGATGTGCTCTTCCTATCTGTAGCACAGCCAGCCCAATCTGAATCAACATAACCCTGTAGGTTAAACTTTTGATTCGCTTCATACTTGAGCCCATAATCCACTGTACCCTTCAGGTACCTCAAAACATGCTTTACAACAACCAGGTGAACACTCCTCGGATCCGTCAGGAACTGGCTCAATGTGTTCACAGCAAAGAAAATATCTGGTCTCATGTTCGTCAGGTACATCAAGGACCCAATCATCTGACGATACATAGAGACATCAACCAGCTCAGATGAAGCATCACAAAGAAGCTTCAGATTCGATGCCATAGGTGTGGCCATGGCCTTGCAATCCATCATCCCGAACCTCTTTAGGATATCTACTGCATACTTCCCTTGTCCAAGGAAGATTCCATCACTCTGCCACACCTCCATGCCAAAAACAAATAGTGCATCATCCCCAAGTTCCTCAACTCGAACTCGGCAGCAAGCTTCCACTGCATGTCGGCAATCAATCTATCTTCACCCGTAACAAACAGGTTATCCGCATACAAAAGTAGTATCACTGGATTGCCTTCCTCAACCTTGTAGAAAAGGTTGGAACCTACTTTACTCTTGGTAAAGACCAAACTGGATAGAAAGCTGCCTATCCTACCATACCAAATTCTGCACATATATGATTTCCTGTCATGTGTCTCAGAACCAAGTGGTTGCTCCACATACACTTCTTCTTCAACTACACCATTCAAGAAAGCTGTCTTGAAATTCATCTGGTGTATCTTCTATTTCATCACTTTTATATTTCTCTATGCTACCGTCTGCAGCATGCTTGATCTTGATAGATCCATATGGAAGTCACAACAGACTTCCCTTCAGCTCTTGGGACTGCATTCCAAACATCGTTCTTCATGATCGACGGATCATGGCATTCTTCCCGTATCCTGGGAACTTCAATATCTTCAATAGATAATTTTGTTGCTGAACAAATGTTGTAGTTCTTCTTTTGTAGGTGATGGCATACGATCTTTCCTACGCAACAAGTTAAATTGCATGATTAGAAAAAATCTCATAGTTTTCAGAACAAATTCTTACACATAAAGAAATATGTCATACAGTCATGCAATTGTCTTAGCCAATGCTTCAATACAACATTTATCCATATCCCGTAACTTTCTAGATGCCTTCCAATCTCTACCAGAACATTGTTAAGAGTGTGCACAACTCCCAACATGTCAGCAAAGAGGTTTCATTCTAGATAAGTAGCAATGGAATGTTGTACAGTGCCATAGGCCACTTACCCATGTATATTAGTAGTATATTGTTCATCAATGCAACTATTATAATATGCACAATACATATCCTAAGTCTAGGAACATGAATGAAACCTCTTTGCTAACATGTTGGGAGTTGTGCACACTCTTAACAATGTTCTGGTAGAGATTGGAAGGCATCTAGAAAGTTACGGGATATGGATAAATGTTGTATTGAAGCATTGGCTAAGACAATTGCATGACTGTATGACATATTTCTTTATGTGTAAGAATTTGTTCTGAAAACTATGAGATGTTTTCTAATCATGCAATTTAACTTGTTGTGTAGGAAATATCGTATGCCATCACCTACAAAAGAAGAACTACAACATTTGTTCAGCAACAAAATTCTCTATTGAAGATATTGAAGTTCCCAGGATACGGGAAGAATGCCATGATCCGTCGATCATGAAGAACGATGTTTGGGATGCAGTCCCAAGAGCTGAAGGGAAGTCTGTTGTGACTTCCATATGGATCTATCAAGATCAAGCATGCTGCAGATAGTAGCATAGAGAAATATAAAAGTGATGAAATAGAAGATACACCAGATGAATTTCAAGACAACTTTGTTGCAAACTCTTAACAATGTTCTAGTAGAGATTGGAAGGCATCTAGAAAGTTACAGAATATGGATAAATGTTGTATTGAAGCATTGTCTAAGATAATTGCTTGACTGTATGACATATTTCTTTATGTGTAAGAATTTGTCTGAAAATTATGAGATGTTTCTAATCATGCAATTTAACTTGTTTTGTGAAAAAACCATATACCTTCACCTACAAAAGAAGGACTACAACATTTGTTCAAGCAACAAAATTATCTATTGAAGATATTGAAGTTCCCAGGATATGGGAAGAATGCCATGATCCGTCGATCATGAAGAACGATGTTTGGGATGCGGTCCCAAGAGCTGAAGGGAAGTCTGTTGTGACTTCCAAATGGAAGATTGATTGTGGATAACCTGTTTGTTACAGGTGAAGATAGATTGATTGCCGACACACAGCGGAAGCTTGCTGCCGAGTTCGATATGAAGAACTTGGGGATGATGCACTATTTTTTTTGGCATGGAGGTGTGGCAGAGTGCAGATGGATTCTTTCTTGGACAAGGGAAGTATGTAGTAGAGATCCTGAAGAGGTTCGGGATGATGGATTGCAAGGCCATGGCCACACCTATGGCATCGAATCTGAAGCTTCTTTGTGATGCTTCATCTGAGCCGGTTGATGTCTCTATGTATCGTCAGATGATTGGGTCCTTGATGTACCTGATGAACACGAGACCAGATATTTGCTTTGTGGTGAACACATTGAGCCAGTTCCTAACAGATCCGAGGAGTGTTCACCTGGTTGCTGTAAAGCATGTTCTAAGGTACCTGAAGGGTACAGTTGATTATGGGGTCAAGTATGATGCGAATCAAAAGTTTAACCTGCAGGGTTATGTTGATTCAGATTGGGCAGGCAGTGCTGCAGATAGGATCAGGTGTGATCTCTTGGTTTAGCAGGAAGCAGTCCTCTGTAGCACTGAGTACAGCCGAAGCAGAGTATGTTGCGACGGATGAGCAGGTTGCAGATGTATTGACCAAGCCATTGGCCAGAGTGCAGTTTGAGTACTCCTGAGAGAGGCTTGGTGCACTTCAGATCGAGGTTCCTTCCAAAAGGAAGTGATGAGTCCAGAAGATGCAGATGCACATGAGCTTTTCTGACATGGTTGATGTGTTCTCCCTTGGTCGTGATGTAATTGCTGAGCCATTTTTCACATGGTGGTAGATGTGTTCTCCCATGGTGAAAAAGTAAGGGTTGGAGCCTTCCCCGAATGGTGGTAGATGTGTTCTGCCATGTCGGTGGTGTAAGTGTTGGATGATGTGCATGTGGGCTGTGCTTCATGGATGATGAGATGATTCGAAGAGGACGATGCTATGATGATCAAGAGGATCATGGATGATGAGCATCAGGACGATGCTCCAGTTACTACTCTGTATATGTATATGCATCATGTTGGATGCTTGTTATGATCAGTTGGATCATTTATATATATATGCATCATGTTGGATGCTGGATATGATCAGTTGAATCATTTATGTATGTATGCATAATGTTGGATGCTAGATATGATCAGTTGGATCATTTGTATGTATTTTGTATATGCATCATGTTGGATGCTTGGACCATGTATCAGTATATGTATCAAGTGGATACTGAGATCATGTATGTTGATATGTATTAGGTGGATACATTATGTGGATCATGTATCTGTGTATGTATCAGGTGGATACATTGTATGATTAGGTAGATCATGTATGATGATATGTATCAGGTAGATACTTCGTATGCATTAGGTTTATGCATTGTATGATCAGGATGATTGTGGATGATGAGCTTCTCCAGATGACATGCATCAGGACGATGGAGTGATGATGATCAAGATGATCATGTGTACATCAGGATGATGTATGGTGAGTATCAGGATGATACTTTGTGGCCATGGATCAATTTGTGCAGATGAGCATGTCTAGGAGATCCTATAGGTCGGAGTTGCGTACCCATAACAGCCTGGGATGCTCTTTCGAGACATTTCTCTAGGAGGACATGTAATTTGTGCCCTGGAAGATCTTCAGGTTGGATTTGTGTACCCGTAACATCCTGAGATGCTCTTGCGATGTTTTGTCCTATGGCATGTAATTTGCTCCTATGAGATCTGGACAAGATGAAAAAGGCCTCAGATCCTTCAACCAGGTTTTGCCATGACCACATGTAATTTGCTCCCGGGAGATATGGACAGGATGAAAAAGGCCTCAAATGCTTCAGCCAAGTTTTGTGGTGGACCACATGTAATGTTCTCTTGGGAGATCTGACAGGTAGAGCTGTGTGGTTGTAATAGCCTGGGATGCTTCAGCCAGGTTTTGTAGTGAGATCACGTGTAATGTGCTCCTGGGAGATCTAACAGGTAGAGCTGTGTGCTTGTAACAGCCTGGGATGCTTCAGCTAGGTTTTGTGATGGGTCACATGTAATGTGCTCCTGGGAGATCCGACAGGTAGAGCTGTGTGCTCGTAATATCCTGGGATGCTGCAGCCAGGTTTTGTGACGCACGTAATAAGTCCTGAGGATTCCACAGTATGGCCAATGATGACGAAGACTTGCAGGTGGTGGGCCTACATCCAGTATGAAAAAGGACTATCTCTGTAGAACTTCCTATGACGAGTAGATTCAGATATTGGTTGAGATAGCAGTAGCAGTGACGATGATGATGACTCGATGACGATTATCCAGTGATGAGGATCCAGAGAAGAAGACTTGTGCTAGAAGGCCTATGTCGAGAAATACCTTCCTAGTTAAGAGGGAGTATTGATGTATATGTAACTTCAGAATGTATTTCACAAATATGTATATTGTATTCCTATAGAGATGTTATTTTTCCTCGATATGGAAGTGTTTGTATTCCTATAGAGATGTTATTATTCCTCTATATGGAAGTGTCGTCATTTATATTGTAAGTGTCGTAACTTATACTTGATGGGTTATTAGACCACCTTGTTGGGGTTGGCCTTGTATAAGTCTTGTGGGTCAAAGGGTTATTAGACCACCCTATTGGGTGTCGGCCCAGTCAGCATTAGGTTAAGTGGTTAAGTTGAGGCCGACCTAGTTGTGTAAAGGTCAAGTCAAGTTAGTGTACAAATAGAGAGTGTGTCTCTCTCATTTTACACTTTCTATTCTCTCACTCACACTGGGGAGAGTGGCGCACTTGTGGAGGAGAAGGCTCTGCTACTAGGAGAATACTATCTCTTGTATTTTGGTTGTATCATTGCTCTATCTATCTCTGAGGAAGTTATTGGGGTTTTTCACCTTTATGGTTTTCCCCAAGTAAACTCTGTGTCTCTTATGTGCTTGCATTATTGTGTCCATGATTGATATGCTGTAGATTTGTTGTACATGTTGTTCTCTCAGTTAAGATCCTAGATCAGATTGAAGTAAATTCTGAAAATTTAACACCAAATGCTGGACTCACAGATTCCAGATCAAGATGATTCCCCAGAAGAACAAACACTTGAAGCAGAGGAACCTTCCCTAGACACTACCATGATGTTATGGGATTGGGTACCTTACCTGAACCAATAGAAGATGATCCTGTGGAAAGTCCAGTCTCTGTTGTGAACATTAACACTTGCAGTAAAGGTCCCATTGCAGATCTAGTTCCAAGCCTGACTACTCTCAAACCTAAAACTTCCAAAGAGATACCCAGGAGACACATTATAGTCATTCCACCTCAACCTAATGCTAACCCAATAGTTTCCAAACAGCCAAATATTGACACAACAGTCCAACAACCAAAGGTCACATTGAGCAAGGCCGACTACCAAATGAAAGTTATAAAAGAATGTGATATGGGATATGACATCATTGAAGATATAAGGAAAGTAAAAGAAAATGTTTCGATATTCGATATGTGCGGTTTGCGCCAACAACAAGACAAGTTGTTGCAAGCTCTTCAATCCTAGCCCAGTGCTCCATTAACAGACACTCAAGAAGATCCTAAAATTAATGAAGCCAATATCGGCGGGAAATCCAAATCTCAAACATTGCCTTTTCTTTTAACTTTTGAAATCTTCGATCATAATGTGCACAATTGGCTGGTAGATTCAGGATCATCTTCGAATGTTATGCCATTGTCAATTTGTAAGAAAATTAACAGTCAACCAATCCCATCTCCCGCTCAGATTATTCAGTTAGATAGGACTGCTATCAAACTTCTTGGGGAAATGAAGGATGTTCTCGTTAGCTTATCGGTAGATTCTAGAGTTTGTCAATTCATTGATATAATGGTAGTTGACATTCCCGAATCCTATGGTTTAATCCTAAGTAGGGACTGGTCCACTAAGCTTGATGGCTACTTCGCAACTGATTGGTCCCATTTATGGCTAGCATATCAGAATAGGTAGAATCAGATCAAAGTTTTGAGAGACCACATATGAAACAAAATGTAACTCGTCTAGAAGGAAAGAATGAAGCCGTAACCTTCTCATCTTCAGTTTTCGGAAAATTATTTATTAGAAATTGATCCGGGTAATTATTGTAAGTTTTAAACCTTAACAGTGAAGTACAAACATATATCGATTCTTAAGCATTTACAGACAATACACAATGGCACACACATTACACAGAGATTTTCACCTGGAAACCCTTAACCGGGAAAAACCAGCAAAACTTAGAGCCGCATAGCTCCTTTTTCATTATATGTTTATTTTACATGTACAATACAATAAATGGTATTCTGCAGCATCTAAAAACCCTAATTCGTTTACCCGAATTAGGTTACAACCCTAATTCCTTTTACCGGAATTAGATAGAGTACAATGGGTCAAAAATCGCGAAAAAGCAAAAAGCAACCCAAAAAAAAAATTGCGCTCCGCGCGGACTCCGGGGGCCTAACGGCCCCCTCCGTGTCGTTTCGGAACCTAACGGTCCGAAACAAAGGGGGTGGGCCCTGTCGGGCTACCCCCCCCGCCGTAGGGATCGTGTTGTACACGCAGCGACCATGTGAAGAGATATAACATACCCAACATTCTCCCACTTGTTGTTCTCTTCACATACAGGAGAAATTTATGACTTCAACAATTCAGGGCAACAATGCCCATGTTCTCTTTGCACCAAGAGAACTTCTGAGTACTCACAGACTTTGTCAAAGAGTCTGCAACATTTACCAAAGTGTCAACCTTTTCCAGCAACACTTTGTTCTGTTCAACCATGTCTCTGACGAAATGGTACTGCACATCAATGTGCTTTGTCCTCGAGTGATAAGCAGGGTTCTTTGCCAGAAATATTGCACTTGAGCTATCACAACCAATTTTTACTGCATTCTGAACAAAACCAATACCTGAACACAATCTTTGCAACCATACAGCTTCCTTACTTGCATGGGTAGCTGCCATGTATTCAGCTTCTGTAGTTGAGAGTGCAACTACAGCTTGTCTTCTACTCATCCAACTGATTGCTCCTCCAAATAGATTAAAAACGTAGCCACTTGTAGATCTTCTGTGATCAAGATCTCCAGCCCAGTCAGCATCAGCAAATCCTTGTATATCTATCTCTCTGTTTAGACCGGGTCTTCCTTGGTAGCAGATTGCAGAATCTGTAGTGCCACGCAAATACCTGAAGACCCTTTTTACTGCAGTCCAATGTTCCTTTCCTGGTTTTGACATGTATCTACTCAAAACTCCCACTGCATGGGCTATATCTGGTCTAGTACAGACCATGGCATACATCAGACTGCCAACTGCACTAGCATATGGAACATGAGACATGTCCTCTACCTCTTCTTGTGTAGTGGGACACTGTTCTGCAGATAACCTTACACCTACAGGAATGGGCACCTTCACTGGTTTGCTTTCCTGCATATTAAATCTCTTCAATATCGTTTCAACATATTTCCTCTGATTTAACCAGAGTTTCCTGTTTTCACGATCTCTTTTTATTTCCATGCCCAAAATGAAATTTGCTAGCACCAAGATCTTTCATGTCAAATTCAGATGACAGCTGATTCTTGACATCCTTGATGATTTCTTTGTTGTTTCCAATTAGCAACATATCATCAACATACAATATTACATAAATAAAATGATCACCAATTGGCTTAAAATAAACACAGTGATCAGCTTTGCTTCTTGAGAAACCAAGTCCCAGTATATAAGTATCAAATTTTTGATACCACATTCTGGGAGATTGTTTCAAACCGTAGAGAGACTTTTTCAGCTTACAGACAAGCTCCTTTCTTCCTTTCACCACAAACCGTTCTGGTTGCTTCATATAGATCTCTTCATTAAGATTTCCATGTAGGAAAGCCGTCTTTACATCCATCTGTTCTACTTCAAGATCAAAAGCAGCAGAAATAGATAAAAGAAATCTAATAGAAGTCAATTTTGCAACAGGTGAAAAAATCTCACCAAAATCGATGCCCTCAATTTGGGAGTAACCTTTCGCAACTAGTCGAGCCTTGTACTTCTCCACTTTACCTGCTGCATTTAACTTCTTCTTGAATACCCATTTGCTTCCAATAGGCTTTCTTCCTTCTGGCAACTCAACCAGATCCCATGCCTCATTTTTGTCCAAGGCATCCATTTCTTCTATCATGGCCTTCTTCCATAGTTTACTATCTTCTGAATCCATTGCCTCTTTAGCAGTTCTAGGATCATCATCAGTAATAGATAACACAAAATTAGAATGAAAATCAGGGGGACTGTACCTTTCAACTTGCCTTCTTTCTCGGTCAGATCTCCTCAATACCGGAGTCTGTGGATCCGCCTCTTCATCTGATTCAGACGATTCTGCCTCCTCATCTGATTCAGACGAATCTGGTTCCTCAAAAGAGTCACCTCTTTCATCCTTGATATCAAAGTGTAGCTTCTCTGAATCCTTTTCCTTTGGTACATCCTCAATCCTGGAAGTGCTTTCAACTTCTCTGAAGATCACATCTCGACTGTAAACTGTTTGCCTTTTAACTGGGTTCCACAGCTTGTAACCTTTCATTCCATCCTTGTAACCAATGAAGATACATTTTTCCTCCTTATTATCCAACTTGCTCCTTTTCTCCTTTGGAACATGTACAAAAGCATCACACCCAAACACTCTGAGATGAGAGAGAGAGGGTTTCTTACCAGTCCAAACCTCATGAGGTGTCTTGTCAACCAACGCTGATGTGGGTGTCCTATTCACTAGGTAACACGCAGTGTCAACAGCTTCTGCCCAGAATTGTTGTGCTAGCCCTGCACCACTGAGCATACTCCTTGCCTTTTCCATCAATGTCCTGTTCATCCTTTCTGCAACCCCATTCTGTTGAGGTGTGTATGGAGTAGTCTTTTGCCTTGCTATTCCACACGTTTTACAGAACTCCTCAAATTCACTTTCACAGAATTCTCCACCGTTATCTGTTCTTAGTACTTTTATTTTCTTCTCAGTTTGATTCTCTACAAGAGCCTTAAATTCTTTGAATCTATTAAAAACCTCAGATTTCTTACGCAGGAAATAAATCCAAGTTTTCCTTGAGAAATCATCTATAAATGAAACATAATACACAGATTTACCAAGTGATGGAACAGGCACAGGTCCAAAAACATCACTGTGTATTAACTCTAAGATTCCTTTAGCTCTTACAACACCAGATGAGAATCTTACTCGATTCTGTTTACCATATAAGCAATGTTCACAGAAATCAAAATCTAATGTGAAATCAGACATGCCTTCAACCATACTTTTACCTTGTAATAGTCGAAGACCCTTTTCTCCAATATGTCCCAGCCTTCGATGCCATAGCGATGTCTTCTCACTAGAGACAGTAAGGACTCTGTCTCCTTCATTTTTACCCTCAGAAACAATAGTGCTGTTACATCCATTTTTGAAGGTGCTTCCCAACAACTTGTATAGAGTTCCAATCCGAACTCCCCTCATCAGCACCAATGACTCTCGAACCATTTTGCATGTGTTCTTTTCAAATAGAGTTTTCACACCTGCATCATCCATTTTACTTACAGATATAAGGTTTCTAGCCAACTTTGGAATGTGCAGAACCCCGGGAAGAGTTTTAACCCTTCCATCTTTGAGCAGTAGCTTGACCTTTCCTCGACCTATGATTTTCGCTACCGAGTTGTCTCCCAGAAATACATCTCCTCCATCATACTTTTCGTATTCAGAAAACCACTCCCTGTGGGGAGTCATATGATAAGACGCACCTGAGTCAATCAACCACGAATCATGCTCTGCATGTGTACTTGAAGATGCCAGATACACATCTCCTCCTTCCTCTGTAGATTCTTTCCCATCTGCGGATGGAGCGTCATTAGGTCCTCTACTTTTATCAGTAATTTTCGATTTACAATCCTTCTTGTAATGCCCAGCTTTTCCGCACTTCCAGCATTTTCTTACAGAAGGTCCTGGAGATTTAGTTCTCCCTCTAGATTTAGATCTACCACCTGAAGACTTATTTTTAGATCTATCTCCAGGGCGACCTCTTACAAATAAGGCATCCTTGGCTGAACTATCTATGGATTTTTGCCTCATTTCCTCCGATAGTAGGGATGCAACCACATCATCGAAGTTTAGCGTGGTTGCATTACTCCCAATAGCTATGACCAGATTATCCCATGAATCTGGCAAAGAGCACAACAGACTAATACACTTTTCATCATCATCAAGTTTAATACCAACAAATGTCAACTGACTTACCAGAGTATTGAAGGCATTTAGATGCTCTGAAACAGAGTCTCCATCAATCATCCTCAGAAGGTACAATTTCTTTCGCAGAAATAACTTATTTACCAGGGACTTTGACTGATACAGACTTCCCAGTTTATCCCATAGCTTCTTTGCAGTGTCTTCTCCAGATACGTTCACCAATACCGAATCTGCAAGGCAAAGACGAATAGTGCTCCTTGCTTTCCTTTCCAGCTTTTCCCATTCTTCTTTTACCGCACCAGAGGGCATGGTACCTGGATCTACTGCGATCCATTGTTCTCTATCTACCAGAAGATCTTCCATCTTGAGCTTCCATAGCTCAAAGCTATGACCATTAAATTTCTCAATCTCGAATCTAGAACTGCTCGCCATTCTTTAAACAAAGAATAAATCACCGCTGCAAAGCTCCCACTGAAACCAGGTTTATCACAAATCCAAGATCGAGCCAAACCCCTGGAAACAAAGGCGTCCCTCTGAACCCAAAATTGCTCTGATACCAAATGTAAGTTTTAAACCTTAACAGTGAAGTACAAACATATATCGATTCTTAAGCATTTACAGACAATACACAATGGCACACACATTACACAGAGATTTTCACCTGGAAACCCTTAACCGGGAAAAACCAGCAAAACTTAGAGCCGCATAGCTCCTTTTTCATTATATGTTTATTTTACATGTACAATACAATAAATGGTATTCTGCAGCATCTAAAAACCCTAATTCGTTTACCCGAATTAGGTTACAACCCTAATTCCTTTTACCGGAATTAGATAGAGTACAATGGGTCGAAAATCGCGAAAAAGCAAAAAGCAACCCAAAAAAAAAATTGCGCTCCGCGCGGACTCCGGGGGCCTAACGGCCCGAAACGAAGGGGGTGGGCCTTGTCGGGCTACCCCCCCCTAGGGATCGTGTTGTACACGCAGCGACCATGTGAAGAGATATAACATACCCAACAATTATCAGTCTGACACTATTAGCCATGAATCAGATGAATAGTCCGATCTCCTTCATTTTTCTCAGACTGAGGATATTGAATGTAACATAGTTAGTTTAGTCACTGACTTAGATCATAAATATACTAACTTAGCTAAGTCAAACGTTCTTTTTTGGACATTATACTTTGATGGTTCTAAAACTCTTGAAGGATCCGGAGATGGTTGTGTTCTGATGGATCCAGAAAGAAATAAGTACTTTTTATCCTGTAGGTTAGAATTTGATTGTACTAACAACACTGCTAAATATGAAGCTTTAGTCCATGAATTGAAGAAATCCATTGATTTGAATGTCAAATACCTAAAGGTTTTTGGTGACTCAGAAATAGTTGTAAGGTAGGTAAGAGATACCATTCATTGCCTTTCACCTCATTTGCAAGGTTATCAGGCTGAGGTATGGGATTTAATCATGCATTTTGATGCTTTCAATATAAAATCTATTCCTAGACTACAAAATGCTGCAGCTGATTTATTAGCAACTTCCGCTTCCAGATTGGTGCCAACTAATAACAAGTGCTCGATTGAATTGGTTTTTAGGCCTTCCATCCCTGACAATATCACGAACTTTAGAGTTTTCAATGATGGCGATTAGATTATCAATTTTATAATAAAGGAAGACATGTTCCAAGAAGCCGTGATAGACAAAGAAGAACATGATGCTGTTTTGCAAGAGAAAGATGAGGCTAAACGAAATTTTATTCCCAGAGGGGTAAGGTCACTTGAAATGCTGTTCGATCTGCAGAATAAGTTCAAAAGGCCAGCAAATACCAAGACCAATAGCTCATCAATGTAGCATGAATTAGTAAATTTGGGTACCGAAGCTGAACCAAAGTTTGTTAACCTTGGCAAATGTTGTTCACCGGGAGAAAGAGATAAGTTCATCAAACTGTTTTGACAATATAAGGATGTTTTTGCATGGACTTATGAAGATATGAAAACATATGACACCCACATTATTCAGCATGTCATACCAATGAAGGCAGGCGTCAATCCATTTCATCAGCAATTAAGAAGAATGCATCCTACCCTTGAACCTCTGATTCAAAAGGAGTTGAAGAAGTTACTTGATGCTAAGATAATCTTTAAAGTCTGGAATTCTGAATGGGTTGCTAATTTGGTTCCTGTGAGGAAGAAGTTAGGAGAAATAAGACTATGTGTTGACTTCAAAAATTTGAATAGAGCCTCAAGTAAAGACAACTATCTCGTCCCTTCAATGGAACAAATTCTCTGGATGGTATCAGGATCAGAACTGTTCTCCCTTCTTGATGGTTTCTCTAGTTACAATCATGTATTAGTAGCTAAAGAAGACCATCTTAAGACCACTTTCCACACCAAGTGGGGAATGTTCGCGTATAGAAGAATGCCGTTTGGCCTAATAAATGCGGGAGCCATGTTCCAGTGAGCGATGGAAATCGCTTTTCAAGGATTGGGTGGTCATTGTGTCATTTTTTATCTAGATAATGTGATAGTTTTTTCAAAGAAGAGGGAAGACCATGTTGTTCATTTGAATCATATTTTTTATCGTTGCTAGAAATATGGTATCTCTTTAAACCCCAAGAAGAGTGTGTTTGTTGTTCCTGAAGGTAAGCTTCTGGGCCATGTTATTTCAACAAAGAGAATTTCAATTGATCAAGAGAGAGTACAAGCTATCAATAAAATTCCTATGCCTCATAACAAGAAATCCATGCAGTCATTTATGGGCACTATCAATTTTGTCGAAAGATTTGTTCTCGATTTTGCTCAAACTGTTAAACCTTTGCAGCAAATGGTCAAGCAAAGCATACAATTCAAGTGGATAGACTTGGAAAAGGATGCATTTAGAGACATTAAGGCAGCCATAGCTGAGGCTCCTTCCTTAAGAAGCCCAGACTTTGCCAAGTGAAACCCGTGTCTCCCCACGGCCGCATATGAAACTTTTCTTTTTCTATGTTTTTCTTTGTCGCATAATAGCTTTTTTCTGTTCCATGAGTAGGGTCTCTGTTTTCTAACAGTATGAATTGCTTGCCCTACTTTGGCCATAAGGTTTGCGAATTGAATGAGCATTAAAGATATGGCTTAAGTCACTTGTCATATGCTACAATCTGGACACCAAATCTAAGTGAAATATTTTATCCTTTCATGCAAGGTATGTAAAACTCGCGCTTAGCCCAAACCAACATGAAAACTTGGTATCCCTGAATCGTCCCAGTAGTATCTTAGCAGCCACAGAGTTTTTCACTCAAACCCGTGGAAGCCGCGACATCCCATGCAAAGCGAAACTCCCTGCCAAGCATCTACTGCATGTAAAACTCAATCCTTCTCATTCCTTGCAGCTAAAGTTTCATACTATGAACACCGGGGTACACTGCTCAACTGAAAGCAATATTCATTCATGCCGAGGGTGCATAAAACCCACAATGCTCGGCTGAATTTGCCTGAGGATATGTTAAAACAACCCATCGTGCCCACTTAGAACCGTGATAACCAAGCCTGATTCTTAACCGATAGAGGCTAGCAGCTATGCGTTTTTCCCTCTTTGCACAGACTCCACTATCAAGTGTCGGCGCATAAGTTTGTTCAGGCATCAGCGCGCGAGAATAACAAGGAATAGTGTTAAGCGCTGGTGCAGGAATAGTGTTAAGCGCTGGTGCAGGAATAAGGTTAAGCGCTCGCACAGAAATTAGAATAGGATGGCGCATGCACAATTTCAGCGATAGCGCATAAAATGCCTTGGCTAGCGCATGCTAAAATTTAGCCCTCAGCGCATAAATAATGTTAAGTGCTAGCGCAGAAATAAGGTTAGGGTGGCGCATGCAAAATTTTAGGCACTAGCGCAGAAAATTTATTTGGACTAGCACATCCTTGTAGACATCATTGTTGTCCCGATACATTTCTTTCCAGTCAATTTGTGTGGAAATTTAGGAGCCTATGCATTGTAAAATGAGTGGGGCAAATAAAAAACTAGCTTGCCTCTCCCCTCCACCATGTTGATATCCTGCTCATTGTTATGAACCGGCCTGATTGCGATAAGCCCTAGAAACATAAAGTCAAATTGGTTGTGATTCTAGGATATGTTTCAATTTGTCTGATTTATGAAATAGCAGTAGTTGGTGTAGCTTATTGACATTTTCTCACGTCCTTCAGCTGTGAATTGATAGCTGAAATCATGATCTATTTGATTATATTTTGAAGCAGCATCCATATTATGATGTTCTAAATTTTGATATAACTGTCGCCCATGCTTGAAAATCATCTCACTAAAGACTGCTTTGTCAAATTTTATGTCACCTTGCATTTTAATAGTTGGCTAAACGTATGCATGTTCCTTATTTTACATTTCCTTTCTCACCATAGGATTATCATGCACAGGAGGTCTACAAAGAAGAAAGCCACGCAGAAGTTAGACTCAGACTCGGACATGGAAATCATATTAGATACTTCTCTTGAGACGATGTTCACCGACACACAAGCTACCACTGGTGTCCCCCCTGGGAGCTCTACCCCTGAATTTCAATAGGGTGATCTGTATAGGTTCATTATGGATCAGAATAGTACAATAGCCTCCATAGAGGATGCTCTGGTGTATGCCAACATCCGAAGGTCTTGTTTGCATAAGGAGACAACTCGTCCTAAGTTGTTCCCTTGTTCCGAAGTTATTGGATGGAAAATGCCTCACATCTGGACCGGCACAAGGCTCATGAATGATAAAAATGGGTTGAGCCTAGCATCTTTCGTTCCCGAGCATGTCTTTGCTACCTATAGATTTCCTTCACCCAGTTCTTGTTTAGATGATGATTGGATAGCAAAACATCCAATGGACCCACTAGAATCTGCCCGAAAGATGACGATAAATGACACGCAGATTAGGAGGAGGTAGAACAATGAATATGAAAGAAACCTCCTAAAAACCCCTTACAGACTCATCGTCCTGATGTTGAGTCGACTCTTCGGCATGCCTAATGGCAATGTGTTTAAGATCGGGTGGGTGTCGGTGATGTTTCATATAGCCATGAATGGCACCATCTTCAATTGGGCTGAAATAATTTTAGATAGTTTGGCCTCGTAGCTGACAGCAGCCCAGGGAGGACTAACCCAAAAGAAGGCAGATTTCTTCATGTCTTCATACTTGATTGACTGCTTGTTAAGCAAGCACACGTTCCCGGAATTGAACTGCTTATGGAAGCCAAATGAAACAGCTCTTTTCATGGCTTATCACTGTACATGGGCAAGTATATACGCAAACCACTACAAGATGGTTTGCGAGAGGTTTATCATGCCATTATACCAGCTCATTTTTATAGAAAAACCAGATTGTATGTCGAACAATGCAATTCCTATCATTGAACAATTCGGGGACTATTATCACAATGTAGAAGGAACATACATCAGGATGAGTGGAGGTACTCATGAGCCATTTATGGTCCCTCGATATGTTACAGGCTTTGTAATTCACAAGGAGGCCGTGAGACAACTCTTTGGCACTGATGCAATAAATAAGTTCTTAACAGACCGAAGGAAGGGCATGTATCCTCCCATGCCATTTACCATTGGAGTTTACAGCCTCTCAAGAGCAAGAGACAGGGAAAATTATGCTCAAGGCTTAGAAGTTTTCTATTTTGGCACAGTCCCTTTCAGGAGGCATGACCCCAACGGTGCGGTAAGCCAACTTTGTCTCGACCTCAAGTTCTCCTTTGAATATGCTCATTCCATGGACCAAGACGAGGAATTCTTCAGGAGCACCCACAACTTAAATGTGGTGGGGAAACATTACAAGAAGAAAACCATGAAGAATCTGAGCCCCAAACCCGTTGGTCTAATCCAAAGGGAGTGGGAGGCCTCAGCCTCGCAATTGGAGAATCCTGCAGGGTTAGAGGAGCAAGAACAGGATAGAGTGCTCCAAGAGCAAACCTTCAAGTAGCAGCAGGACCAAGAAGAAGCAAGAATTCAAAGTGAGCTGACTACCAAGCTTCAACAAGAAGAAGCCGCAAGAAAAACAACAAGAACAAGCCTCTCAATTACAACAACAAGAAGAGGTCGCTCAGGTCCAAAAAGAAGAAGAGGACCGAAGACAACAAGAGCAAGCTTCCAAGATGCAACATGAAGAAGAAGAAAGGCTCCTAACAGAAGAAACAGCTAGATTGCAGGAGCAGCAGGAAGAGTCAGCAAGAAAGCAGGAGAAGGAGCAAACCGAGAAGCTCCCCGAGTAGGAACCATCCACTCCGAAATACATGGAGTTAGATCCACCATTGATGAACTCTCCAGTGACAACTCAAGAAGAGGTGCATTGTATAGGATGATTGGAACTAACCCCATATAAACCCAGGAAGCAACGCAAAGTGGCAGACCTAGATACTGTATAGTTCAATGAGCGAAAAAAGGCCATCATTGATAGGAGGGTAAAGAAAATGGAAAGTAGGGTAAAGAAAGTGGAAAGCGAGGAGGACGACTATGAATTGTGGATATCAGATACCACATTGGTCCAAAGAACTGATGCCGATCCCTCATTCCAAGGCCAATGCACTGTAGCATCAGTGGAGGCAACTAAAGCCAATATTGAATTCCTGAAAGGTGAGATAAAGCATTACAGGTATCAATGTTTTAGGATCAGAGATGATAGGAACAGGGAGGTATTAGAAGCAAACAAATTG
This sequence comes from Larix kaempferi, assembly GCA_027924585.1. Classification (NCBI taxonomy): domain Eukaryota; kingdom Viridiplantae; phylum Streptophyta; class Pinopsida; order Pinales; family Pinaceae; genus Larix; species Larix kaempferi. The sequence goes on from BSBM01001179.1 coordinate 1,209,316, forward strand.
AAAGAGAAATACAATGAGTTGATAGGAGAACAGTTGATGCTAAATTCAGGAGTTCTCCAGCTTGAGAATGAGAAAAACTCATGGGAAATCCAGTTGGACATCTCGGAAGATGAGCAGAAGAATCTAAAAGCTCGCATAACAGAATTAGAAGAAATCGAAGCAAGCAAGGCTCAGCAAATTCATCTCCACCGACATGAGTATGATGGGCTGATTCAAGAAAAGGAACAATTGGTGAAAGAACTCAAAGAGGTAGCGGAGGACCAGCAAAATTTGTCCACATTTCACAAACAAGCATATGATATGCGGATTAAAATCCATCAGCTGCTAGTATTGATCTCGGAAGAGATTTGGAGCATGAAATAAATGATTAAGAAAATGACAACAATTGAAACCATAGCCCTAATTACTCGAGAAAAAATTGCAAATCATATAGAGGAGTTGAAACAACAATCTGAGTGGAAAAAGGGAAAATCTCAACTCCCTCCACACTTACACACCGCTACAGGAGATGAATTGGACGTGGACATAGGGATCCTTGAATTTTCCAAGGATTGCGGCACCAAGCTAACTTTGGAAATCAAGAAGACAGTCTGCAAGTGTTGTTCGTTATACTCCGCACTTAGTGAATCACATAGCAAGTGTCATCTGGTTCTTCCTGCCTCCATTTATGATTTCCCAAAGGAAGAAGATCAACTCTTTGAGTTGCAGAACGCGTTGGACGAAGACTTGGTTTGTATAAAGAAGATAGAAGTATTGACTCATGACGAATTTCAACAGTTCATTTGCTAGCCTGCTGTACATATTCACTTCCTAGAAGCGATGGTTAAAGAGGCCACAAAGGGAAAAGCGCTGATCAAATCATACCTACGCAAGCATGAAATAGCATCCGAGGCAACAATATCCTCTCATAGCAAGCTTATCGTAAAGGATATCAACCAATGGACCACATATATTCAAGAGATAGATGGCCCGGTAATTAGAAGCGAGTCGGTTGGTGGAGGCGATTCATCAAGTCAACAGGCAGAAGGCCCAGCAGAATAGATAGACCATTCTCACTTTGTTTTAAATAAAAGGAGATGCTGAAATTCTACCTTTTTGTATAAATGCTTTGAAAGGACAGCTGGCTCCTATTTTTTTGTCTTGTATGAAAAGTGTCCCACGAATCTGGGAAATATGTAACTGTACACCAAAATCCTTATTAGAAGGTTCCAGAATTAGGGTACAATTGTTAGCTCAAGTAGCATTTTGTAAAGTTCTAAATAGAAGTTGAGAGGAAAAGTAAAGGGGGACATTTTGCAGGGGAAAGGAATTTTTCTTGGCTTGTACGAACTATTTTGCACTTGCTCCAAGAAAGCTAATTTTGCCTAATAAGAGCCTAGAGAGGATGTCCTTTCGCCTAAATGTGTATTGGATGTCTATTGGATTATTCTCTTCACATTCATATGTTGCAGTGAGATCTTTCTTTGTTGTCCTGAATTATTTCTGTGCAATGAATGATTTTACTACCTTTTGTACAAGGATGATCCTCCTAAATGAGTAATAGAATGCTTTCATGTGAATTAAAAGCTATCTTTTATGTCTTTAACCTCTTGCTGTAGATGTATCTTCATGATTTGATGGCTATCTATTGATATTTAGATGTTTCTTTCAGCACATTACTCATATTTACAGTTTTGCTCCTTGTAAGGATAGATTAGATTTATTTCAGTCTTAGATACAGATTTGTTTCAATTTCTGCATTTAGATTAAAGTAGCTTAGGCACTTGCATATCATCTTAACAATAAAATAAAAAAGAACAGTGGATCGGGCCATAACCGGTGTGAATGAAAACAAATCTTCAAATCCAATGGTAGCTGGAACTGCTAAGCGGACGGATTCCCCATATTAAACGGTGGACAATCAAATTGGGATAGTTTACCGGGGAGAATCCCTTTCTGCTTGATGCCATGATCTTCGAGGCATCAACAGCGCCAAACAACAATAACACAACTATGGATCAACAAATACTATGGGACGACTTACAAAGCATATGCGTCCAACAACAATATACTAACAAAGTAAATAGAAGGGTTGACATGGGTTCCTAACATCCCAAGTACACCAATTCCTTCTTCATGAAAAAACACTTTTGTAGGTTCACCATCAGCTTTTCTTCCTACAATTTCTGCAATACTTTTCGAACATGCTCCAAGTGTTCTGCCTTGGTTCGACTGAAAATTAGAATGTCGTCTAAGTAGACTATGACAAAATTTCCTAGAAATGGTTTCAACACTTCATTCATCAATCTCATGAATGTGCTGGGTGCATTAGTCAACCCAAATGGCATGACTATCCACTCGTACAACCATTCTTTTGTCTTGAATGTTGTCTTCCATTTGTCTCCTTCTATGACCCTAATCTGGTTATATCCACTCTTCAGGTCTATTTTTGTGAAGTATGTCGCTCCACTTAGGCAATCCATCAAGTCATCCATCCTCGACAATGGAAACTGATACTTGATCGTGATACTATTGATGGCTCTGGAGTCGGTACACATTCTCCATTCTCTACCCTTCTTTGGTGTCAATACTGCTGGTACTGCACACAGGCTCAGACTTTCTCTGATTAACCCTTTGTCCAACAACTCTTGGACCTGTCGATTTAGTTCCTGTCCCTCTGTCGGACTCATCCTATATGGTGCTTTGTTTGGCAGACTCGACCCTGGAATCAACTTGATCTGATGGGATATGCTCCTTGTCGGTGGCAATCCCGTCACTTTCTCATCATCCATTATGTCCCTAAATTCTTCGAGCAACTCCTCGATCTCAACAGAAATATTCTCCTCCCTGGTCATTCCTTTGACATATGGTCCTTTTGGAATGATCGCAAAACATCCCAACTGCCTCTCCTCTTCTGCGAGGAACTCCTTTGCGTTGCTCATCAACACTTGCTTCTCCCAAATATTTCTCTCACCATGCTTACTGTCGACCTGCTCTTCTCGCCTCGGCTTAAGAGTCCTCTTCATGCCATTCTTCCACATTGTGACTGTGTTGGCTCAACAATCATAGATCATTTTCCGATCATATTGCCATGGAATTCCTAACAATAGATGGCACGCATCCATGGGAACTACATCGCACAGTACGTTCTCCTCTAGTCCCTCAACTTTGAAGTTAATCAGGTACTGTGTGGTCACCTTGACATGGTGTCCTTTCTGCAACCATGAGATCTTGTAGGGGTGTGAGTGTTCTTGGCACTTCAACCTGATCTTGTCTATGACTTCTGTCGACACAAGATTCTCCGTGCTTCCACCATCCACTATGGTTTTGCAACGCCATTCTCCAATCTGCACCTTCGTTCGAAAGATCGCCTTCCATTGTGCTAGTTCCATCGGGTCACATTGATCTTCCTAGATCAAGGTCCTCTTAACCGTCAAATTCCAGATCTTCTTCTTTTCACCTCCACTGTTGTCGGATGTCGATTCTTCCCTCTCGTCGATGTGCTTATCCTTTCGACATCTGGGTTTCGACTCCTCTGTAGCATGTAGGTTTTCTGGGCACTCATATGCCTTGTGTCCCATTCCTCGACACTTGTAACAAATTATGGCTGGTCTGTTAGCTCCTTTCTTATCGGATGGACCACTTAAACTATACGCACCTCGACCGTGGTTCTCGCAACAATCGCATCGGTTTTCTTGCACTTTCTTCCATGTCGATGTCCCTTCTGCATGTCGGCTATCTTCGATACTTTCCTTCCTATACCTGCTACTTTGGCATTTCGTGGAGACAGTTTTCGCACCCCGGCCAGTCATCCTTCCCCTGGTCGCTGTGGAGTTTCTTAACAGCTTCTCTTCTGCCTTCAGAGCTAACTGGTAGGCTTCGCCAACCGCTCTACATCTTGACATTCTGAGTTCATCCTGAATAGAATATTTCAAGATGTTCACATACCTAGCGACAGCTTCTTATCCTTCATCAGTTTGTCCCGACCGAATCGACAAATGGTAGAACTCCTCCTTGTACTCTTTCACGGTCATTTCTTTCTGTCGAAAGTGCTGTAACTTCCTGAACAAGAAAATCACATAGTCATTTGGCAAGAAATTTCCCTTCAACTTCGCAACCATTCTGTCCCAAGACTTGATTTTCTCCTTGCCTTTCTTGAGTCTGTCAACCTGTACATTTTCCCACCCCAATGACGCATGACCCTTTAACCTCATACATGCAGTCTTAACCCATTTAGGATCCTCGATCTGCTCTATGTTGAAGTATTTCTCCATCTCTCTGAACCAGTCGATCAAATCTTCTGGGTCGAGGCTTCCTGAGTATGTACGCACATCTATCTTTGCCCTACCTATCATATCCATCAAGAGTTTGATCAGTTTTTCCTCTGTTTTCTTTGCGGATTCATCCCGATCTTCCACCTCTTCGAATTCCTTGTCGTTGTGGTCTAATGCTTCAGGAATACAACCATGCCTCTCGCTTTATTTGATCGCTGCAACTTGATTTGTCAAATTTTGCATCATTCTGACGCATTCATCGAACATCTCATGATCCACTGTGATGGCTGTTGCGCCACGCGTCCTTCATCCTCTAACGTTAATGCCTCTATGAGCCATTTCCAACCTCCCCTGAAACTCTCACATGTCGAATCGCAACAGGATTCAAACAAGTCGTCCACAACTCTACCCAACCACAGCTCGAGCTGTCCAACTTAGTTGTAGGGTCTTTGTTCCCGCTCAGATCTGCTACAATACGTGCTCATATCTGCTACGATCTGTGCTCTAATACCAACTGCTGCAAGTCACCTTATTGGAATACTTTCTTGTTTAAAAATACACATGACACAAACCACAATGCTTACACAAAACAGGTGTAAAACGGGATTCCAGAAGTGGATTTATATTACTTCTCTGAATTCAGTTACAATGTGGAATAACTGTAACCAAATAACTAACTATAATCGGCCTCAACCGTTACAACTTAGAAGTAACTGTGGTGTGTTCTCCCGGTCTGTCGACCTTACCCTCTCTCGGTTCAACTCTGAACTCTGAGTTATGGCTCAATCTCAACTCTCCTCTTCAGTCGGTGTGACTCTGCACAACTTCCCTTGGCTCTGTTCTCTGATACTGCTGATCAAAGACTGAAGATCCTCTTCTAATTTCCTTTCTTGTGTCTTATACCCTACTGCTGCTGTTCCCGAGACTGTTGCAATACCCGAGACATGCATCCTCCTATCCACTGATCCTTCCAAATACTGTGAACCTGCAACTGTCAACTCCTAGCCGTGCTGCACAGCCTCTGTCCATGATGTCACATGTCATGTCTTTCACCAACTCGCAATAGCTATAATAACTTCCTCAGCAACACTAAACGGCTACCAGGTACAGTCCCTTGACTTTCTACCCTTTCGACCCTGCTGCAGTAGTCGGTCACATCTCGACTTTCCTGTCGGTTTTTGCTTCTCATTTTCCCTTTACTTTCTAGCCTCTATCATTATGGATGCAGAATGCATGCAAAGCATGCAAGACCAAAATAAGATGGTGAGAATATTCCAACATCCACTTCTTCCATATGGTTTCTTGTAAGTGTATCACATAGAATAAGGATCATCCCACTCTTTCTTGAATCAGAAGCCACATAAATATATTATCAAGAGGAAGAATCGACATAGCTTTCCTAAATTACTATACCTACTAAATGTAGTATCTACTAAAAATATGGCTTGACCCTTTATTTAATGCAATATGGGGTAAATATGTATGGAGGAAATAATTAATGACACTTCCTCCTATATAGGTTGGACAATAAACCTATCCACTGGGGGAATGATATGTCAATATTCCTCAAAAACATTGACCAGTAACCGTATCACCTAGAGGAATGATCAACAATTTTCCCACAAGTGCTTTCTCAAATATAGTATCTAGTAAATGTTTTTCAACAATAAGGATCAATAATTCCTTCCTTAAATACAATATCCTAGAAACCTACAATTTAGATGAAGGATCAGATGGCGTTTCTTGAAGTACAGTGCAGATGCAATTAATCATATGTCGCAATGATCCTTTGACTCCTTATCAAATACAGTTCCCTAGAAACGTATTATCTATATCCAAGATTTACCACTTGATCCTTAAACACGGTACCAAGGAAATGTATCATATAAAGGAATGTTCAGACATTTATTCTTAAATATTACAACCCATAAAATGTATCATTTCAAGGAAAGTTTGACCGATTGTTTCCTCAATTGGGGTAACTACAACATTTATCATCTTAGTGACTTTTCAACTAACCTTTCAGCCAAAGTAATTATTGGTTGTCCTTTATTAAATACAATATCTAGAATCCTTAAAACCCAAAGAAGAGATCGACCAATCTTACTCAAATTGTGTTACCAGAAAACGTATCTCATCTATGAATGATCATCAAACCCTACCCTTTTAAGATACGATTGCGAAGAAAGGTTCACCCAACACTTCCTCTTTACACTCCTAGCTGACAATAATGTATTTTTATAACTTTGAGAGGGTAACCTGAAGGCTGACACTCCCTCTTAACACTACCAACTTGCAATACTATCATCGGGGAAGTGTGTCCCATTTCTATTTTCTATTAAGGCTTGCCTGAGATTTTTTATTTACCTACATATTCTAGTATAATTCTATTTGGTACTAAGGATTTTCCATTTAGAAGGCCATCCTTGTCTTACATTTTTAGGATTCTCTTCTTCGTTGTCATATAATAGGCCTTGAAACAAATACAAGAATTCTACACGAAATTAAATAAAAATACAATCAAATCAGTATTAATTATTACTCAACAACTAGTTGCGATATTGTTTTTAGTTTGGACATCGAAATCGTCATATTTTTACTATGCTACTATCAACGTTTGTTTTTTATTTAATATTTCTATTTTAATGCGAAGAAAGTAATAAAATAATGATTTTTTTTTTAAATTCATTTTTGGAGTCTTTGTCAAGTTTAGAAATGTATTCTAGAATGCTTGATTTTAAAATGGATGTAATATTCTTTCCAACGGATTGAAAGTTGTTGAAGCAATAGATTACCGCAATAGAAAAAAATTGCACAAGAGTGACATCAAATATGGATGTGTAGTTGTTAATGTTATTAAGGTTTTGAATGGGTATCTTGAATTGTCGCATGCATCACATGGTGCAAATACTTTGTTAGAGGAAAAAGGAGATTTTATTGAATGGGATGCATCACAAATTTCTAAGAGGTTTCAACAATACTCTAATTGATATGGTTCAAATGAGTTCTAATGAAAACTCACACATGAGTCATGCAATGACAATGTCTAGATATATCATATCCCACATGCATGTGACATGACACCATATTGAAAGAAAAATTGAAAAATAGCCACTCAGCGACAATGTACCTATGCCTTGAAGAAAAGTAGAGAACAGGCCATTTTGGTGAGGCAATATAGGAGTTCCAAGTTACATGAGGCATAAATCTCTTGTTTTTAATTTTATAGGTAGTCTAGGAAGGAATATTTGAAGCACAACACCTTCAAACAATCTCACTACATCAAATCGATTTTGTATTTTTGGAGGATGTTGGAGGTAGATATCATATATAAGAATAAAGGAAATGCAAACAATATATAGTCTTAGATCCAAGAATTAATTATTCGTATGTCACAAACCCTCATACTAAGAATGAAAATATTTCATGACATTAGTTTGTAGAACCTCCTTGAGGTTGAGAATAACAAAAAATGGGTGCAACTCCAAACATGAGCAATTTTAGAACCAAAATGGTTGCACAAAAAGTCAAGTGAGTATTGTAAGTAAGTCTGTATCTCTATCATGAATGATAATATTCATATGTCACTAACTCTCAAACAAAGAATGTAAATCTTTCATGAATTTAGTTTGGAGAACCTCTTCGAGGTTGAGAATAACAAAAAATAGGTGCAACTCCAAATAGGAGCAATTTCAGAACCAAAATGGTTACATAAAAAGTCCAATGAGTAAATTGCAAGTAAGTTTGGATATGTACCTGGATACTATATGGGTGGTTTACCCCCAATTTGCGAATAATGTCTAAAATCTACCCTACAATGGAAAATTAAAGCATGAATGGAAATATATATATTCATGCCTTGTTTTACAAACCATCCATATAGTATCTAGGTAGGTATTAGACATTTTATTGGAAAATTGGGGACAAACCACCAAGATAGTTTAAATCTTTTATATATGTCCCCAATTATTCAATAAAATGGAAACTATTAGCTAGGATTAATTATATAATGAGGTTCACGTTCAGTTTCAATTTTGATAATGAACAAATTTTGCATTCAATTCCAACAATGGTAACTCAAAATTCTGTTAAGAATGCATTCCACACTCAAGTTGAATGCATGATTGATCATGTTCTCAAAAATATCCAAACCCTCTTGCACTTTTCTTTATTGCAACGAAAAATCCACCATGTTCCATATGTAATTCCATTAGTAGAATATCTTTTCCTATATTCATTTCATATAGTATTGAATATGCACATTCACTTTGTCCATTCAATGAAAAGAGTTATAAAGATTGTTAAAGAGAAGGCATCTAGACATATAGCCATCTCAAGGTCCCTCAAGTAAAACTGATGAATAACTTCACTTTTTCAAGGACCTACGAGAATGTTAAGAATGAATTTAAAAGTACTCAATGCAGGCCAACATTCAAATCACACATTCCAAAGAGTATTTTAAAACATTTATTATGATTGCTAGCTTAATGTACATGTCAATTGGATTTAGTCTGAGTGATTATGGGATAGAGTGTTTCCTCCACACCTAGGCTCTATTATTGTAAGTGACCTGTTGAGATCATAATGAGCATATTGTTGTAATGGCATTCATCCCTAAAACATCTAGGGATTATTGTGCAAATATTTTTATCAAGTTGAAGAAAGCATTGAATTATATTTGCAATGTTCTATCTTAAAGTTAATGATTGCACCATAGATGGCTTCACCAAGGACATAATCTAATCATTGTGCATTTCTGATTAATATCCAAAGTGCCAATTGACGATCCTTAATGCAATAGCTGTTGAAATATTGTAACTTCAAATAATAGTATATTTGTACTTTATTATTTCGGAGATGTTTCATTCCTCCGTGAAGACCTTATTGTATATCTGGAGATGTTTATTCCTCCGTCAGAATGTGGTAACTTGGGTTATTAGACTTCCCTAGTGGGGGTCAGCCCTGTATGTGTTATGTGGGTCAAAGGATTATTAGACCACCCTAGAGGGGTTGCCCCAGTTAGTTGTAATGGGGTGTTTAACCCAGTGGTTAAGTTGGGGCCGACCTAGTTAATGTAAAAGACAAGTCGGAGATGTGTATAAATAGAGGAGGTGTGTTCCTCATTTAACACACACTACACTCACTTGTGAATAGTGCATAGGTGAGGGAGAGGTCTGCTATGGAGGAGAAGGATCTCATGTCCATGGTTTACATCTTTGTATTTGTTGATCATCTATATTGAGGAAGCTTTGCTGGGTTTTCTACCCCATGACAGTTTCCCAGGATAAATCTGTGTCTCTTGTGTTTATGCTGTGCTTGTTGTTCTTTCAGTGATCTTGTATATGATATTATTGTGAAATGGAATGTAATGCTGATATTTTCTATCTTAGCATATTGAATTTTAACATGGTATCATACCTAACCTGAAGGAAGGCAATGTATGGCACTTACGACTCTTGCGACAATTTCAAGGTTAGGGTATTATATAGCAAAAACCAGTCATCGTAGAACTTTCGCTATAAATCCATTTTGGCAAAGGTTCGGGATCGAAAACCTTTACAGGTCATAGATAACATTCCCATGTACCTTTTTTCCAAAGGAGACCCTCATATTCGTTGTACTTTGTGAGTTATGATCAGTACAAGTTAGGGTTTCTTCCTCTTCCAGATCTCAGTCATAATTAGGTGACCTACGAAAAAAGGTCATAACTTGGGCTAGGAAGCTCCAAATGAAATTTCGTAAAACGTGATAGGTAGTGCACGGACTGTACTATCTCAAGTAACGTTTTGAGAGGCCGAAGTTGAACCAGTGACACATGGAATGCCGTATAAGTTAGCTCTCATGTTTTATCCCATTAACAGGTCACGTTGCGACACTTGGCATAACTCTCTCTTAGAGAATCGAATTGAGGTTAGAACTGTGTGGTTGGAAAGAGGACAGGTCGGGATACCACAAGTCAAAGGTTTAGACCCTGTGGATTCATAATTTTTGAGTTACACTAGAAACAATTAGGTGCATATTTCTGTCAAAACAGAATTTGATTTTGAGCACCTTTATTCATGGCTCCGGGAATTGGAGTTTCGGTGAAAGTTGGAATTTTTATAATCGGAGTCCACAGCTATATACTCCTCATCAAAATTGAAATTTAGAGACCAAGATAGAAATTTTTGGTTAGTCAGAAGAGTGGGCTTGATCAAACCCTAGTTCAGGATTTTGATCTGAAAGGTGGAAAATTAGGGCTTCTGCAAAAGTTGGAATTTTTTAAGTTTGTGACCACGGCTGGAAGCTCCTCAGAAAAATAAAAGTTTAGAGCTTTGGATCGAACCTTTTGATTGGGCAGAAGGGTGGGCTTCATCAAACCCTAGTTCGGGATCCTGTCCAGAAGATCCAAAAGTTTCAAAGGCAATTTTGAGGGGTCAAATTTTGGAGATTTCAAAATTGAAGTATGCTAGTTTGATCATCTCAGCAAGACACATCTTTCCATCCATTCAGAAGTGTGAAAGTCAAAGTTTGAATTTTTAGGGTTTCTCTGACAAACCCTAATCAAGCTCCAGATCCAGTTTTAGGGGGAGATGAGGCTAAGGCCTTACATAAGAAGACTACAAGAAATATTGTCAAGTATGACTTAAGGAGATACAGGTATGTTTTGAAATCTGATTCTTGATATGCTTGTCTTCATATTATTGAGGTTAGTACAATCTTGATTAATCTTAGAATTGTCTTATCAACCTAGTAAAAATGCATGTGAATGATAGAAGACATTCTTTGATCAAGGTTATATGATTGTACTAATGCACTTGTGGTGTTGTATGAGGATGATGTTGTCTGCTAACAAAAGACAAGTACATCAAGAAAGACAAATCAAGTTATATGACCATGATGACATAAAGACAAAGACTTATCCAAAATATCTAGATGCTTTACTTATGAGGTATGTATGATTTATTTCTACTATGTTTAACTTATGAGATATGTAGGTTCTAGCACAAGGTCTCTAAATCATTGAAGAGAACAAAGAAGATATTGTTTAGGTATGTTAGACATAACTAAGCATGTATACTAATCCATGTATGTTTTCCTATGTCAAGTTAGAATCCTACTTTGTGCTAGGATCTTAGTAACCCCATGTATTGAATGATCATGACCATACATATTCAAGATTATTTAGAATTATAATGTCTTGATAATATTGAGATTATACTAATGAATGTATGTTTGTGTACAAGATCATGAGGATGACACTAGTGCACACTTGAGCATGCACAGTGGTACAGAATGAATAGAAGTTCAAAAGACATATAGAAGATCAAGCAGGAGGCAACCACACAAACATAAAAGAGAAGTATTTGAGTTGTTACTTGAATCTCTGAAATAGTAAATGATATTGCTTGTAATAGTTGTATGCATGTTTGTATTTCTAGAATATATCATGCCAAGTGTAAACACTCATATAGCATTGAACAATATACTACTAATATGCATATGCTTGATAAGTTGGACAAACCTTTCATTGTTGATTGTCTAGAATGAAACCTCTTTGCTGACATGCTGAGAGCTGTGCATGCTCTCGATAGCATGTTCTTGTAGAGATGGAAGGCATCTATATAGCCATTGTATGCATACAGGATATGGAAAAGTGTTGTGCCAAAGTATTGGTCAAGATAGTAGCATAACTATGTAAATCATATATGTATGCATAATAGGTTATCATGTCAACATGATTTGATGATTATGACGTATTACTAATCATGTACTTAATTTCAATTTGTAGGAAAGATCATGAAGAATGATGAACATTGAACAAGTGATGGATGTTCAACAAGAAGACTTACAAATCAAACATACTATTGCAAGCTCGTGGCTAGAACATTCTCTTAGAAAGAGGAAGAGGATCATGATGAGATGTTTGCTCCAAGTGGCTAGATAAGACCATTCTCTTAATGGTGTAATTGAAGAAGAAGTGTGAATCAGGCTCTATATGGGTACCCAGGATCGATAATCATTTGATGAGCTTAATGATCACCATTGGTGATGTAGATCTCAACCTTTGCTACAAGGTTGAAGATGGTTTCTATATACAGATGACATGGATGCAAGAAGGAACTCATCACAGAGCTTGAATGATATTGAGGCTCATATCAGTAGACCCATATGATGAGAGATGGCACAGATAAATATGCAAAAGATCACTCAATGCAGAGTGTGAATGATATTCAGTCACAGAGAGAGAATTGACAGTTTCTTGACAAGCTTGGGCTTTACCATAAGTAAAGTTGTTCCTAACCTTTACCTTAAGGTTATGGATGATACTACTATTGTATGTGGATGATCTATTTCTGACAGGGAATGAGAAATACATCATGGAAAGCAAGAAGAAGCTAGCTACAGAATTTGAGATGAAAGATCTCGGATTGATGCGTTACTTCCTAGGTCTGGAAGTATGGCAAGGCTCAGAAGGAATCTTTCTCAACCAGGGAAAGTATGCTATGGAAATCTTGAGAAGATTTGATATGTTGGAATGTACAACCATGGCCACTCTCATGGGTTCCAACTTGAAGCTGTTAGCTAATGACTCCTCAGAGTTAGTTGATGTGACTCTGTACAGACATATTATTGGGTCGTTGATGTATCTGACGAATACCAGGCCAGATATATGCCTTGCTATGAACACCTTGAGTCAGTATCTAGTGGAAACTAGATGTGTTCACCTGATAGTTGCAAAGCATGTGATGAGGTACCTAAAGGGTATGATAGACTTTGGTCTATGTTGTCTTGGAGATCATGACTTCAAATTGTATGGCTACACAAGATGTTGATTGGGCAAGAAGTGTATCAGACAAGAAAAGCACATCGGGTGGATGTTATTGTCTGGGATCTGCCATGATCTTGTGGTCTAGCAGGAAGCAGTCTAGTGTGGCTCTCAGCATAGCTG